>JAIGNY010001352.1:580000-897500 GCA_020152595.1 Chiridota heheva | reverse complement strand
GTAGAATGGAAGAACAATTCAGACATCCAGATCACAAGTTTGAATGGTCAAGAAGAGAATTCCAGGAATGGTAAGTTTCTTACCAGTCTAGAATTAGATGGGACATTATTTATCTTATTGATGGTATAAACTTTTGTTGAGATGTCCATTGTTATTTAATGTGACAGATATGGACCCCTCTGAGTATCCTTGTACAAAATCAGCTATGGCAGTGCTATGGAAAAGGGGGGGGGGGAGGGGCAAGGGTAAATTTTCTCCCCCTCCCCACAAGATCACTTACCCTGAACATTTTTTGCACATTCCCTCCCTACCCACAAGACAAAGCTACTTCTTTGTTGCCCCCTGGCATCAAAATCAAAAGCCAAATTAGAAAAATAATGTTTTAAAAAATGACTTTCACAGCATTTTTTTTTTTGTGCACCAGTTTGAATTTTTGTTTTATGTGTTCTATTCTATCCAGGAAATATATTGTTATAGTGATAAAAATGGCACTGGCTTCATTATCTATATTTATACAGAAAGTTACTTAAAGTGTAATTTTCTTGAAATTAGTGTGTTGTGTGTACATCAAAGTTCTTCACACACATCTTTTCATACTTATTCATGAAAAGGTGGCAGCCACCCACACTGCCTTCTGCAGCCTCCCACATTGTCTTCTGCAGCCTATGTACTGTGTATAATTGACCAAGCAAAGGCGCCTGCTATTAACAAACAATGTCATCCAAGGTGAAAAATGGCATGTTGGGTTATCTACTATGATATGGAAACTAAACTTCTATTTTATTTTTTAGGTGCAATTGTACATCTCAGAAATATGGATACGACATAGAGTATGTAGGGATGGGAAAAGGACCAAAGGATATGGAACATCTGGGCTTCTGTACTCAGGGAGCGGTATTCACACGTCATGACAGAAGCAATGAGATTGTAGATAGTGATGGCGACATGCAGGAAAGGAAAGATGGAGCAAAATTGACAAAGCAACCATATAAGCTTGTAAGAATCATTTTCCAGGTTTACAAACTTACATAATCATTTGCTTCTTCATATTGCATGAAGTTAGAGTGATTTAAATTAATTCTTGAATATTTCAGGAATGATTAGAAATAGTCAAAATAATAAAAAAAATTTTTTAGGCAAGTTGTCAGGAATATTTATTTCTGACATCTTTTTCTTGTTCTTTATTCTGAAAGGGAACTCATTTGCTATTGATTTAATTTTAGTATGCTCTCAGCAAACATTTAACTCCATAGGGTAACTACAATCCCAGACAAAAGTGACATGGTGCTTCATCTGTCGGCGTTTAGATCAATGGAACGTATGCACTTAGCACTCCTTATTGAAATTCTGCATATTTCTGCAATATCAACATAACATAACTTCTTGTGGATACGCAAATATCGAGCCTATGCCCTATATTCTGCAGTGATTTTCCACGTAGAACGCATTTCTGAAATAAGCCTCACAGATATTTAGGATGACATAGATTTCATTCTACGAATTGGTTGGTTATGTTCCATGTTTGTTTTGCTCCTACTTATGAAACTTTTCCATCCCCCCAAAAAATATTCTGCGTCACAAACAGGTGACATCATTGTCCACGTCTCACCGAAGATACTTACACCTTAACCTTCACCTTAACTTTTTTCCGACTTTTAACAGGAGCCACATATTTCTTCAATATTTTATACTTAATAATAGCAATGTATTTTTGCTTTTACCGTAAATAAAGTTTGATATTATAACAAAAACATTACACAAAGTACCCCTTGCAACCATTACCTTTACAAAATTATGAGTAAAAAATCGCTCAACACATACATTTTGTAAAACTCCATTTTGTAAGGCAATCCTGGAAAAAGTACTTGGAATTTGTTTTTTTCCCTTATACTCTTCGATGTTGCAGATTTATTACAAAAACCTTTCCTTGCAAAGCGCATACCAACATTGAATCGGGGTGGAAGGGGGAAATGTGGCAAGACTTTTATTCCTGATTGTAGGGTTTGAACATTTTGGAACCTGTTTGCAAAACTGCAAAAAGATGAAAAGCTGTCTTCATCATTACATCGTTGATATTTAATCAATCATTAAATCTTATTCAGCTGTGTACTTTTGACACTATGGTATTTTTTCAAAATTATTCAAGAGCTGCGTTAAGTAAAAATTTATGAGCTTTATGCAATCAATTGAAAATACTGCAATAACCATTGAATGTGATCAGTTTTGGTACAAAAGTTTGTTTACTGTGTAGTAAATAAAAAGTCAAAGTTGTGTAAGGTGTTTAAAAGTCTTTATCTGATTTCAGTAGGATATTTACTTCAGTGGGATATACTGCAGTAGGATATTTAGTTCAGTGGGATATTTACTTCAGTGGGATATTTACTTGTGGGATATTTACTTCAGTGGCATATTTACTGCAGTGGGATATTTTCTTCAGTGGGATATTTTACTTCAGTGGGATATTTTACTTCAGTGGGATATTTACTTGTGGGATATTTACTTTAGTGGGATATTTACTGCAGTAGGATATTTTCTTCAGTGGGATATTTTACTTCAGTAGGATATTTACTTCAGTGGGATATGTACTACAGTGGGATATTTACTTCAGTAGGATATTTACATCAGTGGGATATTTACTTCAGTGGGATATTTACTTCAGTGGGATATTTACTTCAGTGGGATATTTACTTCAGTGGGATATTTACTTTAGTGGGATATTTACTTCAGTGGGATATTTACTTCAGTAAAAATTTTGAAAATGGCGCTTTTAGGATTTGGCTGTTTTTGACCACATTTTGATTTATGCAAAATATTAAAAAAAGCTCAACATTTTCATTTGATTCTTTAAGTTTCTTTCTTAAAACTTCAAGTATGTTCCTGCTAAAATTTGATTAAGGGCATGGTAAAGAATAAACAAATTTGGTCGGAATTTGCTGCACCACTTCAAAGAATTATGACGGATAAAAACAAAGGATGTACAAAAGAAAATGCCACGGTCACCCTGTAATCAGAGATCAAAATTTAATTTTTTTGCTAGTGTTTTACGGAATAGTACTTTCTCAAATAATATTGTCCCAGATCAGATTTCACTGTTTCAACTTTTTTGCCAATAAAGGGACAAGTTTCTTTCTTCAAGATAGGCTTAATTTGCAACTACTTTTAATAAAGTAACTTTATTGGTTAATGATGTGTAGAATTATTTTTAAAATAATCTTGTTTGACAACATGCATTTGTTTTTGAGCAGAAAACAAGTTATTGATCAATGATGCCACATTCTTGTTAAAAGAAGAGATTTTTTGAAAATTTATTGTTTCTGCATAAAAAGCACTGTTCTCGGAATAGTGGAACAGTGGGAAATTCAACCCCTGGTAATATATCACAAAATTTGCATAAAATATGAAAATTAATGCAGGAGATAACAAAATGCTGTAAAATGGTCAATGTGCAATTGATTTTGATGAAATTTTGTTTGATGGATTTAATAGATTGTTAAACAATTTATTGTAGTTTCTTGCTTTCCATTGAGTGTTTACCATTCTCATATTAGAATACTTATTTTCCCTATTGGTTAGATAATCGAAACAGACTTTCCAGTGGCTAAGAAGTCTGAGATCCCACTGCATATCTTGATTGAGTGGGAGGTGATGAGATGCTTACAAGGCCTGATTGCCTCCTCTGGTGAATCCTTTGAAGAGTACAATGAAGTGGATGATATTGTCTACAGGGTTCCACTAGGCAGACTGATGCAGTTTGCTGGGCTAAAGAAACTGTGTACTGGTGATGAAACTATCCTCAGGTAACTCAATGTTTATATTTGTTCTCCAGGCAGATCTAGATGAGGGATGTTGGGCCTCTTACCCATAGTGTGGGGCCACTTACCCAGAGTATTGGGCCCCTTACCCAGAGTGTGGGCCTTTACCCAGAGTGTGGGCCCCTTACCCAGAGTATTGGGCCCCTTACCCAGAGTGTGGGCCTTTACCCAGAGTGTGGGCCCCTTACCCAGAGTGTGGGCCCCTTACCCAGAGTGTGGGCCCATTACTCAAGAGTGTGGGGCCCTTACCCAGAGTGGGGGCCTTTACCAAGAATGTGGGGCCCTTACCCAGAGTGTGGGGCCCTTACCCAGAGTGTGGGGCCCTTACCCAGAGTGGGGACCCCTTATCCAGAATATGGGGCCCTCACCCAGAGTGTGGGCCCCTTACCCAGAAAGTGGGCCCCTTACCCTTTTGGATTATTGATTTTTCTTAAAATAATACCTAAATTTGTATGGATGCCCCTTTTGTATGGGGGAACCTGGGTGCCTTTTACCTGTTGGTAAGATGACTACATTTAGAGAACAAGAACTGTGAAGGAATTTTCAAGTTTCTTTCTTTCTTTCATGTTGTCTTGAGTTTTTACTGAATGAATGAAGATCACAAGTTGATAACTTCATTGATGCAACGTACAGCTGTAAGTACAATGTTGAATGAAGCAAAGGTTTTGGGTTTTCCCATACCCCAAGCAAATTCTAACAGGAATTAATTTTCAGTGACCAAGATTTAGAAAGGAAATTTAAAGAATTCTTTAAAGATTTTGAGCTGTTCACCCAGTCATACATCACAATTTTTGTATATTTCAAATTTTGATCAGCCATCATTTCTTATTGCACATGGTGAATGCCAATATATAACAAACATAAAAAACAAACTAATGCAGTTAAAATAAAATGTTTCTGATATGATTGTACACAATGAAATGTTGTGCACAAAAAAAAAAAAATGTCATACATAAAAGAATGTTCAAGTCGCTTATCGATGTAAGGGCCTCATCAGTGAGAGTGTGAAGGTCGAGCAAATCTCAAAAACTAAAACTATTATTTTTAAAATTCAAAAACTATTTTACTCAGATTTTTAAAAGCTTTTCACTAACATAGAAATCACAATACAGCTAGCAAATGATTGCTTTTCTCTTATCAGAGATGTTGTGCAATCAATGTCATGCTGTCAGCTGACCGGGGACGACACGGCTGTGATCTACAGAGAAAACGACGAGTGGTCAGATAGGTCATCCTCACTATCTGAGGAGGGTGAAGAGCAGGAGCAACAGCACAGTGAGGGTGGTGAGAGATGCTGGGATGACGACTGAAGGACAAAAGTAAGGGTGGTGACTTCACGTTTAATTCACTTACGTTTGTTTGTTTAACGGTACATCAATAGCGTGCTTAATGGTATCACAACAAATCCTCCTCTCCCACCCCCCTCTCTCTACTTTTGTTTTTTTCACTCATGCACCTCTCTCGATCCCAGCTTTCTGGCTTTTAGTTCTCATGTTTCTCTCAATCTCCCCCTGTTTTTTCTCAATCTCCCCCTGTTTTCTCTCAATCTCCCCCTGTTTTCTCTCAATCTCCCCCTGTTTTCTTTCCTTCCTACCTCTGGAATGATCTAACCTCTCAGGCACAATTTGACCCTCGCTGTCGTGGTGCCGTTAAACCCTCATCAATCAAACAAGCAATAATATTATCAGAGGGATTAACTTAAATCAAAGGTTACAAATAGGCTATAAAATTGAAAAAAGAATGGTGTATTGTGGGAAGGAAAAGTTGTAGAGATGGGTGCATTTGGGTTTCTTTTTGGGAGGAAGAGGGGGCATGGATTCAAATGTTGTTATGGAAGATGATAGGAGATAAGTTGTGGAGGGTTGATTGTCATGGAAGAGCTCCGCACCTGAGCAAGAGAGGGGGGAGAGTGAGCAATCAAAGAAGATTTGCCTGCCGGTGAGTTGATTTTTGCATCAGTCATAACATAACATCAAAAGATTACGGGCTAAGAAGGGTGAGTCACCCCATAAAAAGCCCAGACTAATACCACCACCACCCCAAAAAAACAAAGACGCCCAGAGTTAGTAAAGAACTTATCAATGTTGACTTTGAAATTGTGAACAGAATTGGAGCTAACTACCCACTCAGGCAAACCATTCCACTCATTAACAACTCTTTGTAAAAAGCTAAAATGCCAAATATCTATGTGAGAACTCTTTGGTCAACTTCAAACTCTTACCATGTGTCACTTGAGGATTAGCTGAAACATGCAAGAAATAACAGGAAGTCAAAGCATCACTACCAGATAGGAACTTAAAAACCTGAATCATATCGCCACGTACTCTTCTCAACTCGACCGTGGTCAAACCAAGAATTCGCAACCTAGATTCATAAGAGAGAGTTATCAAGAAGGTGGTGAGAGAAAGATTTTTCAGGATTAAGTTCTGTTTGTTACATGTGTGTATTTTCTTGTCTTTTCAGGGGAACCTTCTGCTGGCAGAGGTAAGAGATGCTCCAGTGTTGGATGGTCAGTTGAAAACCAGAAATTGGAGATTTGAGGTCCAGTTCAGTGAAAAATGTCATGCACTAATTCATTGGAAGAAACCTGAAAAAGAAGTAATATGGCCTGCTGCATTCAATCCCCCTACTGACTGTATGTAGTGAAGACTTGGGAAATGGGAATTGAAGCCTTTTGCTTGACACGGTATTTCAAGGAAGGGTTTGTATACCGGAATTATAGGATGAGAGTTCAGCTGAGCTGCCAGGGAATACATTTGCTTTTATATTATTTTGTCACAAGATTCAGAAACAATGGAGTTATTCAATTGATTCTATTATGATTTGTGTGTATTCTTGACCTGAATAATTAACCAACTTTAAAAACCAAATTCTTATGGGTTTCTCAGTAGATACAAAGTAACCAGCTAATGTTTCTACAGATTGTGAAAGATAAGCCACTGGAATGTGATGTGTGTAAGCGGACTGGGTATAGTAGGAGCGATAAGTTTCAGGAAAGCATTTGGGGGTCATGATGCTTATCTCTTCCCGTATCAGTGCTGCAATGCAGTAGGTGTGAACGAACCACTACTAGATGCATACGAGTACAATGTTTTACCAAAGCCCAAATCATACATGTTAAATGATTCACTTCAGGTCCAGAAAGAAGTGTGGAATATTGCATCAGTGATTCATGATGTGGTAGTCTCAACATCCTGGGCTGGGAATGACTGTTTTACATGTGTTTTTGATCTAAACTTATGGTTCAATATATAGAAACAATTAATAGGATGCATTGCCTTTGACTTTGTTGTGTTCACCACAAAACTTGAAACTTGCCCTCTTTTAAAAAAATTTGGGGGGGAATATTTTAAAGATTTTAAATTATTGTTCAAGGCTATTGAGCAGATTTGATCCTAGACCAGTTACAAATTCTTATCTTATGTATATTGTTTGGGATTTGTAGTTGCTATTCATCTAGTATAGAATACATACAGCTGGCCATGGTGCAAGGCATGGCCTGTCAGAGAGCAAACTTATAGTCCTTTAAATGTGTGTGATAGTGCATTCTATGGGTGGAACAAGCTCCCTCATCAAGTTTTTATCCGATTTCTGTAACTGTTTCAGACAGATTTGCTTGTCCTCCATGATTAGCTCTTTATGCATGAAAATGAATTGAACATGCACGAGATGCAAAGTCTCATGAAGGGCACAATTATGATAGCTGCCTACCCATGGTGGTAGATGCACATGTTAATGTGGACACTTGCAAGCTAATATGAAAATCCATGCACATGATGGCACGCACACTCACATGCATGCAGGGTGGAAAAGACATGCATGGGGATATGGTGCATTTATTTCATGTATATTCATTGATATATGAATAAATTATGCAAATTTATTCAATATGATATTCCAGTGGTAAAATATGAATCACATGCTAACAGACCTGGTAGTCCTGACACACATGCTGTCACAACATCGCTGGAACTGGCTAGGATTTTTTAATAAATTTTTGCCTTTTTCTAAACAATTTCATCCTTGCAGCTCCTACCATGCAGGTTTTACACTGTTTGGCATTATCTCCTAGCCTTTTCAAGTCACCTGAGGTAAGATAAGGTGGCCATAGGACCAGGAGATTTTTGGTCAGACTCACAGGACTTTCCCCATTAAGCTTACACTTAAGTTAAAGAGTGTTTTTGCTTCCATCCATACAAAACAGATGGCTAGAACGAGAGAGTCCCACTCTTGCGGCAGGTGTTTTTAGACCCTAGAGCACCTGGTGTGCGCGTTAAGAGGACCCCATTCCCATGGGTTAATGTGTTTTTCACCCTGGGCCCCCGTCCTACCACGAGGATAGCCTAGCGTTATACAGTGTGTATTAACATGTTAGGATGCCTTCATTACAGGTTCTCTAATGCATTAGGCCAATTTCTCGGCACCCCAGCGGTGTCAAGCTCTGCGGCCAGGGCCAATAGCTTTCTTGACCCTGCGGTCCAGTGGAGGGAAGATTCTCTCAAAGCTGTTGACCTTACGGCGGGGCTTTAAGTACCAAGTTCTCGCCAAATGGGTGACTGAGGGGTTGGACTCAGGTCTTGCGCAGACATCCATTGGCCGATCCCGACAACCACACCTTTGCTGGCCGGGCTTTCAGATTTGATCGACACGTCAGTCGACCAACTCGCCCGAGTCTCTACAAAGGTGGTCATAGAGAGGCGGGAGAATGTTCTCCCCCTCCTTGGCCTCTCTGAAGCCACACAGGCGGACCTTCGGCGGTTGCCAATGGAAGGCCTGGACCTCTTCGCAGGTCACTTTCGAGACGTCCTGTCGCGCCAGGCCGGCCGACAGGACGATCTTAGGAAGACATAAGAAGCTGTTGGCGAAGGCAAAGCTTTGTCATCTCCACCGGCACGTCGCCGGGCCTCAGCCTCCATGAGGACTGAGTTATGGCTTACCAGCGGCGGGCTCCAGGTCGTCATCGTGCAACGGCAGCAAAGCTCGACACAGCTTTTTTCACTCGCCAGGAGTCCACTTCGTGGACTTGCAGAGTGAATGCTGCAGAGAGTGGTTAACGCTCCTTCCTCTCTGCATACAGTGCAGGTGCCTATTCCTCACAAGGGTGGGGAAAGGGCAGTGCTTTTGACCACCCCCAATGTCCCCACTGATGAACGGTCAGGTCGGGGGTGTTTGGGGAAATTCACCGAGATGTTGGAGAAAGTCACCACAGACAATAGGGTGCTGAGAACCATTCGGCAGGGCAAGTATCTGAAGTTCACAACCCCCCTGCCTCAGGGAGGGGTCTTTCACTTTACCCCCACACCTCGCTTGGGCATCCATGCTGTTGTTTTTGAGGAAAGAGATCGGAGAGCTATTGGCAAAGAACACCATCACCCTGATCTCGAATCTGCCCAGGGACCTTGTTATGTCCACATTCTTCCTGGCCCCCAAGAAGGGGAACAAGTGGTGCCCAATCATCAATCTAAGACCACTCAACAAGTTCATTCGTCCGTTGAAGTTCCAGATGGAAACACTTCACTCAATCCTCCCTTGGTTGACGAGGGGCCACCTCTGTCGACCTCGCAGACACGTATTTGCACGTGCCAATGCATGAGGAACACAGGCGATTCCTGTCATTTCAATTTGAGGGAGTCACGTACACGTTGAAGGTGTTACCCTTCGGGTTATTGACTGCCCCTAGGATAACGAGAGTTCTCGCGGTCTTTCTATGAAAGCAAGGCATCAGAATCTTAATGTATCTAGACAACTGGCCTATCATCGCAGAAGACGCAACCACAGTCGCGGAACCCATAAGCATAAGTCCAGTCTAGTTCCTTCCCAGACTCCCAAATTTCTGGGAGCAATCCTGGGTTTCACACAAGGTCGTATACGACCGACAAAGCAACGAATCCTAGCCATGAAGGCAGGAGCCGATGTCCTCCTCTCACAACCGGCGAGTGTGGCTGGTATTCGTAGGGTACCTTGCCAGCCTTGGTAGATGTAGTCCCAATGTGCAGGTTTCACATGTGAGACCTACAATTTCACCTAGTGGATCATTTCATCCCATCCAGAAGGGACCTCAAGTGTTCCCGTCCCCAGTACACAGGCAGTGTCACAAGGAGCTGTTTTTCCACCCGCCAGACCTTCGCTGTCAGTGGTGACAGACACTTCTTTAACTGGGTTGGGAGCGCATTTAGTGTGGTCCCAAGTCGCAGGATTTTGGACAGGCACTAGGTGCAGACAGCACATCAATATGTTGGAACTAGAGGCAGTGAGCTAGGCTCTTTTTCATTTCCTACCACAGGTATGGAACAAGACTTCTGATACGCAATGACAACTCCACAGTAGTGGCGTATATCAACAAACACTGAGGCACGAGATCCAGGAGACTCTGGATCCTTCCCTTCTGTCTTGGTGCATAACAAACAAGGTCAGCCTTCAGGCGATCCACCTGCCAGGCAAGGAGAACATGATCGGAGATCTTTTATCCCGCCTCCAAGAAGCCACCACAGAATTGGCCCTCCATCCGCAGGTGGACAATGCTATCTGGTTGACTTTCGGTCTCCCGGACGTAGATCTGATCGCGTCCGTGGACAACCACAAGCTACCAACTTTTTGCGCTCCAACCCCCGACCCGAGAGTCTGGAGAGTCGACGAATTTACGATTAGGTGGACCCACTTTGTGGGCTACGCCTTTCCACTATTCGCTATAGTACCGAGAGCACTAGACAAGGTGACGTACGATCAGTGTCACATGTTGCTCCTGGTAGCTCCCAATTGGCCCAGCCAACTGTGCTTCCCTCAGCTGCTCTATCTAATCGCAGGTTTCCTGTACGAGCTTCCAGTCAAGGATGACCTAGTCTCAATACTGGGCTCCGGCAAACTGCATCACAATTCAAAAGCACTCCATTTGACTGTGTGGCTTCATTCCGCGAATCGTTGGTGTCGCAAGGCCTTCTGGAGAAAGCTGCCCGAGTGGCAGCCCAAAGTCGGGAGATCCTCCACTTTGGGGATGTATTCTGTTAGATTTGGGATGTTCCGAGACTGGTGCCAGAATGGATTGGTTTCTCCGCATACGGCGCCTCTTGATGACGTAGCACATTTCCTGTTGTCAGTTTAATCTGAATAAATCCATCAATACCTCACCTCACCTTGTCTCTTCAGGCCTCCTGGCCCATAAGGCTGCAGTGCACTCTCTCCACTGGTTATTTGCAACATGTCTGGCTTCTGTCCACAACTCCATCCCATCACATTCCTTTCCTTCTCAACTGTCCTTCTAGGTCCTTCTAGGACCAACTTTCATTCTCCCCTCTGGTTTCCACATCATAGCTGCATGCGCATCACATGACCAGTCCACCTTCTTTTTACTTCAGTGCTGATTTTGTCATGTTTAGTGATTCTCAGTATTCATCAATACAGGTCATGGGTTTTCAGACAGCCATAGCAGCTATCCACTGGGGCTTTCCAGATGGGTCAACCGTCACCGACGCACGGTCTTTGGAAAGATTGATTAAAGAAATGTTCTTACAAAGACCTCAGTTTGGGACATGCAAGTAGTTCCCAAGACACTAGCATGGGCTTCATTTGAGCCGCTGTCTGGGTGTCTGCTTGAGAACTGACGATCAAAATGTTTTTCTACTCTCCGCGACTTCTGCCAGATGCAGAGGTGCCGTGCACGCGCTTGCACTTAAAGAAAACCACATTCGCTTGAATCTGGGGGTGTATGGCTTGTACCCAACCCGGCTTTCCTGGCCAAAAATCAAACTTTATAGAGTTTCTACCGGAACCGATATTCCTTCCGTCGCTCTCTACGTTTTCTGACACATCAGAGGACAGGGCCTGGTGCCCCGTTCGATGTCTCAAACTATATAATAAATGTACACAATCCTTACGGAATGATGTAAAAGCTTTATTCGTTTCTTTACAAAATCCGCACCGCGCCGTTTCACATGATACGATTTCGCGATGGATTGTTCAAGCAATCACGTACAATAAATCTGCGTTGTTTACGGAACAATCGGTTAAGGTACATCAGGTATGAGGCATAGCTACATCAATAGTGCTATTTGGTGGGGTTCCCCTTGGCAAGATTCTTCGCGCTGCGGTATGGAAAACATCAGCCCGGATCCTCTGGCGATATCTTGTTTTTCACCATAATGTATTGGGTGTTGTTTACAGTTTGACTTTGTTCACTAACAGCTTCTGTTAACATGCGTTTTCGGGCAACTAACCCATGTTCAGTTGGCATCTTGCCTTGCTTATTACTAACAGGTTGTTCCCTGTTCCTTTGTTGTAACTCGGAGTGGTTTACTATTTTATAGTAATTCCTTTTTAGAAGTTTTGAATCCTTAAAAGAATAAGGAATTTAATCCTTCAAGTAGGATAAAACTGGTGTGAGTATTAGGACCAGCCTTTTGAAAATTGGACTTCGATCTGAAGTCCCTTCCTTCCTATCCTCCGTCGCAATCTGATTGCTTATTTATAGCATGGAAGGTAAGATATAACTTGAAGTAAATTCACCCCGCTAAGCGTAGTAGGGATATTTACAAGATATTTACCTTCCATGCGTCCCGGCCCGCCTCCCCTCTCGTTCAGACCTCAGTGGAATGTTGAGTGAGGGATGTTAGAGGTATAATGGAGGTCAGGGCTTGGTTGGTAACTACATTTTCACAGGTTGGTTGGAGGTGCATTAGAATCAGGTCGTTGGACCAGATTGTATATTTATAGCATGGGAGGTAACTAAACATCCCCACTACGTTTAGCGGGGTAAATCTATTCATGTTGATGTTGTATATTCATTGTATATGTTTATGTACATACAAACAATATTTGCATCATTTTTATGTACACCAAATAAGAGAGAGAGAGAGAAAAAAAAAATAGAAAACAGAAATGCAAGTTCATGTGTATATAATTTTTGAAAATTTACACTTTTTAGAAATAATATATTTGTTTCATCACAGTAACAGTATTACTTGAACCATGTAACATAGAACACGCATGATACAAACACCTGTACACAAAAGAAAAATATAAATGTGCCAGTATTTTCCAAATAGCGACACTTCAATATGCAAAGAGATTATCACTAGGATACTGAAAATAAATAGTTTAATCTTCATTTTAAAGTACCAAAAAGTTTAGTGTAATCCAGAAATTGTTCTCTTAAAGACATGCAACACGACAGTCTCATTGGTCAGATTTGTTCAGTTATACCTGACCTGTGACCTTTCATCTGGTCTGTTTGGAACCTTTGTTTGCTTTGGCCAATAATAGAAGAGTATCACACTACTAATCATATTTCAAACTTAATTGCTACAGTATCTAAAGTGAGCATTTCAGATACTTTGTTGTGAGTTAAATTTCCCTAGCTACTGACGGAACTATAACAGCTACCTACCTTAAAACTCAAAATGTTTTGGTACATTGAGGATTTTAAGTACAAATATAACTAATAAGAAAACTAATAAGTTACTTAACTTTACTACTTGACTTAGCAAAGCTACATTATTTTGATTTCTTCATAACTGAAGACACCCTTATCATGGTGATATTAGCTTGCCAAGAAAGCAAGGAATAAATTAGTCAACCACAGAAAAATAAAGATTGACTGCTCTTGATTGTCAGACATATTGTATTTTCTTTATCAAATAAAACATTGCATCAGCTTAAATACATCAACCTTTCCGTCTAACAGTCCCTTAATAATCCTACTGTCAAACCTCCAAACATTCCAGCCCCATTCCCCCATCTCTTCATTCCAGCCCCATTTCCCCCCATCTCTTCATTCCAGCCCCATTTCTCCCCACCTCATTTTATCTCCTATCCCTCTTCCAATTTTCTTCCCCTTCACCGTTCCATTTTATCTTATCTATCATAGTTTAGAACTCCACAGCCGCAAAAAAAAGCCCCTTCCCGTTTCCAAAAGAAAAAGGGTCACCCTGAAATGATTTTTTGATCCAAAGCATAAACGCTTTTGAAAAATTAAGTTCTTTTTATCCCAGGTGATATCATCAATTTGTCTTTCTCTGCAATTGGAACAACTTCTGGTGCTCTCACAGATTAAATTCAAAATAGGCTTTACAGTACAGTACATTCAAGCAAAGCATCTTGGAGAAATATTCCCAGATTTGTATGGCGAACAGTATTAAGAGAAAATATACGATACGAAAATAGAAAGTCTCTTAGCTTAGTACTTTTTTATTGATAATAATTTTGGCAAGATTTTTATTGAGTTGATTATAAGTCGCAAAATTAAGTCAAAGAGAAAAGACAAATATTTTAAGTACATAAATGCTTCAAATACCTGGAGCAACCACGTTTAAAAACACTAACCTCTTTGCTTTGGGCAACAACAGAGCAATCTGGTATTTATGAGCTGAGATGAGGCAGCTCTCAGATTTATCAGGCTTCATGCAATTCAGGAAAATTGATGCTTTTCACAGTAATGAAAAACTTGAAATATTTACCCTGATCAAAGTGTGGCTATATTGAAAATATTTGTTGTTTATTAACTATTTTCGAGTAATTTTTGTAACATGAAAGAATTGAAATGACCGATTGATGCAGCGGTAAGAACCACTGCATGTGGAGTATTTATAAAGTCACCTTAGTTCTTATACTAAATCTAAAGGAAAACTGTCCAACAAAGGCAAACCAAACAATTGTGGTTTAAAAACCTTGGATGTAAAACATCTGTAATGTCTGCTTTTGAAGATACTGCAGAATATTCAAGAGTTGATCAATATTTTCCATCTGTTATGTTTCCATAACAGATTACCATAATTCACAATTCATTTGTTCTTCAACAAGTACAAAGGATAACTTCTCACACTTATTCAATCAAATCCTTACTCAGGCCATGAAGGCTTATCCCAGGTTTCTTTAGCGATGGTAGATGGACAGGACACCAGTCCATAGCAGGTTAACTCTGCAGCAGTGCTCCTAATTATTTTACATTTGATTGAAGGACACTGCAGAATTTGGGACAGAGGTCAAACCTGGTACCTTTTGCATATGAGCATGATTCCTTAACCACTGCACCCCACACACTTACTGAAGGTATGAAACTAAAGAGTTTTAGTAAAGACAATTGGTACCAGACATGGTTTAACAAATTCTCTGCCCGGACGGACGCCCAGAAGATGTGTTTTTGCCGCATTGTGTGTGCTTGTATCAGGAGAGAATGCCTGTTCCAACATAAAAAATTTTGCTCACAAGACAACAAAGATGATTTATGGTAAATTCTGTACAAATGAAACAAGAAGATTGATTAACTAGTTTTTGTTCTGATTTCCTATTTAATTGATTTCATGTGGGAGCTAGCACTGCAGATAGCCATGAATAAATACTGTACCTACATTCCCTTTTTTTGTGCTGCTTCTGTTACAAGCAAAGGCAAGTATAATTTTGATCAGACAGCTGGCAAGCAGCAAGCAAGAAAGAAATTATCAAAAGAAGAATTCTTATTTTGGTAATTTGCTCAACCCTGATTTGGGAATGACAGAGCAAGTGCAGAGAAACTAGAAGTCATTCCCAATAATTATAACCCTTGGTTGGTCCTCTGCATCGCAAACCTCTTCCCCATTTAATTAAATTTGAAGAGTGGGTGGGCATTCGTACCGCCTGCAGAAGCAAAATTACCTCTTGGCCCTGAAGATATGTCTTGGGGTCAATGAGAGACAGCATACAAGAGAATATTATTAACTTCAGTAAAGTGCAATAAATGGACCACTCACACTTAAATCATTGCACTGCAATTATCTTCACCAGAATGAATTTGTCAATGAATTTTGTTTTGCAAGTCTTTACAGGAAGGAAATTCATTATTTGAATCAATCATTCATAAAAATACATAATCTAATGACTTTCACAAACTACAAAAGAGTTTGTTGTTCAAGAAAATTTCTCTCTGCAAATTCATTCCTCAAAATACAGTGCTCACAGAAAAGTTCCATTTTCACTGCAGTGTGAATTACAAACACCAAGACACTTTTTAAATCGTTTCAAAACTTAAATTATTAGAACTCTTATCATACACCCACAGATTGGTAATTCATACTAAACTAATATAAATTATTACATTAGAAATGCTTTTTGCATCTTTGTCTAAAGCACACATTAAAATCACATAAACGTGTTCCTGACCAAAATATTGCTGAATGTATGCTTAGCCTGCTAAAGCATGGGATTTAATACATATGTTAAACACCTTACCTCCAATAAAATAAATTGCCCAACAATGCCCCAAATTCCCAACAATAACGTAAGAAATTAAGTTTTTGTGATTTATTTCTGAACCACATTTTGTCATACTAAAACATATAAACATGTAAATATTATTTCTGTGAAATGTATTAAACTGCTGAGCAATTACATCAAAGTAACAAAGATTGCGGCAAAAATCTAGTCTTGTATAACTTACAGACTAGAAACATTGATGGTCCACGGACTAAATAAAAGATAACACTAAGAAAATACTTGTTTTATGAAATCACACGCCAGGACGGGGTAATGTCATATCCAACAAGAATTTTGTAATTTGGTCCAATTATGTAATAGTTGGTCCAAAAGCACTGCTCAGTTCCTAATTGGTCAACAACACTGCTCAATTTCTTGGCTGAACAAACAGCACTGCCAAATTCTTAGTTGGTCTAACAGCACTGCCCCATTCCTTAGCTGGTCAAACAGCACTGCCCCATTCCTAAGCTGGTCAAACAGGTATCCAATTCCAAAGTTAGTCAAAATGTAAAATACTTGGCATATCCTCGTAATTTACAATAGGTATTAACTTTGTCCAATCTGTGTCAAAAGAGTCGGAAGCACACAACTCTCCTAAAATGCCTGGTTCTTGATTGAACAAGTTGAATGACCTTTTGGGTCCTGTAATGATTATAAGTGGAATCGGCAGTTTTACCGACCAGCCATCAAATCTAATTTTATTGTGACCTACCAAAGATCTTTCCACAATAAAATTGCTGTCCATCATTGTACTGACAGGGTGTACCTTTGGTACCAGAACAATTACAAGTACAGCTTTTAAACAAGAGTGGTGTCTTGGACTACCTTATATTTAAAGGTGAAAAGATCTTTGAACATCTTTTGAATTTGACCTTGCAGGAGGCATGTATACACCGCTGATGTAGCAACTTAAAGAACTGGTCATGACACTGATTTTTCTATTGAGAGGTGAGTGTTGCTCTTGATGAGGCTACCCATCATCAATACTACACACAGAACCTGTTAATGATCACAATCAAAAGTACACCCAGAAATATTTTCTTTCCTGATAGAAGACCATGCAAGTGATTTACCATGATGACCTTGTGATTTACCATGATGACCATGTGATTTACTATGATGACCATGTGATTTACCATGATGACCATGTGATTTACTATGATGACCATGTGATTTACTATGATGACCATGTGATTTACCATAGTGACCATGTAATTTACTATGACCATGTGATTTACCATGATGACCATGTAATTTACCATAACCATGTGACTTACCATGATGACCATGTGATTAACCATGATGACCATGTGAATTCACCATGACCATGTGATTTACCATGATGACCATGTGATTCACCATGATGACCATGTGATTCACCAAGATGACCATGTGATTTACTATGACCATGTGATTCACCATGATGACCATGTGACTTACCATGATGACTACTTATTTACTATAGTGACCATGTGATTTACCATGGTGACCATGTGATTTACCATGATGACCATGTGATTTACCAAGATGACTTCATAAACAGTTTGGCTTTATAAGTATTCCGACCTCTCCAAACAAATGGACACATTTCTGTCCACAATATTTGAAGGTACCTTTTTATAGATGGTGGAACACTTCAGGCTCTTTTTCATCATCAAGATGAACTGTGTGTTTGAGTACCTGCTGGTGTCTTTCTTTTACAAAACTGAACGTGGCTCCGACCTTAGGAACCCACAGGAGCTTCTAAACATACACAAATTTAGTTCTTTGTTCTTAACCTCCACAATGCCTGAAGCATGTGAACATTGTTTCATCATTACTGGGATGTACATGCTTTCAGTCTATAAAAAATACATCAAAAGTTTGATATTTCCAAATGATCTTATTTTTCCCCCATTGGTAAGAATGATTGGCAGCTAGGTTATGACTGTTATAAACCAAATAAAGTTGTTTTCTCAGTCGACGGGCAGAATCTAAATTCAAATTATGTAAAAACATTCACACATTCACGCACATAAAACACCATTAAAATAATAAAACATCTCATTCATCTTCTCTGTTTTTGGTTGATCCTTTGGATTTACCACTGTTCCTTTTATCTCGCTCAAATCCTTTATTTCCTTTACCCCCTTTTACACTGTCTCTTTTCCCTTTAGAATTCCTCTTTTTGATCTTCTTCTCCGGTTCAGGGGTCACAGGAGGGGTGTCAAGTATAAGATCGGTGCTGTACCTTGCAGGGCGCCTCTTGGCTTGCATTGGAGCTCTGTTTTTGTTCAAATGGGGGAGAACTAATGGTGATGGGGGCATGTCAAAGGACACCGCTGTCTCATCATGATTTGAGTCCAAATCGTCAATGCTGGATGCATCTAGATCATCCATGCTGAATGTTTCATCCTCGCTGGCAGGTAAACCTAGATCCAATGATTGCAGATTGGCGGTCAAGTCTTGCCTGAAGGAGAGACGAAAGGAAAGTTAAATCACCACACATTTTCAAATGATAACTGAATATTTCCATTTGTAATACAGAAACATTTATCAAGCTATTTTTATAAGATTGTATTGGGAGAAATAAACTGTAAGTGAAGGAATGGCTATAAAGACTTTATTTCATAAGCAGATACTGAATATTTAAGGCTTCATGAGGTTCTCCAAAACTGGCTTTCCACAAGTAATCAATCTTAAAATATTTGTCACCATTCAAGACAATTTTTAAGGATTGTTATGCAGATAAAAATTATCATTCCTAATTAGAAATGCAAGGTTAAAACACCTGCTTAGTAAAAAGCTTGAGAGAAATAAGTCTTAGATATCTATTGGTAGAAATCTATAGTGAATAAATAAAAGCTTTTAAAATCAATACATGTATGAAATTATATTTTTGAAAATTTCCCTCCAATTAATCAAACTTTAATCAGCAATAACTCAAAAACTCAAAATGCTCTTTTTAAAATTCAAAACCTGATCTGCTCAGATTTTAATACTCTTTTCAACCAATAAAGGGATTTCATCATGTGACTCTAACTCATCTGGAAGCCATTTTGCCGGGCAAGCGTCGTTGTCTTTCACACGTCTTCACACAGCTCAGTCACATCACATGTACAACAAACATACTGCCTGTTAACTACCTACCAGTACCAGTTCAGCGAATCTTATTGTTTTTGTTCGCGGCAGCGATTTTACTTCATATTTTTTTAACGTTTGATATATTCACCGGCTTTACGAAGAGTAACTTTTACGTGAACGCCATCTTGATTGTTCGTTATACGCAGACAAAGTCTATATGCCTGGCATAAAAGTGCTCACTGCAAATCCTGGTGTGAACCAAGGTTGAAAGACGTTGTGTCGTACAGCAGAAACCCACTTCGAAAGTGGATCAGGATAAAATGGAAATCAAGAAAATATCTTTTTATTCCCCAGCACACGTCTATTAGTGCAACCAATGGCACAGCAAGATTCCGGCCAAAATAATCTTATATAACAACATGCAAGCATTTTTGTAAGTCTAAATAAGTGTACAGCAGCCGAGCGTTCTCGCCCGACAAAATGGTGATGTAAACAGAGTCACATGACCTGATGACGTCAGCTGAAATACCCTCTTATAAAAAAATTCCATCGATATTTTAAGATATCATACATCACAGACTCAACAATAAGGACCTGTTATTATTATATGTGAAATGAAAAACAATGGTTGTTATCTCTACAATGGTCATTCGAGTAAGTAAATTGACAGGCAACACCTCATATTTGGTTAACATCAACCTGTAAGGGTCTGGGTAAGGGTCAAGATTTGATCTCCAAGGATTAAAGCATGAAACACCGCAACAAGCAAACCCAACAGGGTTTCAAACATTAACAGCATGAAATCAACCAGGTGTGTGAATCCAGACCTTTCATGGGAACTCATTAATTTAACAAAACATTGATCACTGAAAGAGATCCCTAAAAATAGGGGTTTAATATAAACTTCTATCTTTTAAGATTGAAAACACTATGAAAGTATTGAAACATCCTTAATTCACCCTGATTAATGAAAATACTAATGCATGGCCTAGCTCTTTCACAAGATAGGCTAAGGTTTAGGATTATAAAGGTTTATAACGTCCTGACAGAACTACACTGGAGTATTTACATTATGATACCCACAACCATTTTTAACTGGTTGTGGAGCACTGGTCGGAGACCCACTGGGGATCGAACTGGAGATACCAGGTTGTGAAGCCAAAGTTTGTACCCCACAGACAGAGATATTGTTTTGCTATGTAAAACTTAAATGGATGAAAAGATTAAAAAGAAAAAAAACCTCCTAAATTCACCTTCATTAACAAAAATCTAATATCTCTCTTATAAGATATTGTCTTGATATGTAAAACATTAATATGGTTATGCAAATGAGGTATGCCTGATAGCATATGCAACAATAAGACATCAAACAATGAAGACACAGCAGAACAAGGGGCAGGCAAGGCACCCTTCACCCGACCATTTGTGTAAAAACACGTTTTACAACTTGTCCCCTACTTTCCCTTCTCCGACACAAAGAAAGCTTCTTGCCCTCTAAAAAAAAAACTGCTGTCTCTATGAGATAGATACAACACACAAAAGAAACTTTATAACTGAGAACAAAATTTTAAAGCAAGTATATTCAAATCACTCACTATATTCAAGAAAGAAAAAAAAAGACTTGAAATTATATTGTCAAAAGCCAGTAGAAACTCACATTTTAAAATCTGATAACAGACCTTACAATACAAATGATCACAATACTTTACAAAATAGAAATTGAAATAGCTCCCTCTTTTATTTTCTTGTCTGGTAGACAAATTTATCTTCTTTAGACGTTTTTTTAATATTTTTTTTTATCTTGACTCATTTTTCCACTAAGATAAAAAAAAATTGACCTGTGCGGGGCTAATTTGGAGCTTTCATACAAATACAACATTCATGATGAAAATCTGTTGCAATAGATTTTCAGTCCAAAATTCTCAAAGCGTATAACTTTGAATAAAAACATCACTTAAAATCACTCATCAATAAACAAACAAAATCTTCACTGTTAAATACTATCCTTTTTGTAAATTATTACTTCAAGCCCGACACATTGACCACAGGGAAATACTTTTGTCCTTGTGTTGAGTGTGAAAGTCAGTGCAGCTGCAGTTAAATCTGTTTACTTTCAATGTCAGATTATGACCATGGAAAGTGAGGTGAAGTGTGTGGATTGTAGAAATAAGAAATCCCTGGTGTAATTGCTAATTGCTTGTGCTGGATTGTGGTTTCTGTTGTGAGCAATGAAGACCCTGACAAATTTGAGATTTTGTCGGGGCTTAAGACGCAAAATGTATTGCGAGGTTTAGACTTAACCTTCAAAAGTAAACTTCAGGGAATACTGACATCATCAACTAAAATGCGTCATGAAAAAAGTTGAGGTTAGTAAGGTAGTAAGCTTCAGTTAATCCATCCAGGACTGGTGGAGACAAATAAGGGTTACTTTTAACCCTTGTTCTCAACATCACAAGTCTGATTTGTTTGGAGGGGAGGGTGGGGGGAATGGAAATTACCCCAAAATGTAATGTATCTGACACTAGCCAGAGTATCACTTCCCTTTGTTTATAAGTCTGCCCACAAATATACTATTAATTCTTAAATGTTTTTTTGAGTAGGAGGAAGGGAGGGGGAAGAAGGGGAATTGCCTCATGCACCCTTAATTCCTTACCTATAAACATTGAAACAATTAGACATAGTTTGGATCAATGCTTGTTCAAAATTTCACCCTGAAGTATTAGCTACCTTTTTTACTTTTAACTGAAAGTTTGAGTCATTACATTCTTACACTTCGTCGGAGCAAAGCAAAATGTTTTAGAAAGGTGGATATACCGGATTCACATATTTTAAAGTCAGGAATATGCAGCTGCTTAATGTCCTTAGTCCTCAAAGGTTTTTTTTTTTTTTCTTAAACAAAAAAATGTGAGCTTCAAAAATTGCAACAAACAGCTGCTGATAAACATTGTTCCATTGTAACCCAAAATAGGTTTCATGCACTACGTAATAAGGCTGCTTTGCTTTGACTCGACTACAAAGTGTTAGCAAAACTCCCAATTAAGCAATAACTGAGTCGCTAAAGCTACTTTCAGTGGCATTACATCCAAGTAATTACACTTTGCAATTCCCGTCGTGAGCGCTACATTGTGTCCTTGAGCAAGACACTTTACTCCACTTGCTCCAGTCCACTCAGTTGTAAAATGAGTACCAGCACTGCTAGGGAGTTAACCTGGGGAGTTAGTCCAGGGGGACTCATGTACTCTCATCTGCTTGCACCATGGAAACCGGGGATAAGCACCGGCCCTATGAGCCTAATGGCCTAGATGGATTTAGCTGTAATTGCATTTTGCCATATTTTCAAAGCATTATAAGTGTCAAGAGGGTAAAACAGCTTCTATTTTCAAAATTGATTTATGTTGTCAAAATGGACTGGAATAAAGTCTTCACATTACCATTATACTCTTTATTGGTACTTAATAAACTCTGTACCAGAATAGCTAACATAAATTTTGTTACCTATTCTGGTACAGAGTTTTTTTAAGTACCAAAAAAGGAGTATAATGGTAATGTGAAGACTTTATTCCAGTCCATTTTAATAATAGAAATCCATTTTGAAAATAGAAGGCTGTTGTAAGGAGAGTTAAATACGAAAGGAGGAAACAAATAGTTTAAACAATTTTCAACTGAACGAAAAGTATCTTAATTTGTTAAAATAAACAAGGAATTTGATAGCGAGATAAACAACTTCTCAGATGAAAATACTACCTTATTTTTAGTATCCAAAGTCTTCTATACAACAGAGTATGGTGGAGAAAGAAGACACAAAAACAGCATGTGCATAATTTAAGAAAGATAAAGATATGCATTAATTTAAGAATGATAAAGATGGTGAAAATGGAAGCAAACAATGTGAACTACTTGATTTATATAATAGAGATAATCCTGAATTTACTAGAAATATCAAAACAGGAAAAGAATTGGGTGGGAATTGAACATTTCCTTACCAGAATAAACAACCAAACTTATCAGATGGGTCAACCAATCTAGGCTTATGCTTGAATGCGTATGGAACTCGTAAATGAAGACTCATGATGCACAACATGGACAATTACTCACTCTATTACTTCCTTTGTATTTGTTTATCGCTTAAAACAACTTTATACTTTACCATCTATAGCACTATTTAACCCAATATCTGTTATCCTGTATTTTTGATGTTACATTCTTCCAGAGGACCAACTTTTACTTAATAGTTTGATATTTCCTTAAAGAGCGGTAGGACAAGGGTAAGTCGGGCGAAGTAGGACAAGATCACCCAGTTGGGTAGGACAAAGTAAGTCAGACAGACAAGGGTAACTTATTAGTGCAGGGACAAGGTAAAGTGATACCAGAATACACTGATGCACAGGACAGCATTACAATAAACATCGGAGAATGGACCACAAGGAGAAAAGATGAATAAAAGATACACGTTTGGAGATGCAAGAAAATGCTTCATAGACAATGATTGATGGAAAATGACTTTGAATATAAAGAAAGTAGCCCCTAGGCAAAATGAAGCTAAAAAAGCTTTTGAAAATGTATGCACAGTAGGAAAGATTAAGGAAGAACTAAAGAGAGAAAAGCATTAATGCTACAAGTACACAATACTAACATAGAGATCTCCGTGACAAACAGTTCTCTTAAGCAATATAACACCTTGGTTCAAGCATCCCTTCCAAGTCTCGCATAAATCCCTTCTTTTTTTTTCTCTTTTTTTTTTTTGTGGATCAAGTTCTATTAGGTGTTTTTATTTTATGTTACTATTTTAAAGAGCACCTAGCATGCAGTAAATAGTTACCCCAATTCCATGAATGCAATAAGGGAAGCCAAAACGCTTCACAGCTGCTCCAAACTTATAATTCTGACTGACTGCTTTTGGGGGTATCAAACAATGTTAAGTTCCTTTACATCTAAGTGACTTAAAGAATGATTTTACCCTAATAATAACAAATAATCCGCCAAAAAAATCAAATAAAAAGCTATTGTTTCAAAACATAACATTGACCGCCGGTCATTTAGCATAATCTTATTGCATTCAGGTGCCCAATCATTACCTTGTAATAATGACACATGGGCAATTTCCTGATGATTAGAGAGATAAGCGCTTTCATAATTAATTGGCAATATCCCCGGGCGAGAAGGACGCAAAGTTTTCTTAGCAGTATTATGAATAGCAACATTTAGTATCCTGTCTTCCTGATGAAGAATTTAAATGATCATTCTTGTGGGATTAAGATGGATGTAGGCTACGTATCAGTGATGCACTGCAAAAGAGGGCTCTTAGATAGTATTAAATTGCAAGTGAAGTATCAGAGGAATGGATGTAAATATATGTAGCTTCGCAAGTCTGAAAATTTGGCACTTTAGAGTTTTTTGAAAGTGCCTTTTGAAAGCCCCTATGAATTTTGCCCCCTAAATATTGAACAATTTAAATTTAAACAAGGGAGGCTGAGCTCATCTAACACATAAATTATCATATTCAATCACAGCCCCCCTTTTGACATATCAATTATCACATCCAATCTTCACAAGCATCCACACTACTACACGTAAGAACTATGAGAAACTTATCTACGTATCATCAGTGTATTCTAATAGTGCAGTGCAGTGCCAACATTTTCGAGTTTTTAAATCAGCAGTGCAATAAGTGCTAAAAATCTCTTGTATGTTATTTTATTGCCAAAAATGTATAATGCCAACAAAAGGTTGTATTAGTCAGAAGGGCAAGCAAGGTGAGGCGAGGGGAGGGGTGGGTGAGTGAAGTACGAAAATGACAAAAGTAACAAATAACAACCAGAACTAACTTGGTGCAAGTAGACAGGGGTGAAACACGTTAATTTTCCAAACTAATCAGGTGTGAATTATGTTATGCTTTACTTAACCAGAGCTGAAATACACATTTGCATATTTTGGAGATAATGACACTTTTTTAGGTTAATTTGTCAAACCATCAAGCTGCCTTAAGATTGATTTGTCGACCACTCAATTTGCCTTAAGGTTGATTTGTTGAACCATTAAGCTGCCTTAAGGTTAATTTGTTGAAGCCCCAAGGTGCCTTAAGGTTGATTTGTCGAACCCTGCAGTACTGGTGAAAAAATGTAGTTCTTTGAGGTGAATCCCAGCTTTATACTCATACATAGAGCTATTGACTATGACCTGTTAGTAAGACTACAGCTGAAGACAATCAATCAATAAATGTCATACAATACTATGATCAAGGTCAGGGTAAAAATTCCTGGGGGGGGGGAGAAAGGGGGGCAAGGGGGACTTGTCTCCCACTTTGTGGAGGAAAAGAGTGGCCCCATATCCCCTCTAGGCAACCCTTTATCATTTGATAAAATCAAACATTATTGATCCACTTACTTTTCTCTCTCCAATGTTTGAATCTGTTCCGAAAGGACAGTTTCCAGCTCTCTGCTGCGTAACGACACATCTTCACTCTGAATATCTGATGACGACTGTTCCTCTGTAAGAGATTCCTTTTCTTTCTCAAGTTTATCCAGTTGCTCAAGTTTTTCCGCCTGTGGAAGAGGGTGGGATTCAGAAACTCTGACTTTGTGGCAACAGTTTCCCATGGCAACAAAAAATAAAAAGACCCTACACTCCAAAAAAAACTTGGGAAAATTCTAATCATACATTTTCCTCGTCTTTTTTAAGACCGATCAACAGCATAAAACTGAGAGAGAAAATGTGACAATCCATCAAACAATGATTACTGTAACACAAACACACATTGAACCTTACACATCAATTCAAGACACTGTTTCTAAGGGTTTAGAGCTTTTATAAGACAAGACACAAATATTTTAGCACTCCAAATAGCTGAACAAAAGGACAGCAAAAAAAATATCTTTGCCTTCATGAATGCATCCGCAATTAATTACATTCCTAATCCCCCTTCACTGAAAAACGACACTATTCCTTCCATGAATTTGATTAAATGCACAGCTCTAATCCTCAATCCCAAATGAAAGCAAAGTCTAAACCAAACAGGAAAATGCTTGATGGCCTTGAGTGATCGTATTTCTGGTGAAGTAAACCTAACACTAGCGGGCTGGTACAATGTTGACACTGGAATCAACCTGCCCACAAGGAACCTCGTTCATGACATAACTTCCTCTTTTGTTTGTGCAGTTTCATGAAAAGTCACTTGGGTATCATGTGACACATCCTCTAAATACCTTTCAACAACAATTCCCAAAATAAATGAAGTTCTACTCTGCTAATGAAAGCTACAAAATGCTGATTCTATAGATTGAAACATGAAATATCAACTTTTCTTTAATAAGACCTAAATAGGTGCAAAACTTTTCATGTAAAAGATGCGCAGCCCATTGTTGTTTATTGATGAGATTAAATTTGATCAGGAAGCCCACATCCCGACAGGCGCAAGATTTCACATTTTTGGTCAAAATCATACAGGAAACTTGATGACCCTATCAGGAAACTTGTATTTTCATGTACGAAACCACATCGTCCATACTTATCTCTATCATGGGAATTTATGCTAGTTTTGGTTCATTGGTTGCTATGTGAAAGATGTTTTTAGTTTTGCCCAAATAAAACATGACACAGATTTGCTACTTATTAATGAATTTAAATCTAAAACTGAAAGGGGCCTTAACTTTTGTTTCAAGTAATTTCACTATAAGATTCAAAACATCCTTCATTATCCCAAGGGTACTTTTACCTATATGTATTTTCCATGCTCTATGTATTCTATTATTTTACATGTTTCATTTTGCTTTCCAACTTGTTTTCAATTCATTTAGAATAATTTTCCATGTTTTTTGAAACTGTTATTTTCAGCATTAACATTTACATTATAATTGCATTAAACACTACTATGACAATGATTCAGCATTATTCAAAGCATTTGTAATCCACAGTGGATCACAAATATAGACTCATGGAGAGTGGGCGGCCTAGTTGCTGCAAGAAATTGTTATTCAATGCTAATGGCCGCATCATGGCTACGGCTTATGATGTAGTATTCAAAAAAATGTTCATACTACATTGATGTCCGTAAACCTGTCTCCCTCCCCATATCCTTCTTCTAGATTTTACAGATTTTAGCAATAATCCAACTGCAGAATGAAACACTACAACAAATTGAACATCATCAAATGGCTTAATTGCAACAGGTATATATAAAACAAAATCCCAAGGTCCTTCTTTCCTTTGAGCAATACTATCTCATCCTCAATGAAAGAGATATAATGGGAAACAGGAAGTCACTAACTGCAATGGCCAAGCAAACACAAGTAGATAAGGCAACAAATTATAAGGATCGACCATGTCTGTAGCAATTAGAAGAGCTGCCTTTATTAAATGATTCATTTCAGGATATTAAGCCAGACCAATGATAGGGCATCTAAAAAAACTTCTCGCTACTGAGTATTGTACGGTAGTAGAACATTTTGAGAAATTGCTCAAAGTAGTTTTTGCGAATGGCAAAAGAAAAAGTTTATTCAATACATTGGAGCCATGTAAAAATGTAATAGAATCAACACATTGAAACCATGTAAAAATGTAATAGAATCAATACATTGCAGCCATGCAAAAATATAATAGAATCAATACATTGGAACCATGTACAAATGTAATAAAATCAATACATTGGAGCCATGTAAAAATGCAATAGAATCAATACATTGGAACCATGTAAAAATGTAATAGAATCAATACATTGGAGCCATGTAAAATGTAACAGCATCAATACATTGGAACCATGTAAAATGTAATAGAGACAATACATTGGGGCCATGTAAAATGTAATAGAATCAATACATTGAACCATGTAAAATGTAATAAAATCAATACATTGGAACGATGTACATATGTAATAGAATCAATACATTGGAATCATGTAAAAATGTAATAGAATCAATACATTGGAGCCATGCAAAAATATAATAGAATCAATACATTGGAACCATGTAAAATGTAATAGAATCAATACATTGGAGCCATGCAAAATATAATAAAATCAACACATTGGAACCATGTACAAATGTAATAGAATCAATACATTGGAGCCATGTAAAATGCAATAGAATCAATACATTGGAACCATGTAAAATGTAATAAATCAATACATTGGAGCCATGTAAAAATGTAACAGCATCAATACATTGGAACCATGTAAAATGTTATAGAAACAATACATTGGAGCCATGTAAAAATGTAATAGAATCAATACATTGGAACCATGTACAAATGTAATAGAATTAATACATTGGAGCCATGTAAAAATGCAATAGAATCAATACATTGGAACCATGTAAAAATGCAATAGAATCAATACATTGGAGCCATGCAAAAATATAATAGAATCAATACATTGGAACCATGTACAAATGTAATAGAATTAATACATTGGAGCCATGTAAAAATGCAATAGAATCAATACATTGGAACCATGTAAAATGCAATAGAATCAATACATTGGAACCATGTAAAATGTAACAGCATCAATACATTGGAACCATGTAAAAATGTTATAGAAACAATACATTGAAACCATGTAAAAATGTAATAGAATCAATACATTGGAACCATGTAAAAATGTAATAGAATCAATACATTAGAACCATGTAAAAATATAATAGAATCAATACATTGGAACCATGTAAAAATATAATAGAATCAATACATTGGAACCATGTAAAAATATAATATAATGACAATGTTTTTTTAATATCTATCATCCCCTTACAAACCATTTGTCTACACCTGTTGTAAATGAATTATTTACACAACACTTCTGGGCTGATAATACATATAAACATTTCATAATTATGTACTTTATATGTACAAAAGCATTTCACAGTGCTGACATACTGAGTAGGGGGGGCTAGACACTACCCGTGTATATAGGTGACTGTAACTCATTGCTATACAATGTCACCAGAGAACAAATAGCACCACACATGCAGTGCCTACCAAGAAGAGATGGACATCACATTCATATCAGTGGCGCCGGAAGCGGAGCACCAAGGCACTTTAACTTTTCAGAAATTCTTGTTTCCCCCCCTCTAATGTTTGTTTAAATCCAATTTACTTTCCGGAAACAATATTAAGATGAAAAAAATTAAAAGTATTTTAGGGTTATCCCCCCCCCCCCCCCCATATGTTGCTAAATGTTGGCACCATAGTTGTGTACTTCAATCCACCCCCTCACCCCTTCCCCCTTAATGTTGCTAAATGTTGGCACCATAGTTGTGTACTACAATCCCCCTCCCCTCCCCCTTTCCCTCCTTAATGTTGCTAAATGTTGGCACCATGGATGTGTACTTCAATCCCCTCCCCTTCCCCCTTAATGTTGCTAAATGCTGGCACCATAGTTGTGTACTTCAATTCCCCCTCCCCTTCCCCCTTAATGTTGCTAAATGTTGGCACCATGGTTGTGTACTTCAACCCTCCTCCCCTCCCCTCCCCCTTAATGTTGCTAAATGTTGGCACCATGGTTGTATACTTCAATCCCTCCTCCCCTCCCCTCCCCCTTAATGTTGCTAAATGTTGGCACCATGGTTGTATACTTCAATCCCTCCTCCCCTCCCTCCCCCTTAATGTTGCTAAATGTTGGCACCATGGTTGTATACTTCAATCCCCCTCCCTTCCCCTTACTGTTGCTAAATGTTGGCACCATGGTTGTGTAATTTAATCCTCCCTCCCCTTTCCCCTTAATGATGCTAAATGTTGGCACCATGGTTGTGTACTTCAATCCCCTCGCCCCTCCCCTTCCCCTTAGTGTTGCTAAATGTTGGCACCATGGTTGTGTACTTCAATCCCCTCGCCCCTCCCCTTCCCCCTTAGTGTTGCTAAATGTTGGCACCATGGTTGTGTACTTCAATCCCCTCGCCCCCACCCCCCTAATGTTGCTAAATGTTGGCACCATGGTTGTGTACTTCAACCAAACATCTCCTTTAAGACTGACTTTTTAAGCCCACAAGATACGGCTCTCCAAATCCTCATTAACATCAACTACACATTCTGGAAGGACATACCAACACAAGTCAACCACCTTTTTTCAAATTAATAACAAGAAAATGTATGATATCAAATCAACTTGTGATGATTCACAAATATAAATTACATGCCTTTTAAGGGAAAGGTCAATATTTTTCTTTTCTTTTCAAAATTAAATAAACACCAATAACCGGTAAAAAGTCACACCAAAATTCAATCACTTCCACAAAACAAATTACAATACTTTTGAAATGATTATGTTGCTTCCTGCCCTTGAATCAACATTGAATATCAATTGAACTCAAATCATCATGAGTAATAATAGAGAATTGCTATTCTGCATTTGTTGTTGCAACACTGCAATCTCATCTGTGCTTCTAGCAGAATATAAGGTAGTGACTTACACTATTTTTTAGGGGCATAAATATCGACAAGACACCCACAAACAGTGCATGAAAAATTGATAATCCACAGACGTACAGAGATAGATATCTACCCAAAATGCTCAAATCCTAGGATTTCCCAAGATTGACATGTTTTAGTAGGTGTGTGGATAAGGTATCTCTTTCTCAACAGCAAAGGTTATATAAAGACATTTGATACACTAGTTGTGAGGCACTGGTCAGCATCTCTATGTAGACTCCTGCTTGACCATTCCAAGGAAACATTTTCTGCCACCATGTGAAAATACCACAGAAATGAATCATGGGAAGGATGGGATACATGTGAAAACCAACATGAAACACCACCATTTGGATTCTCCAACAAATTAAAGCATTCATTAGTTTTTCTAAACTTGATAATAACATGGAAAGGGAAGCCTGGCTATTAACTGCAAAATAGTCTTTATTTCTCCCAAAAATGCAAAATTTATTGCCGATCAAAAGACATTCCATGTCGTTAGTATAAGCCTAATTTGGTTTTAATGTTGAAGAATGAAAATATGATATGGTATAGTATACCAGAGACCTACCATAAACAATGGATGATGTCATGACATAGCAGTTGTAATAAAATGGAACTTAGCAAGCAAAAGTTCAAAATGCACACCCATACCACAAAAAGCTAACAATCGGAATCAAGCTTGGACACAAATTTTCATCTTTAAACCAGTACAATGTTAAGAGTGATATAGCAGATTAATTTCACTGGTTTTAAAACTTAAAATCTTACGTAGAGTCGAGTAGTGTAGAGTAGAATGGTGGTCAAATAACGGTCAATTTATGGATATCTGAAAGTTGGGGAGGAACCAATTTTTCAACAAGTGGGACAATGATTTTTGTTATCTACTTATTCTGCATGTAGTTTCCTTTTTTGTTATTATATATATTTCAGCAAATCAAACTTTTCCTACACTAATAAGTGAGTTGGTAAGATTTTTTGCCATTTATCCAGTTTTGAAAATTCCTATTGAAGCTACCGCTTAAGAAAAGCCTCTATTGAAAAATTAATATTGAAAACAACCCCCTCGCTATGATTTATATTCTAAACATCACATCAATGATTTAGTTTCCTATCCATATTCTATTACTGTGACCAATTTGCATGTACATAACATGTATTTATCCCAAGTTCACCAAAACATACATTTTACGATTATCACCACCTTTCTTCCTATAAATCGGCCTAGGCACCTTTGAAATTATCATGAATCTTGGATTTGAAAACACTTTCAAAATCTTCATTATGAAAATAAAACCCTTCTAAAAAACAAAAGCTTTTTACATAAAAGAAGACTCTGCACTCTTGTACTATTAGTGTTGACCTCTTTCAATTGTTCTCACATTAGCCAATCAAATGACGCAATGTAACCTTAATATGCTACTACCATCCCAAGCACTGCTGTGATAACCAACATCAAATGTGGTGCACCCTTTCATTCATTCCACTACCCCCTCCTTTCACAAAAAGTAATTGCATCCTTCCTTTTTGTCCTTCAATTGCCTAATATGAAATTTGTCCTTTTTAGATCTATGGTTAAATAGCAATAACTCGAGCTAGCTTCATAGGTAGAACATCCTATACACTATGAAAAGCAAAAACATCACCAAAATCGATTAAAAATTGACCATTTTACAGCATTTTGAAGTTTAGAGCCTAATAATAATAAATTAGGCAAAATTTATTGTAATTTTGTGACATCACAAAAAAACCTATGTATATCCTTATTTTTGTTTGTTTGTATAATGAGGGCTTAATGGCACCATGACAACAAGGGTCAAATTGTGCCTGAGTGGTTAGATCATTCTAGAAAGAAAACAGGGGAATTGAGAGAAATACAAGAACAGTCAGAAAGCTGGGATCGAGAGAGGAGGTTCATGGGTGAAAAAAAAACAAAGTAGAGAGAGGGGGTGGGAGAGAAGGACTAAATATGGTTGTAGATGGAAGCATGATAAAGGAAGGAGATCATTTTATCGGGAGAGTTTTTCTGGAAGAACTCGGCAATTGAGTTGTTCAGACTTTAAACATCTTTCTGGTGGATAGAAAATCTTTACATTGAGTCTTACTAGGTTTTAGTGTGTAATTTCCTTAGGGCCAGGGAGGTTTTACAAATTTACAATTACTCAACTTAGCTTTTTTATCTGCATTGTCTATGTCAAAGTTGATCCAAAAATCACCATTATTTATAGTCAATTCCTCTTCATCACTGTCAAAATCACTCTCGCTATCACTGTTTGTATCAAAATCTACAAAATCTGGCTCCAAATCAGACTCAACATTACTATCTACAGCAAAGAATGGCCAACTAGTCACGCCATTTTGTGTGTAAATTGCCTATATTAATCTCTGCTTCGCTTCGTTCACAAAATGTTCTGCTGTGTTTGACCCTTTTTTTACAAAAGTATGACCGACCCCTACAATTAAAAATAGGTAGACAAAATGTTTATTTATGTTAATTTTACAAAACAAAAAAGTACCCCACCAATTTAAATAAATTCCATGTAATTGATGCTATGATATCCGTCGCATATACGCGATGCTGGTACATGAAATGAAAAATGGACGCGTCTACGCGATGCTGGGACTCAATGTGTGAAGGACTACTTTGTTCAGACTATAAACCTCTTTATGGTGAATAGAAAATCTCCACCACATACCTTTTATAGGGGACACTTTTGTGATATAAGATAGGGAAACATATTTTCAGGTTTAAAAAAACAACTGAAATTGACTTTCTCTCACATTCTATCCATCTTTTTTCCCCCATCAATCCATCCTGTTTATCTCATGAATATTCACTAGAAGAACAATGCTTTAAATAGCCAATATGACAAAGAATAATTGAATTCTACTAATTCTTTTCTACTATGCCAAGGCTAATGAAGGCGAAATATCTAATTGTGTATTTAATGCCTAAATGATCTGAGTAAACCCCTTGATATCAACAACCAACTCTACCTCAAATAAAATGGTTGCCAATCATGTTACTTGGGTAACAACATGAAATCATGTCAACCAATGTACCTTCTAGTTGGACTTCCCAGCAGATAAAGATCTAGGGATAAGTAGAAGCAACTTTAGCAAAAGTTCTCTTCAAATTCTTGTTAGCAATTGACAGTTTTATGCACTTATAAACCACTTTGTATTCTAATGTAAATCCTTGAGTTTGAAATTGCACCAATTTTTTTACAGGGTCTCATATCCCTGAGGTGGTGGAGAAATTCACAACATAACTAATTTTCAGTTGCAGTCCAGATAACTTTAAAATGTAACTTCACCAATACGTATATTCTGCATAGCATGCTAATAATGATATACTATTATGGACTCTAAGATGGTATTTTATAAGTGGACAAGATGTCAAGAATGGTGAAATGGGAAAGCGCATGGACTCTAAGATGAGATTCTATAGGTGGACAAGATGTCAAGAATGGTGAAATGGGAAGGTGCATGGACTCTAAGATGAGATTTTATAGGTGGACAAGATGTCAAGAATGGTGAAATGGGAAGGTGCATGGACTCTAAGATGAGATTTTATAAGTGGACAAGATGTCAAGAGTGGTGAAATAGAAAGGGGCATGGAATCTAAAATGAGATTTTATAAGTGGACAAGATGTCAAGAATGGTGAAATGGAAAGGTTGATGGACTCGTAATATGAGATTTTATAAGTGGACAAGATGTCAAGAATGGTGAAATGGGAAAGCGCATGGACTCTAAGATGAGATTCTATAGGTGGACAAGATGTCAAGAATGGTGAAATGGGAAGGTGCATGGACTCTAAGATGAGATTTTATAGGTGGACAAGATGTCAAGAATGGTGAAATGGGAAGGTGCATGGACTCTAAGATGAGATTTTATAAGTGGACAAGATGTCAAGAGTGGTGAAATAGAAAGGGGCATGGAATCTAAAATGAGATTTTATAAGTGGACAAGATGTCAAGAATGGTAAAATGGGAAGGTGCATGGACTCTAAAATGAGATTTTATAAGTGGACAAGATGTCAAGAATGGTGAAATAGGAAGGTGCATGGACTCTAAGATGAGATTTTATAAGTGGACAAGATGTCAAGAATGGTAAATGGGAAGGTGCATGGACTCTAAGATGAGATTTTATAAGTGGACAAGATGTCAAGAATGGTGAAATGGGAAGGTGCATGGACTCTAAGATGAGATTTTATAAGTGGACAATATGTCAAGAATGGTAAATGGGAAGGTGCATGGACTCTAAGATGAGATTTTATAAGTGGACAAGATGTCAAGAATGGTGAATGGGAAGGTGCATGGACTATAAGATGAGATTTTATAAGTGGACCAATGTCAAGAATGGTGAAATAGGAAGGTGGATGGACTCTAAGATGAGATTTTATAAGTGGACCAATGTCAAGAATGGTGAAATAGGAAGGTGCATGGACTCTAAGATGAGATTTTATAAGTGGACCAATGTCAAGAATGGTGAAATAGGAAGGTGCATGGACTCTAAGATGAGATTTTATAAGTGGACCAATGTCAAGAATGGTGAAATAGGAAGGTGCATGGACTCTAAGATGAGATTTTATAAGTGGACAAGATGTCAAGAATGGTAAAATGAGAAGGTGCGTGGACTCTAAGATGAGATTTTATAAGTGGACAAGATGTCAAGGATGGTGAAATGGGAAGGTGCATGGACTCTAAGATGAGATTTTATAAGTGGACAAGATGTCAAGAATGGTGAAATGGGAAGGCGCATGGACTCTAAGATGAGATTTTATAAGTGGACAAGATGTCAAGAATGGTGAAATGGGAAGGTGCATGGACTCTAAGATGAGATTTTATAAGTGGACAAGATGTCAAGAATGGTGAAATGGGAAGGTGCATGGACTCTAAGATGAGATTTTATAAGTGGACCAATGTCAAGAATGGTGAAATAGGAAGGTGCATGGACTCTTAATATGAGATTTTATAAGTGGACAAGATGTCAAGAATGGTGAAATGGGAAGGTGCATGGACTCTAAGATGAGATTTTATAAGTGGACAAGATGTCAAGAATGGTGAAATGGGAAGGTGCATGGACTCTAAGATGAGATTTTATAAGTGGACAAGATGTCAAGAATGGTGAAATGGGAAGGTGCATGGACTCTAAGATGAGATTTTATAAGTGGACAAATGTCAAGAATGGTGAAATGGGAAGGTGCATGGACTCTAAGATAAGGTTTTATAAGTGGACAAGATGTCAAGAATGGTGAAATGGGAAGATTCATGGACTGTAAGATGAGATTTTATAAGTAGACAAGATGTCAAGAATGGTGAAATAGGAAGGCGCATGGACTCTAAGATGAGATTTTATAAGTGGACAAGATGTCAAGGATGGTGAAATGGGAAGGTGCATGGACTCTAAGATGAGATTTTATAAGTGGACAAGATGTCAAGAATGGTGAAATGGGAAGGTGCATGGACTCTAAGATGAGATTTTATAAGTGGACAAGATGTCAAGAATGGTGAAATGGGAAGGTGCATGGACTCTAAGATGAGATTTTATAAGTGGACAAGATGTCAAGAATGGTGAAATGGGAAGGTGCATGGACTCTAAGATGAGATTTTATAAGTGGACCAATGTCAAGAATGGTGAAATAGGAAGGTGCATGGACTCTTAATATGAGATTTTATAAGTGGACAAGATGTCAAGAATGGTGAAATGGGAAGATTCATGGACTGTAAGATGAGATTTTATAAGTAGACAAGATGTCAAGAATGGTGAAATAGGAAGGCGCATGGACTCTAAGATGAGATTTTATAAGTGGACAAGATGTCAAGAATGGTGAATGGGAAGGTGCATGGACTCTAAGATGGGATTTTATAAGTGGACAAAATGTCAAGAATGGTGAAATAGGAAGGCGCATGGACTCTAAGATGAGATTTTATAAGTGGACAAGATGTCAAGGGAAGGTGGATACTATGACAAGTTTGATCAAGAAAATTAAACAATACAGTACCAGCTTTAATCACATACAGGGTTACAAAAAGAGAAGATAAAGAAAATGTTAGTCACATTTTAAGTTACTCTCAAATAAATATTTTCATACTATATCCTAAATAAATTTAAACTAAAACCTAACTATGCAACAAAGACTAAATATCAGATCTAAAAGTTAAATTAAATCACATGTGTATCACAAAACCAAAATTGAAATCTGATAAATGCAAAAATGTCCTTGTTGTTTTGTACAAGCACATTGAGAGTAAGAAGATGGGGTGTGAAGAAAGACACGGCACCACACATTTAACAAAATATATTGAAATTCAACTTTGATATTGAGCAAGCTATCACAAATATTTGATAAATTGAAATGATAGGGGTTGCTGAAGGTGGCTATCATAAAAGCAAACCCAATTATGGCACATCATGACAATTCCAAGAGCTGAAAGTCACCTGATGGGCAACCGCCAATAGAATTCCTGGGATTTCAAATTTCAGTCTGATATTTTTCTAATAGCAGCCTGCCCTCCTAGAAATACTAATTGATTGCCATTGTAAAAATTGCATTTAGTAATTGTTAGTGCATGCATCATGCAATTGCAATAAGTATATTGATTCTTTTATTAATTGCATTAAGTAAATTAAAATGAGATATATTGATCTGCACTGAATTTGGGAAACATTAAATCTTCAAATGAAATTTATTAAAACTCTTGATCCAAAAACCAATTCATTAATAAGTTATTTTCATTTCAGGATCAAACTACAGCAAAAGTCCAGTAACTTGTACACATCTCCCCAAGTGAAGTAATATTTGCATATATGCTAATAAGACTCACCCGATTCTTCCTGACTTCAGACAGCTTAAGTGATGCTGATGTGGAAGCCTTCTCCAGCGTTGAGATGTCTTTCAGCATCACCTTCAGTTTCTGCATCTTCTCCTTGATGATCAACTCCAAGCATCTGATGGAGAAAAGTGGATCAGTAAAAGTGGATCAGTGAGATTAGTAAAAGTGGATCAGTGAGATCAGTTCTCTCGTGGGTTGTCCTTAGCCTCGTTTTCTTTATCTTAATCTATTTTGTAATTAATTATCCTCGCATAACTTTTTTTTTTATCCAGTTTTATAAATGGTATTTATGTTACTTACGTGTTTACCTCAGTATTTGTACACATTTCATGTTTGGAAAGCATAATGCAAGGGTTGGCTAAAATAAAATGTTCTTAAAATTGAATTGAATACACAAAGTTGTAGCAGGGAAGCTTTACTTTGCTTCTTTTAAAACATTTTTTACCTTTTTTGTGATAACATGCTTGTTCATAAATATTTCTTCCACGTCGTACATCAAATGACAGAAATGCTAGTTGCATGAATTTGATAGTCAATACCGCTAAATAAAAATACCATACTCAACGTATTAAGCGCCCCTGCTCTAATAAACGACCACCCAACATATTTATTTGATTAATTTGAAGAATTACATTGTTTGCTTATTTTGCGTCTGATGCTGACAGTAAATTTGTGGCGGTTATAGCAGCTAGTAAAGACCAGTTCACACAATGCAGCTTGAATAGCACACTGTAAATGGCCCGGAACATGGGTGCTTATTAGGAAGAAACTTTGGGCCTAAAAAGTGGCGTAATTTTCGTAAGCACTCAGGCGCTTGTTACATCGAATACTGTAAATCATGTGTAAGAAAGGATTGGCTGAAGGTGCTTACTGTGCTTGCTTGTTGACATCCTGCAATGAATCCCATGGAGACATATCCTTCTCGCTCTTCAGCACACACGGGGCAAACACGATGGACAATGCATTGGGTGACATTTTATTGGAACCTTCATTGATGGCAATTCTGTGACGAAGAAGATATTACGACATAAGTGATGAACAAGAAGCATCAGAGATCATTTCCCGTGACCTTCCCCTTTTGGTCACAAACAGCAAAAGTAATGGAAATATCTCATTAAGTTTTATAGATTCTGCCTAAATTGTTTTGACCCGCAAAAATTTTGAAATTGCTGCTTGAGTGAAAGATGCCTGAACACCTGTACCAACCAATCGATGCGTTATAATCTAACCACCAACCAAGATCAGCAATTACAAATTCTCAAATAAATGACCATATTTATTAAATGCCCATTTTAACAAACATGCTCATGCCTCTCAAAAATATGATCAGCATAATTCCTCATCTAGAAAGTAAACCTCACAATACTCAGTGGAGACGCTATGGGGAGGGGGGGATGGGGAGGGGGAATGGGGGGGCATTTGCCCCTCACGAGATCGATTCCCCAGAAAAATTGTAAAGTGACATATTTTGTCCATTTTTATGCTTTGCCCCCACCATGAGATGAGACAAATTGCCCTTCTCTTGCCCCCTCCATGACCAAAACCCTGGCACCACCACTGACATTACTCAAGTAAAAGTGGCATGACTGAGGATCAAAAGTTTCTTTATTGTTCATGTTGATTAAACAATAGCATGGTTTTTCACATTTTCACAAAGACAGGATCCTGCCCTAGTGTTTCTGTTGTTGCTGGATTTTTGTACCAAGGTGAGTTATCGCAAGGTGAGTTATCGCAAGGCGAGTTATCGCAAGGCGAGTTATCGCAAGGCGAGTTATCACAAGGTGAGTTATCACAAGGTGAGTTATCACAAGGTGAGTTATCACAAGGTGAGTTATCACAAGGTGAGTTATCACAAGGCGAGTTATCACAAGGTGAGTTATCACAAGGCGAGTTATCACAAGGCGAGTTATCACAAGGCGAGTTATCACAAGGTGAGTTATCACAAGGTGAATTATCACAAGGTGAGTTATCACATTGTGAGTTATCACATTGTGAGTTATCACAAGGTGAGTTATCACAAGGTGAGTTATCACAAGGTATAATTTCAAAAAATTCACAATTTCAAACTTTCTATACAAGTAGATAACTTGGTGTGACACAAAGCATTTAAAAGACTAGTTCAGTGGTCAAGCAAGTTTATCTTATATGAAAGAGAACTTAAATATAAACAAAACGGTGAAGAAACTACTTCTATCGTATTCCGTTAAGCAGATATTCAAGTTTAAATTTCTGTCTTATCTGTATAGAAATGACTGGTGTAGTAAGTCTACTATGGAAGATTGGCGCCCTGATCCTCACATTCTTAATACATTTTAATGTACTTTGAAGAAAATTGATTTAACTTTTTTACTTAATTGATTTTCCTTAAACTTTCTGCAGGTGGTATATTATAATTACCCTCCATGGATTCTGTTGTACTCCTTTCCCGACATCGCCAATGGTTTTTAAGCCACAAAATCTCAGAACAAAATATTATAGAATACATAAAGACTTTGGGGAATCTGAGACTACAATGTCACATCTAGTTTGATTTCAGTCGTTTCTACATAAATAAGGTAGAACTTTTAGCTTGAATATCTCCTTAACGGAATAAATTGAGTTAGTATCTTCACCATTTTGCTTCCTTTGAAGTCCTCTTGCACATAAGATGGACTTGTCTGGCCCCCTGAACTAATCCTTTAAGAAAGAATTTTCATTTTTCATTTAAAGACATTATGACTCCTTGTAAGAGATGTAGTACGTTCATGTCTACCTTGCTAAATGGAAAATAAGACGCTCGAAGACATCGTAGTTAACTTGTGGAAGCTTGTTCAGGGTGTCTTGTAGCAGTCTTAATCTACTGCGATATTCAGTTATTTCTGCAGTCCGTAAAAATTCCTCATACAGGTCAAAGGTTAACAATGGTTCTGGAAGCTCACGGAAGAAACATTTTAGGACTTGAGCCACTACTAGTACATTGTAAGTAGAAAATTCTATATCATTAATATCTGTAAAGGAGAAAAAAAAGAAAACATTAGAAAGACACTTGGTTAATTCCATGACACAACAGTAGTCTGCTAAACTCTAAATAATACTCAAGTCACAACAAAAATGGACCTTATTTGTATTTCCTTAACTCATTAAAAGTAGGTTCTCTATAAATAGTAGCACACTTTCCCCTTGAAGTTGATATTAAAAATGGTTTTGTAAAGATTTATGCATATATAATAGTTTTTACAGAAAAAAAAAAAAAAAAACAAGGTATGAATTGTTTTTAAGGAAAAATTCATTGTAAGGAATTATAAGCATCTTTATCACAACTTTTCAAATTGTAATATGTGTTGTATTTACAGTGCGAATATTACTTCACACAAACTACCCTAGAAACTTGAACTGCAGATTTTGAAATCTGCATCTTTGGGTAAATACTGACCTTGTATTATCATACACACCAAATAATCTAAACCACTGATAAATAAGAAGATAAACTTTGGATCAACTGATAACATTGAATTGAAATATCATGGAACAGAGATATATAAAATATATGCTTATCTTAAAATTTTAATAAATCTTACCTTCTTCGGTATTTATCCTATGCTGAAGTTCTTTGACTTTGATAGCAGAACCCGCCTTTCTGTAAATACCTTCAGTGTAAAGTCCATTCACCTCTATGCTACAAATACATCGGTCAACGATCTCTGGAACTTTCAAATAATCCTGAACCAAGTCTATTAAACGAGCTCCAATGATGCGACCTTTGACCTGTTCAAGAGGTTTCCCTTTGCATTGTTCCACTGCTTTGGTGTAGCACTTTTTATGGGCAGTAAACTTGCAAACTTATGGAAAAGGACATACAAAATTTAAATTATCCTCTGAACATGGAAAACTTGTATAAGGTGATAAGAAGGAAATTAAAGGTTTTATAACAAAACGTTTGGTTTGGTTTGTTGATGTTTAACCGCACGGCGACAGTCAGAGTCAAATGTGCCAAAAGGGTGTTAATAAATTATGGTGTAAGAGTTAGGATAGTGAGGAGATAAAGCTTTATTAGGGAGATAAAAAGGAAAGGCTGAATGTGGGAGAAAAAGTTAGGTTAAAAGAAAGGGGTGTGTAAAGTTAGGTGTAGAAAGGGAGGAGGTGTGGAGATTATATGTGGTGGAAGAGGTTGTTGTTGCGGAGGAAGTTGATGATGTTTGAGGAAGAATTGTTTTCAAATAGGTCCGAGATTAAGGAGAGAAGAGATTTGGAGTTTTGGTATAAGAGACAGGTTAAGAAAGTATGTTTGATGGACAGATCAACGTTGCAAGTGCGGCAGAGAGGGGCAGGGGAGCCGGATAAGAGAGACGGGAGTGAGTAAGAGAGGAATGGCCGAAACAAAAGGATCACATAAATGTGCAGAGAAAGTCTAACATTAATGAAAATTGGATTCTCTATGGCGGTTAATGACCTTTGTATGTGAATCACTAAAAATAGAATTATCAAAGCAGTATAATAAATGCAATGTACAAGAGGAAATGAAGTAGCAGGAAAGATGATCTAGCAGGAAAGTTTACCAATGGTCATTTTATGTGGAAAAGCATACACTTTTATGTTCTATGATAATGAAGATACTTTCTCGAAAATGAAAAAAGAACCAGAACATCAATGATGTTGAAGCTCAACTTTATCACAAAAAAGTAGTTGCCATTTTCAAGTCAAGGTTTGCATACAAAAAAATATTTGTGGTCTATCATCATTTAACCCTTACTCTACCACGGGGCAATAATATCGCGGTTTTGGGTGCCCCGTCTTTGACTCCGCCTCCCAGGCACATTTTCAAAAAAGTGCTGGTCGCGTAAAGGTTAATCAACCCGAGACAAGTGTGCTAACTTGAAAATATATGCAGCATGGTCCCGGTGGGCAGCCCACCGGGTCACTGAAGTGGAATGAGCCCAACTTTGCTGCTTGGAAGACAAAAGGCCCTTCAATAATTAGCCTGTGCTTAACCCTTACTCTACCACGTGGCGATATTATTGCCGTTTAAGGTGCCCCGTCTTTGACTCCACCTCCCAGGCGCATTTTCAAAAAAGTGCTGGTACAGTAAGGGTTAGTAGTATTTTATTAGAAGCAATTTATTCTTTGCAATATTCCCATTGATTATACTCTAACATTGTACATCCTTTCTTTCAATTAGTTTGTCTGAAAATGCGCAATCATGTGATGTGAAACCAAGGATATACGAACACATCCTCGGTGAAACTAAACAATAAGCAAGGCTATCACACATGTCTGTTTTATGGGGCCATGCCCCCAATCCAAAAGACAAAGTTATTTTCTATTAAAATGTGTAAATTCAGCTGGAGGTAGCTGATGTCAAAACCAAAGCTGTTTGGAGATTCAATTAATTCTTGTCATGTGTTAGCTAGAAATAGTAAAATCCCATCAGAAAAGGAGAAACCTGTGGAATTAGGGGATTGTCCCGCTGGATTAGAAGGAAGTATACTTCATCCCCCTCACAACACTTTTTTAGAAAACAATATCTAAATCTTTCATACTGACAATACTTGTCTTACAATTTAACTGGCAATTTTCCTATTTTTTTGGCTAAAAGCAGTTTACTTTCCTTAAGAAAGAGAAATACCCATAGAACTCCAGGGGACTTTCCCAATGGAATCCAAGGAAGCACACTTTAGCCCCTCCAGCAATAATTTTAATAAATAAACATATTTTCATCATTCATAAAAATAATTTAACAAGATATCTCTAACTAAGGTTGTATCTTCATTTTTGTTGTTAAATTTCTTGAAATGAAGGATAATTCCATTTTTTTGGGGGGGGGGAGGGGGAGGGGGAGGGGGTCTCCTGCCAAATTTACAGGAGAAAGAAGCTTCAGTTCCCCACTTTTTCAGAAGTTTACAGTACTTGATTTAAACTTTCAACTTAAAAATTATTTACACAGCACATATTTTCCAGATTTAACTGCAGATTTTCATGAAAATGATGAAAATGAAAATTGTTCTATTTCAGGTATGCAAATAGTAAATGAAAAACTAAATACACCCCATGTAGAGATTTTCATGCTCTTCAAGGCGCCAAATTTCAAAGTCCTTAATCAAAAATCTCTGACTAAATACATTTCAAAAATAGGGAGAGGAAAGTTAACAGAAAAGTTCACATTTCATAACCTCAACTTTGTTCAGCTAAAATTGAGATATACAAAATTAATTCAGATATATAGAAATATGGGGTTCAGATATATAGAAATATGGGGGTGTAGTCTAAAGGAAGTTTTGAAGGGGGTCATAACCCCCACCCCACAGGAAAAAAGGTACAAATTTGAATGTGGAAGAAAACTGAAAAATGCTTTACTATCAATATCATGAATTTCTAAAACCAGTTTTAGATTATTTTTTGAAGTGAATTGGTTGGATTTTACTTGGAACAATATTAGGAAATGGATTTGCGATAACATTATCTATTGAGGGTAATGAACAACAAGGAGAATAAACAACTAAAATATTTAAAATACTTGGCAGATGATTGTGTACCTTGACAGACAACACCTTTCTCCATTAACCAAAGGAAATTATGGCAGTATTCACAGGCAGTGGGAATGTTAAATTGAGTGCTGATATACTCATGACCACAGTACTGGAAAATATCTTCTTTCTTCTTCTTTCGACCTTCCCTCTGAAAATAGAAGATGTACAGATACGTGTATGATGCAATTGCACCTTAGTTCAATTTGTATGCACATGTAGCAATCTTTATGATTTGTAGGTAAAACAATCTTAATGTCATTACTTCAAAAACTGAATTTTTTGAGTATTTTTGTCCATCTTGAAGATAAAAATGATTAAATTCTTCAACAAGCCTAGCAAGTTTCAAGAAGATTGACTCTGTTTTCTTACATATTACCATCACTGAAAATACTGACCATTAACAGGTCAGTGTTTTGCATATGTGATACTTTTAATCAGACACCAGCAGGTTAGACACAATTTCACAGCACTATTACATCGTCTTGTGTAAATCATTTGGACAAACGAGAAAAATTACAAGTTTGATGACTAAGGGCTAAAAAAGAAGCTAAATTCGTCCCCACCATTACGCTCACAGGGCCTGTGCTCCGGTTTCCATGGCGCAAGCAGATGAGAGTACAAAACTCTACCAGGACGCATGTTTACTCCCCAGCAGCGCTGGTACTCATTTTACAGTTCGAGTAGACTGAAGCAAGTAGAGTAAAGTGCCTTAATCTACAACACAATGCAGCGCTTGAATCGAACCTGGTACCTTTTGCATATGAGCAAGACTCCTTAACCACTAAGCCACTGCATCTCCAGCTATAATCAAACGTCCACCAATACATCACAAACTTCCCATAAAAGTCTTGTCAAAATTTGTTTTCTCGCGTAAATTGCCTTTACCCTTTCAAATGCAATCTGAGTTACTTCTATAAAAGCCAAGTTCCATTCCTTTGGTAAAAGAGCAAAATTGCTTCAAAATACATACAACACAAGGGAAACATTTGTATACAGTGTCACAAAATAGAGATTGCCACTGCTTTGAATTTCACACTCAAAATGTCAACTCTGAAAATACTGCTATAGAGCTACAAATGATCCTCCTGAGGCACTGACTCTGATCCTTATCAACTTCTATTCAAACAAAAAGTACCCTACCCCCCCCCCCCCTCCCAATCTACTAATAACCATACCTTAATTTCAAAATAAGTATCAAGTCACCTTTTTAGCACTCTCAGCTGGTTTGATGTAATGATGCATGAACTCGTCCAAGAAGCCTCGGAAAGCGTTGATACCGAGCGTAATCGGAAACTGAGCAATCCCTTGTTCCTGGTTGGCTTTGTTCTGGAGCACTTTTTCAAAGTTGGAAATGAGGTCCTTGTATTTCATGTTGATAATTCCTCCTTGCTGTTAACAAAACAAAACAGAAATTGTTTCAACTTTACAAACATCGACGGTCAAGTTACATTATCTTAAAAAACCCTTAGTGTGGCGTAGGCATACAGCACGATTTCCTAATTAATTTTTTCTATTTGACAACCGCCTTAGGCCGCGGGCCAATCAGCATCACATGACAAAGAAAACCCGTAAAAACAATCCCTGAATACAAACAAGCTGAGAGCATGTGCGATAAGGATGTACGCCAGATGTCTGCGGATCTTTTATTTTCCTTCCTTTGACGTGCCGCGAGTCTGCCCATTTTATAGCAGAACTAAAGATAGCATTTCATTTGATAAGTCGCGATGTTCTAGTGCGCTCAAGTGCCTTGGAAAACCCCCGAAATAAACACGGATTTTGCGATTTTTACCAATATCATTTGGATTGAATGGTACTATATATTTTTTTCCACCATGATGCTTGTTCGCGGGTCAGATTGGTTTGTCTGGCGAGCCAGATTTAGCCTGCCGGCCGCCTGTTAAAATCACTGGCATACAGGATGGGAAACAGTTGAGGGTACCACTTAATATGGATTGGTATGAAAAATGTATTAACTAATGTCACCATTTAAAACTTCTTTTAACTTTGATTCATCCATTTTTAATCAATGTATTACAAATCCACACTTTTATATAATGACATCTTGCTTTTCTGAATGTTACTAATCCAGTCACCTCACCATTACTGATTGATCATCGAAAACTTTAATGTTGACAGAATATCTAAAGAATTAGTTCAAGGATTAAGCAAGTCTATCATATATGAATGAGGATTTCAAAACAAACAAAATGGTAAAGAAAGCATTCAAAGATCTTATTCCGTTAAGGAGATAACGAACTTTAAAGTTTTGTATCATTTGTGTAGAAACGACTGAAATCAAGACTAGTTGTGACGTCATTGCCTCAGATTCCTCAAAATCTTTATGTATTCTATCATGTTTTGTGGCTTATAAACCATGGGATATGTCAAAAAAGTAGTAAAATTAAATCTAGGAAGGGTATTCATAATATACCACCTAAAGAAAGTTGAGAGAAAATAATTCAAATAGGAAAAAAATAAAATAAACTTTCTTTAGAATTCATTAACATTTGTTAAGAATGTGTTTGTTTGTTTGTTTGATGAGGTCTTAACGGCACCACGACAACGAAGGTCAAATTGTGCCTGAGAGGTTAGATCATTTTAGAGGTAGTAAGGAAAGAGACCAGGGGAGAATGAGAGAAATTCAAGAACAAAAGCCAGAAAGCTGTGATCGAGAGAGGAGGTGCATGGGTAAAACAAAACAAAGTAGAGAGGGGGTGGAAGAGGAGAATTAAATATGGTTGTAGAGGGATGCATGCTGAAGGAAGGAGATTATTTTATCTGGAGGATTTTTCTGGAAGAACTCAGCAATTGAGTTGTGGGGAGCGAGGGAAGCTCTGGGAAGGTTGTACAGGGGCAAGCAAGGAGAACGTGTTGGATTGTGAGGATGCAGTGGCAATTGTTACAGAGGGGTTGGGGGAACCAATAAGGAGGTGGGAGTGAGTGAGGTGGGTGTGACCAATTCTAAGACGGGTAATATGAACGTTGTCGATACGAAAGGTTGTTGATGGTGGATTTGATCGGGATTGTGGGCTGGATAACATGGAGTTTGTTATCAATTTGAAAGTTCCATAAGGTTTGCCAGTGGTCACGAACAAGAGAAGCAATAAGCGGTTTGATGTTAGAGAGGGTTTTGGGAAAAGGGGAAGGGAGGAGGTTAAGGGCAAGCTTAGCGGCTGTATTAGCCCTGTCATTGCCAGGGATGCCAACATGGCTGGGTATCCAGAAGAAAAGAACACTTTTCCTGCAGAGGGTGGGAGAAAAAAGGTTCCGCAGGAGGAGGTGGCAGGTGAGGTTATCCCATTTAAGATTAAGTAATAAAGTAAGAACAGCCTTTGAGTCAGAGAAAATGGCAAAGTGACTAAGAGGAGAGTACTCAATAAAGTTGAGGGCGAGGAGAATGGCCTTAGACTCGGCTGAAAAGATGGATGAGTAGTCAGGAAGTCTGCTACTGAGGGTGATGTCTTGGATGATGGCAGCAGCAGCTGTCTTGTTGCCTTCCTTGGAGCCATCAGTATAGATGGAGGTGTAATTTGAGAGTTGGTCTTTGATTTGGTTGTGGAGATTGATGAAGAGGTTAGGGTGAGTTTGAGTTTTGTTATAAGTGGAGAGGTCTAGTAAGAATGTGAGGATGAAGACGCCAACTTTTCATCATAAACTTTCTACACCAGTCATTTCTATATAAATAAGACAGCTAAATACTTGCATATCTCCTTAACGGAATAAGATTTTTGAACGCTTTCTTCACCATTTTGTTTCTATTGAAGGCTTCTTTCATACAAGATGGACATGCCTGACCACTGAACTTTCCATGACAGTGATGGCCAAATTGTGCCAGAGGGTACATTATATCAGAAAAAGCAGAAAGGTGATAGGTAAAGATGAAGGTCAGATGGTGTTGTAGTAGTTGATATGATGTAGGGAAGAGATGGGTGATGGGAATGAAGGGGCTGAGGGATGCTTTAAGCATATGAGTCATCTCTCACCTGCATGCCAACTGAACAGGTGCTGATGAGGTTGCTTCTAAACTCCTCAAGGGCTTTCTTGAACACCTTGTCCACCTGTGTGTCAGTTTTCATTTCTTCAATCTGAAAAACAAGATTACATCAGTGAAATCAATATTCAAATATGTTAATTACTAATGAATATGTAAATATCTTAAACCTATGTTACTTTACACTTACATTATTACTTATAAAATTGATATGATACATTTTGGATAAAGGTATTAGGGGTTTAAAATAAACAATAACAAGAAATAAAACCACAATCCTTTTAATGTTGATCCATTTTACTAATATCTTCAACTAAAACACTTTTAATCTTTTCAAGTCTTTCTTATTATAATCATGGCTGCTTCACTAAATATACTTTCCATCAATCTGCACAAACATGCATTGAAAATCTTACAAAATACAGAAGGATTTTACTGAAAATATATGACAGAAGAAAAGCCTTAATATACAATACTTGCTCCTTTTTCTATACAGCCAAAAAGGAACAAGGGTGCAGCTAAAAAGGAACGAGAAGGTTGCAGCCAAAAAGGTGCAGCCAAAATGGAACAAGGAGGGTGCAGCCAAAAAGGAACAAGGGTGCAGCCAAACAGATCATTGGTACTTCAGCTTTAAAAGGGATGGTTATATACATGCACAATCATCTACACTTTAACTTACAATCAAATGGCTGCTTTAACATTTCCCACAAGCTAGTGGTATTAAAGAATTGATCCTGCTTTTAATCTACAAGCATACAGACACTTTGATTTTTTCTGAAAGTCGTGAATTACATAACAATTCCATGAAGTATAATATTCCCTTTTGTTAAAAATTACAAACCATTATTCAAAATATAAGGTTATCAATTATTATACATATATGCCGAGTCCTGTAATAAAAACGGATATATAAATTTCTTGGCTGCACTTAAATATCAACCTTTCTTCACTTACTTTTCCATGCAAAAACAAATCCATCTGTTGCAGCTCATTTGCATCCGATATGAGCTGATTGGTTGGATACCTCCACTGAGACATCCCATGAATATTCATATTGCTTCTCTTTGTGGGAGTGGACGGCTCGTCTGACCCTTTCCTTCTGCTGGTTTTTGTTAATGACTGGCCATCCGTCACCTCAAATTCCTCAATTTCTTGAGTCTTTTTACGAAACCTCTTTTTGAATCTGTATTTGGCTTTTTGGAAGTGACTTTTTTTGGGCGCTCCTGGAGAAATGGGAGGGAATTCGCTAGAAATCTCTGGGACAGGTGATGAAATTTCTTGATCTAAATCTTGGTCCTGATTGGATATCTCTGGATGTGGTTGCTGTAGGAACAAAATATTCAGAATAATACTACAAAGTAACTTAAAACGTAAGTGTTACTGCAGTATCTTATAAAAGAATTCTCTCATTTTAAATAACTTAGGTAGATTTGTGTTCCTTTCCTTTAAAAAAACATCCAAGATTTGTTACATAATACCTAATTTCAGTGTTGTGAACCGCAAGTTGTTATTGATTGAATTGAGTTCATTTCATATATAATGTTGCTGATTCATGTATATATTTCATAATTTGCTCATTTTCAAAGTATGTATCAGTGATTATATTGTACTAAGAACCGGTAGCCTACAGTTATGTTATTGAATAAATTGTTTAAATTGTTTAAGTACACAAATTTGATCATTTGTATTTGCATAGAAACAGAAGAAATTACATTAGGAAAGACTCACAATTGCAGCTGCCCAGACATGGCCAGTGATGTCACGCTTTCAGTGCATATATACACAAAAGTGCATAGTATATGTACACCAAATCTTGACATCACTGGCCATGTCTGGGCAGTTGGAATTGTGCACCTTTCTTAAAATTAGTAGAAAAATTTTAGTTCCAAATTTATCTTAAATTAATCACTGATTATGATGTAAACATTTCAAAAGCAAAATACAATATCATACCTTTTGCCTGCACAAAAGTCCAAAAGGTAAAAACAGTGATACACCCTATAGGAAACTACATGCTTGAATATTTCAAATTGTAAGCAACAATGTCCTCAAGAGTCCACAGAGTTGTAGGATGATTAACACATTGAGTCCCACTAGGTTTAGTGTTTAAATTCCCTTAAAGCCCGGAAGGTTTCTCTAAATTTATCATTGCTCCACTTATTTTTTTTTTTTATCTGCGTTGTCTACGTCAAAGTTGATCCAAAAATCACCATTATTTATAGTCAATTCCTCTTCATCGCTGTCAAAATCACTCTTGCTATCAGTGTTCATATCAAAATCTATGAAATCTGGCTCCAAATCAGACTCATCGTCACTATCTAACAGCGTAGATGGCCAACTAGTACCATCATTTTGTGTGTAAATTGCCTATATAAATCTCCGCTTCGCTCACAAAATTTTGCCCTGTGTTTGACCCTTTTCTTACAAAAACAGGAAGTATGACCGACCCCTACACTTGATAAATAGGTACACGAAATGTTTATTTACCTTAATTTTACAAAACAAAAAAGGAAGTACCCTCCAGTTTGAATAAATTCCATGTAAATGACGCTATGATATCCATCGCGATACATGAAAGGAAAAAATTATTGATGCGTATACGCAATGCTGGGACTCGATATGTTAAAGACTAAGCATATTCAAAATCAGTCATCTTATAACTTATGGACCAAAGATTTTTCAAAATATCTTAATTCCGAGATAAATCTTGGCTACAAAAAAATATAACAAACATAGCAGTTCCAGCATCTTATAAAATACTTGGGATAATTTCATTATAAAGTGTAGTTTTAACTACAAGTTTGAAACATATGTATCTAAGTTTTCTGGATTTGGCCATAATTTCTCTTCTGAAAATGTACAATACACTAATACAACTGCTAGAAAGCGATGACCGCCATTTTTCTTCTTTTTAAACTGAAGTTCTCCCTAAAAACTAATCTATACCTAAAAAGATCAAAAGACTCACATCTGCTGTTGGCAGCTTTGAAGCAACGGGCCCAGCCTCTACAACTATAAACTCCAACTTGGCTGGTTTCAACTTCTTGAATGCAACATGTCTTTCAAGTTTCACTCGTCCTTCTACATGCGATTCCTGCCCAGGAGCCAGCTCCATGGCTTCATCCTTCTCCACATCTCTTTTCTCCTTCTCTATCTCCTTCTGCTGAATCTCCTGTTTCTGTTCATCTTCACTTTCCTCTGCCACTGCAATAATGGTCTCCTGCAGAGAGTCAAAGATGTTGGCAATCTCCTGGAATCTGGGAGGAACGGTTTGTGATCTTTTCGGAAAAGATGGTTTTGGTTTTTGATCTTCTCCTGGTTTAATGGCCAATTTTGCAGGTGCTGTCCCTTTACGCTGGATATGTTCTTGAAAGACACGGGCAAGCTCCTTCACTCTGGAAATAATTCAATGAAGGCAATTAGTCAAATAGATCAGATTAAATTATGAAAAATTAAAAATTAAATTGATAATATGAAGTTCAATTTCGAAATCACTATTTGATTCATTTCTATATCACGTTCATAGGATCCATCTAGCTTCTTTTAAAGGGGTATGATTTTTACTGAATTTGTGTTTTTCCCTTCTATAAAAAGCAGGTATTTGATCTACAACAATAACCTGACAAACGAAAGTGGACGAATGTTTTTCGTTCTGGCAGAAGGCTCCACTAAATACAAATTGACCAGTCATGCAATGCAAACGGTGACACACAAAAAGGACATGGCGAACTCATTGATCGATAAACAAATTGAGGTGTTGAAATTGAGGTGCAAGCATGAAGAAACACATAAACATTTGCAATCACACAACAATAAATTGGCGTAAGATAGCAGTCAAAATTTTCACGACGAACTTATACAATGGACGGAAAAAATGCACTTCATTAATCTGAATAAAGGTTTATCAAAAGGTGTCCTTCTTCAGATTCAAAATGCACAAAACTTAACTGTATATATCCAATCCAAAGCCCAACTTGAATTTATTGGAAAATGGGTTATCTCCTAGCTATGTGTCAATTAGTTAAGTAGCACTCTTGCTGCCAAAACTATTTTTCAACATCAGTTTCACGACTTAACCTTTCCGATAATTTTGTAGTCCTTCACGAATGACAATAGTTAAGTTCCTGAGCAAAATGGAGGTGTCTCATTACAGTGAGGAGTTTTGATTTGCCTCTGGTTGAGTTTTCCCTCTAAAATAACAGGATTTTCAAATTCCTCTTCAAAAATTCCTGAAGACTAAATTGAGGCGGATTTTGAAACTTTTATGCAGAATTTCTACAAAATGTTCAGTTAAGGTTATGACGTCTTAGTCGCCACAGCCCCCACAAATCATAAACGATTTTCCATGAAATGATTCTATAATAAAAATTGAAGTTTAAAAATCCAGGTACCTAAGTTCAATTTGATTTGCAACCTGAATATTCTCTGCATTTCCCATATGCTGTATGAGGTCTGAAAAATTCACCTGATAGTTTGTCTGAATAACTTACTAAAATGTTACATAAAAGCAAAATAATTTGGCCACTTTTCTTTCCACACTTTTAAAGTTCTCTTTAGAGGTCACTCCAAGAGTAACCAATAATATCCCTAAAGTCATTCCTGAAATTAAATTTTTCTAAAATACTGTTTAAAAGCCCACAACCTACTAAAGGGTGCAAAAAGGGTGGGACCGGGGATTAAACCGCAGGAGTTTCAACGCAAAACATTATGCAAAACATGAGAGGCAAAAAGCATGTCAAAATAATTTCGCTTAAAAAAAAAGCACACAAATATTTGGCCAGAATTATACTCTTTAAATAACCTAAAAACGTTAATTTATTTGCATAAATTTGATAAAAAGAAGAGAAATTTTCACTTTGAGAATCTTTACCATTTTGTACCAAATCAATCCATGCTACAGACAAAAAATAAACTTGCCTAAAATGATAGGTCCAAAAACATCAACAACAAAAAAAGGTTTTAGCTAGATAAAATACAGATACAGAAGCTTATTTCTTTAAGCTGATGGTTCAAAAGCTATACCTAGGTTGCTGTCTCTGGAACATAAAGTTGGTCATGTTTTCCTTCGGAGTATCGGGGGTGATGGGACATTCTTCGGCAGGATGGATTGGAAGTAAGCCCTGCGGCGTCACCGTGTGTGAAGAGGAACTGGAGGAGACATCTGTTGGAGTTGTATCATCCAGAAGAAGTTCATCGGAGCCCAGGGAACCTTCTAAGATACCACTACTCCTGTAGGTAGGGGAGCAAATGTTCAAAATCACAGCTTGGCTTAAACATTGCTCCCATTCACACTCTTTGTATCCACTTATGTGAAAATCAAAACTCTCTGTATCTTAACAAAGTTTAGTCTCAACTGTTTGTCCCCCTGTTCTATATTTAGAATTTAATGAATGACTTTTTTTCATGATTCAAAGGAATGCTCACCTCAAAAAACTAGCAGAGAGAAAGAGAAATATTTCTTTAATGCTCTTATTAATTCCTTCATGAGCTACGCATGAGAAAGAATGGATCTTGAACAATATTAAGGCCTCCACCAGAAGGGTAATTTACTGACTTGCATGGAGGCCTCCCTCCACCAGAAGGGTAATTTACTGACTGGCATAGAAGCCTCCCTCCACCAGAAGGGTAATTTACTGACTGCCATGGCAAATGATAGCAACTCATGTTCCACTATCAATTAGTGGCATGTTTTGACTCTTCTTTTAAGAATACTTCTTTCCCTTCAGATTTGTATCCAAATGCTTCTCAACACACTTCTTAGTTTCTGGACCTATCCTAAAAAAGTTCATCCTGCTCTCTTATATGCAGCTACATACTTGCTTCATGATTTTCAGTGTACCCCCCCCCACCCACTTCTCCCTCCCCTACCCATCATTTCTACCCTTTCTACCACTCAAAACATTTATCAACTCCTTGATTATTTGCGAATTGCGCATTCTTGAAAGACCTCTTATATCCCCTAGATGAATAACCATTCCTTTTTTCACTAAAAGTACCTCTTCTTTCAACTGAGCTTTTGTTTTGCTCTAATTCTCCATTATAATCTATTGTGACATACTAACCCTTAGTACCTGACTACAACAAACTTACTTCATGCAAAAAACAGAACAACTGTTAGTGTTTATGATAGCAAGAATACTTATTACTATATCATGAAAAATGTAAAGTTTAGAAAGAGTAATAAATAAAATACAAAGGTGGGATTGATTTGGTATGTTTGATAAAGACGGAAATTAGAAATAGTGGTGATATGAAGATGATAATTAGTCATAAGAGATTGCAAATTTCTAAAAGCAAGCGTGCCACCCTGTGGTTGCACATTGAAAATACACTAAGCAGCAGAAATCATGAGCAGCCAGTTTTGCAATGTGCAACCAGGAGGCAATGTCAAAGAATATTTCATTCACTGTGATTTAATCGTAGGGAGAGCATAGGAAGGGTCACCTCTCAGGCAGAGGGGCAAGAAAAATCAATTTCCTTTAAACACTGCTACTAATTTGGAAAACTACATTTTTTTTTAAAAATCTGCTGCATTTTTCTTTCAAATCTGCTGCATTTTTTTTTCAAATCTGCTGCATTTTTTTTTCAAATCTGCTGCATTTTTTTTCAAATCTGCTGCATTTTTTTTTTAAATCTGCTGCATTTTTTTTTTTAATCTACTGCATTTTTTTTTTTAAATCTGCTGCATTTTTTTGGAAATCTGCTGCTTTTTTTTGGAAATCTGCTGCATTTTTTTGGAAATCTGCCTTTTTTTTGGAAATCTCCTGTATTTTTGGAAATCTCCAGAATTCTTTGGGAAATCTGAAATTTTCTTCGAATTTTAAAAATATATTTTTAATAATATTCAGGAAATCTTACCAAATTTGATCCAACTCTTAAATAATTTTAGCAAATCTTTCCAATTTTATGTTAATAATTTCCGCGTTTCACAACTTGGAAGAAAGCATGCAACCGGGAAGGAGAAATCATCTCAGGGGTGAAAGTTTCCCTCACACTTCCTACGCCTATGATCGTAGGCAACAACAAAATGATCCAGATGGTGAATTTACTTAACAAAGCAATGTAGGTTATGTATGAATGGAAATGTTAGGTTGGGGTGCAAAATTTGTGCTCGGTGGAAAACTTTGTTAAAATGGACAAGTTACATTTGAGTGGAAGAGCTGTGTTAGAATAGATAAGATGAATTGTGGGGAAAAGTTAAATGTTTTTGCATGTGGAATAACTGAGTTTGGGGTGAAAAAATGTGTTATGGTGGACATGACACGCCTCTCTATGACAAGAATAACATCGCAAATGTGCAATACATATTATGTTATGTTAGTGCTCTAGTGCATGCAATTTACCAAAAAACACCATCAAGTGAATAATATCAATTAATGGAAGGTTTTTTGTTTTAGCTGGGGAGGATTGAAAACAACTGTCTTTGAATCACTTCATTGATCTGTTCAGAGGTGTACCCAGAGGGGGCTAGGGGGATCTTTTCAGAGGTGTACCCAGAGGGGGCCAGGGGGATCTATTCAGAGGTGTACCCAAAGGGGGCCAGGGTAAATGGCCCTCCCACACAAAAAGGACCCAAGTGCAATATCTTCAAAAACTGTTTATCACCGTTGCTTTTCCCCAGGCAGGACTGTGGCCTCCCTAGTGACATGTGACTTCCAAGAATTGTGATGCTGGCTACATTACTGGATCTGTTCATCCAAATGTGCTGTGTAAACATGCAAATCTAACAAACTTCACTTATTTTTCATAAAGTTAGGAAATGAAGAAGTTGTTTAAATTCTTTTCTTCCTTTTTTCAAGAATCATGCCTGGTGTATGGGTGAAGTCATTACCAATGTTACCATACCTTCACTTACCACACTGACCTTTGCAAAGGCCATCACTTTCTGACAATCCCACAACCCTGAAATATTGACCTTATCTTTAAGCAAGCACTAAAGGTTTTTTTATTATTTCCAAATATTTGTTGAGAGATATTTTCGTTGAAATATAACGCAACACTTTTCATTTGTTTTCAAACTTTAAAGTGTCCAAAAATGCATTTGCAATATCAAATTTGAGAGAAGAAATCAAAGGAGGGCTCAAGAGCCACAATTTTGTGATGAGATACTGTAATCTGAGTATGTTACTAAATTTCAATACTATTAGTTTCTTCTCTCTGGTACCCATGATTACCCACTCAATCTGCACCAAATACCACAAGTCTTACTAAAAAGTTCAAAGCAAGTTATCCTCAGTGAAGGAAACAAGAAATATGACCTAATGATTAAATAAATCTCCTGTAAAAAATAATGTTTCATTAACATTATAAAAAGAGCAGTTTATGAGTGGTTGGAGCAACAAATTCATATTTCAAAGCTTATAAGACAAGGGTTCTTTTTCAATTTTTTTCTTTTCACAACAGCTTCAGGCCGTGGGCCAATAGCGTAGCAAAACCAGCATCATGTGACAAACAAAACCCGTCAAAACAATCCCTGAATGCAAGCAAGTTGAGAGCATGCACGATTAGAAGGAAGTATGTCAGATGTCAGCGGTTCTCTTATCCACCTTCCTTTGACAAGCTGCAAGCCCTTTTTATAGCAGAACCAATAATAACATTTTATTTGATAAGCCACGATATTTTAGTGAGCTGATCTGCCTAGGAAAACCCCTAAAATAAATTAGTATTTTGCGATTTTTACGGATCACATTCGGATTGATCGGGACGTACTATATTTTTTTTCCACCATGACTATTGTTCGCGGGCCAGATTGGATTGTCTGGCAGGCCAGATTACAGCCGAGTCACTAGGATTCTTGCTCTGAAATGTCACCACTGAAACAGTTCAAAAACTGACATGAAACAGTTCAAAATAAGTTTTTAAAATGTAATACAATTTGGTGATGGAGGTTCCAGCCATTTCAATTTTTCAGCAAGAATGTGATATAAAATGATATATATATATATATATTAAGAGTTGACACATTCACTTCGCTCAAGATTATCTGCATAATATATAGAAGAAATATATAGAAGAGTTTCTCTTGATTCAAATGCGAAACGAAAGATACATATTGATTGATAAAAGTCCTGCTATTTCTTCCAATGCAAAGAATGTTGCTGTTAATACACCATGGCATTAAAAATTTCCGGTCATGCAGTACAGAGGGAAATACTGAAGTCTAAGAGAAAGGAAATGAGTTGTGGAAACTACAAAAAACAGGTTAGGTACATTAGCGCACCAGGAATAACCCACAATCTAAAGACAATCTAAAACCAAGTGTACTTACTGACCAAGACAAATCACAAAACTGACACAAAAAGTAACAACAAGTTAGACCTGATCCATTGTCTTAATACACCACTTTGACTACATGTGTGTATTACAGAACAAATCAAAGAGCTTAAAAGTTCAATTCAAAATTAAGATCCATACAATTTCTAACAGTGTATGTAAGTAACAGCTCCAGCTCTGGTCCATAGTTCAGAATGAAAATGTTTTACCTTGAATTATTTAGAGCCAGTTGTTTTCAGTTGTTTTAAGAGCCAGTTGTTTTGAGAACCAGTTGTTTTAAGAACCACTTGTTTTAAGAGCCAGTTGTTTTGAGAACCAGTTGTTTTAAGCGCCAGTTGTTTTGAGAGCCAGTTGTTTTGAGAGCCAGTTGTTTTGAGAACCAGTTGTTTTGAGAACCAGTTAAGCTCAGGAGTCTCCATGTACAGTGCCTATTCATTGTTAATTTGGTGAAACTGGGAAATATAGCCCTATTTGAATAAGTAAGAAATTACCACAAATTTCTCCCCCTCCCTCCTATCCTTCCTGGGAAATATAGCCCTATTTGAATATTAATAGGGAATCGGGAAAGCACACCAAAAAAAAGTGTGGAACATAAATATATATCAACTGCATTCATTATTGATTGTTTTGGGATATGTTATCAAAAATGTTGGGTGGGCGCTTATAAGAGCAGGGGCAATCATAATGTCAAATACAGTAAATAGTTATTCCAGGAATTCTGCAATTGGCTCAAAGATGACTGGAAATTAATTTCATTTTCTAATAATTTTGGGAATCTTGGCTATAATACCCCATCTTGTCAAACCTTGGGGCATCTCCCATCTCTCACTACAATCACTGTCAGGATCATAGAAAATCAAAATAATAATTGAAATCAAATTGTGGTTTTTGCAAGACACTATTTTGTCTCAAATTTTGTGAAATGATACACTTTCTTTCAAATGTATGAAAATGCTGTGTTGGCTTCTTTCACCTTGATATGAAACAACTCTCACAGAATTATGTAAGAAAAATTGATGCCCGACTAATCAAGTAATAATAAGAATAGCGCCATGAAGCTGTTTAAAGATATTACTCTTCAGACTCCACGGTTTGTAGTTCTTCATCGACATCTTTCTTCATACTTGTCAATTGTAAGGATACCCTCGTTACTTGCCTACAATATATTTTCTTGATGAAAATACCACAAATGACTTCTGTCACCATCAAATGAGAAAAAGGATCATCCCTGACTAATCAAGTAATTTTTTTAAAGATTAGTGGCATGAAGCCATTCAATGATCTTACTCTTCCGACTCCATGGTTGTAGTTCTTCTTCTGTCTTCACCAAAGTCTTCTTCATACTCGTCAGGAGTAAGGATCCCTTCGTCACTCGCTGACGATCTGACTTCCTCTGGCATGATGAAAGGTTTGGAACTGGGAACAACCTCCTCCTCTTCATCCTTCACCTCCAACAGCAGTTTTTCTTCTTCTTCTTCTTCCTCTTCTCTCAGTTTTTCTCTTTCATCCAGAAGATACTCTAGCCTGTGGAAGAAACAGTTGACAAAGTTTCATTTTCTTGAATACTTAAATTATAATGCGAATATTAGAAACCAAAAACTACTTCTCTACAATACTCACGTATGATAGATTAGTATCTACCACCCTTTCCATGATAAATGTGAGTTGGGTTCATTGCAACTGTTTCCCATAATTGTTTTCTTAAATTATGAAAGACAAAAGTTGAATGATTTCTTTGTCTGAATGAATTATTTTGCAATCCTCCACAAATTTTGAATCTTTTCAAAATTGAAAAAAATATAAAAAATGTAGCTAAGTTTCATTTTAGTTTTTGCCAGTTTTGTACACCATGAATAGATATGGCAGCTATGGGCAGTTTGTATGATGGCTGGCAGTAGCCAAAGATTACATGTAGCATGGAACTAATTATTTGCCCCATTGAAACCCATGATGAAAGGTGATATTTTGTGATGTTTTCCAGAAAGTACTATCTGATATCTCTCGGATAAGGGTACTTTCAATAGGGGGTCACCTGAGGTTTTGGCCCCTTTTTAGACTGAAGTGAAGAGGTGTTATACACCCTCCCCAAGTCACTTAAATTTTGATGAGGGTTTATGGTAAAATAGTTCCCATAACACTGTTTTCTGAAACAAATCTTGTAAAGTTTGGATATGCATAATCAAGACAATATTTTGATTAGCCTTTTTTTCTGGGGTTCTCATTTTGGGCTGTCAAGTAATACCTAATTAGTTCTGTGCTACCATTACAGCAGCTACAATTTACAAACAGGTGGTCTGTTAGGTGACCCAACTCACATATCAACCATTGACCATGGCAGCATATTGTATGATGTTCAGTCTAAGTTTCATTGGGGAAAGGCAGTTGTTTAGTGACAAAATCCAAAGGGGTAATATACCTCAACTGCAGCTACAGTTTAGAAACAGGATGTTGTGATTGGTGTGCTTCAGGTAAACTATATCTACTCACCGTCTCCTGGCTTGATTGCCCCGAATATAACACTGCACCCATAAGACACCGGTCTTGAGCTTCAAGAACTGTCTTCTGAAGCAGTACGTCCTCCAGTAATTCTGGATGAAGATGGCAGCAAGCTCCCTCTCTTCCTGTTCCCGCTGTTTCTGAATCTGCTTCCTTATGAGGAAGCCACGAATGTGAGCCTGCAGGATGTGAAGCCGAGGAGGACAATGCTCATTTAAATTCAATCACAGAATATGAGACTAAATCAAATCAATTAGAGGACAAATAAAATAATACGGAAAACAATACATCATGGACAGTTGCATTGTACCAGCCTTGCAATATGGAGAAATATCAAAATCATCATAATCAGTTGAAGCTTAAGCAAAACACAAACTTCAATTGTTCATAAATGTAGTGACCAGCAGCAAAAATTATCCAATTAGAAAAAATAAATAAACAGATGTGCATTGGAATCTGAAAGTTGTGTTTGCCACAGAAACAATTGGCACCAATAGTAATCATCTTCTGTGAGCAAGACCAACTGGCACCAGTTAAAATATTTCACCAAGTCCACTATACACACTAGTTAAAATACATTGCACCACCCCATCACATATATTGGTTCAAATACATCTCATCAACCCCTCGCCCCTCCCCTCCTTCCTTACACACCATTTAATACTCAAAACAACTGCAAGTCCATGCAGTTACTTCAAAATGCTCCTTTCAAGTATGGGTACAGCTAATGGCATCCTCAGTTACTACTGCCAACAAAAGTAAGACCAATAAAAATTGACAAAAACACACCGACATATGTGAATATCTAATTACGTTACACCATATGTAAAAGTAAAGGCATATCAAATAAACTTTTGTGCATGTTCTACACAGCTTTTGGACTTGACCTTTCTCACCCCTGATTGGATGATCCACTCTTACCTGGAATTCGATAAAACCTGCCTCTGCTGCAGGTACCGCCTCCTCTGCATGACGCCACGGATCCACCACTGCAGCAGTAGGATCTTCTGCAGCACTCTGGTATGCAGCTCATCCTGAAGTTTGATTCGTTCAGTCTCTCGTAAAAATACCTTTGACAGGAAAAAATGAAAATGCCTTTATGAAATTATCAAATTTCTCCCCCTTTATACATGTGAAAGGAAGGTTTATTCATTGTGAATAGTAAAGGGCATTGGGCCAAGAGCGTTTGAATCAAGCCAGTGATTAGAAGGTCATTGTTTTATGTTTGTGAAAATCCCAGGGCCCTAAGACCAATTGTATGTTGATTTGTGTTTCCAAATCATTGGATTGCTCCATGTACTAGAAGAAACACAAATCATTGGAAAAAAATACAATATCAACCCTTGAGAATTCCTGCTGCCATGGCGATAAAAACTTAAATCTTGGCAACCAAAAAATTAAAAATTGATGATTTTATTCGCCAGTATTTGTCGAGTAAGATATGCACTAAAAATAGTCTGGTGGTATGATAAAATATTTTTATTCTTGATTGTCTCAAAATTACAGGCAATCATAATCCTGAATTTTAATCCCGTAACTTGTCTCCACAAGCTGACAAGCCACATGACGCCAATACAATACATGTACGATATCAAGGGTTGTAGTGACAGTAATGTGTGATATATAGTTGAGAAAGCTTCAAAGAAATTTGTAAGAAAAATGTTTTCCTGATGGAAAATGGTCACATTTTAAGCTTTGTCGATCACTGTCTTACTTTGATAATTGTTTTGTCAGGATTTGTGGGTTTTTGAACCTAAAAAGGAGTTGTCATTAAAGTATGAAGTTAAATTATTCATGCAAAAAAACAACCAGGGGGAGAAGGGTTTCTTCATTCCAAATTATAAATTAGGTTTTTGTACTGGCGAGTAAAAAGATCAAAGGAACACGGTCGCCAGTTTTTTTTTCTTTCTGACTTGGCGACCACAAAGCAAATGCAATTGTCGAGGGTTGATCAATTTGTTTTTACAAGCAAATATTGCTATTACGAAGAAACATAACCTGCTACAAAGTTCTCTCCCAAAGAAATCTATTATGCACGTTTCAGTCATGGATTTTGCCATATGTAAGGATCTAATTAGAATGAAGATGTTCTGTCCTTTTCTTTCTTATCAGAAACAGGAATCCTTACACTGTCATCGTTTTATTTACGGCAATATTAACGCCATTAGTTGTAAATGATAAAAGTAAATACAACAGATGTTATCAAATCTGATGTCATGAAGTCACAACCTTATCAAGCATGTCAGATCCAAATATATGTGCAAAGTAATGCAAGCAGAACGGTTTTTTTTTTTCCAAGTCTAATAATGACACAAGAATGCAACACTAAGAGATGATAATCCAGGATGATGCATCCAGGGGTCTTTACTTGAAGAATTCGACCATGAAGTATTCCCCAATGACGTACACGCACAAACATTCAAGACATGCATGCACCTCACAAAACATAACGAGAAGCATGACATGATAATCCAGGGATTAAGAATAAATGTCAGCTTCTGCAGCTGTATTTTTCTACTTGCCCCAAAATGATGATACACTTTGGAAAGTGTAAGGTGGTAAAGTCATGGCCACAAAATTGCTCTGCAATCTGTTTGTTTGATAAGGGGTTAACGGCACCATGACAGCGAAGGTCAAATTGTGCCTGAGAGGTTGGATCATTCCAGAGGAAGGAAGAAAAGAAAAAAAGGTGGAGACTGAGAGAAACAAGAGAACTAAAAGCCAGAAAGTTGGGATTGAGAGAGGTGCATGGGTGTAAAAACAAAGTAGAGAGAGAGGGGGAGAGAGGGGAGGGGTAAGGGGGGTGGGGTGGGGAGGGGGTGGGTGGGGGGGAGATGAGGACTAAATATGGTTGTAGAGGGAATCATGATGACGGAAGGAGATAAATTATCCAGAAGTTTTTCTGGAAGAGCACGGCTATTGAGTTGTGTTTAACTGAGAAATTTCTACATCATTGAGGACCCTTCTCAAATTATCCTCAGCTGCCCCAATTGGTGAACCTGTTCATTTGCATGCATCTTCTTCAGAGGACCAATTAAATAAGTTCTCTATGATTATTTCAAGTCCTAGGCTGAACAATATGTTGTCATGTTTCAGTCCACAGAGTTGCTCTTGCATGATCCAATATGTTTAAAACTGTTTTACTTCAAAATTATATAAACACTTACAACAACCTGTTTAATTTTGAAAACAATGTTTCCCATAAAACGAAAAAAAAATATATTGGTATTTTTCCTTCATTAATTAACATATAATACTATTGATTTTTGCCTACTTGACGAAAAAGTAATTCATAGCTACTCATTATGCAATAAGAAATGAATTTGGTCACCTACAGTATGAATTGTAGCCATTCAAGAATACAAATACACAGTATTTCAAAACTGACAATGTTTGTGTGTACAGGCAGAGGGGAAGACCAGTTGCTACAGCATTTTTTAGAATTTAGTTGTGTAGGTCAATACGCAAATCTTAGAAATAAAAAAAAAGGCATTGCCAAAAATTTGATTTGTTTATTCAAGATAATAACACAACTGTTTCTCTAGTTTCTTTCCTATCAAAAGTTTGGCTTTATATATATCTTGAGATCTTTCCTTAAAACTATTTTTGGTACTGATAGTTGTATGACCTCGTTGAGCCCCGCTTGCCTACGTCCATGGCATTTTCCCCCTCCAAAGCCAAAACATCATATTACCCAAAAAATACCATATGTGATGCTAGTGCACATTTCCATTCACCTTTCCTCTTTTTAAACATTAACACTGCATGAAACAGCATAATACATCATTTGCTGCTACTGAGGACATGAAAATTTGTTCAACTTTCCAAAATCCTGGTCCCTATTTTGGGAAACAATAGAGGAGGGGTAGCGGTGACCTACCAGATTCTATATGGTGTGATTAAATTGTGACCTACCAGATTCTATATGGTGTAATTTAATTGTGACCTGCCAGATTTTATATGGTGTGGTTAAATTGTGACCTACCAGATTCTATATGGTGTAATTAAATTGTGACCTGCCAAATTCTATATGGTGTAATTAATTTGTGACCTACCAGATTCTATATGGTGTAATTAAATTGTGACCTACCAGAGTTTATATGGTGTAATTAAATTGTGACCTACCAGATTCTATATGGTGTAATTAAATTGTGACCTACTAGATTCTATATGGTGTAATTAAATTGTGACCTACTAGATTCTATATGGTGTAATTAAATTGGCACAAGATGTTTCTTGTTATCTTCTACTATTTTTTCTTTGTTCTGAATTGTTGGTGTTGTATTTTCCAAATACTGAAAATAACCAGATGGCTACAAAAAACAAAATCTAATTTTCATTTAAAAAAATGTTTGTTTGTTTGATGAGGGCTTAATGGCACCACGACAATGAGGGTCAAATTGTGCCTGAGAGGTTACATCATTCTAGAGGTAGGAAGGAAAAAAAACAGGGGGAGAATGAGAGAAATACAAGAACAAGAAGTCAGAAAGCTGGGATCAAGAGAGGAGGTGCATGGGTGAAAAAAAGAAAGTAGAGAGAGGGAGGGTGGGTGGAAGAGGAGAACTAAATATGGTTGTAGAGGGAAGTATGATGAAGAAAGGAGATAATTTTATCCAGAGGGTTTTTCTGGAAGAACTAAACGAGAACCTTGTGAATGTTAAAAAGTGTTTGCTAATTAACAACAAATTATGTGCCTCTATTACTGACTAGAAAAAAATAAGTTATATGAAAAATGCATTTTCAAAATAATGCATTTTTTCTATTATCTCTGAAATTTGTTGATATTGGCAACACTTGAGGCATTTCATGACACTGCTCAAAACAGAAAATCTTGATCAAACTTTGAAGTATATCACCACTAAAACTACAGTGAGCAATTATTGGAAATGAAATGATTTTCTTTATCAAAAAAATGGAGACGCTCTCACAAGTATTGCATGACATGAATTCTCAGATCACAATCATGATCTAACATAGCTTAACCAATCAATAAACGATGAAAATTACAAACCCCACAGATTGATGAAAGGGAATCAAAGTAATCATGTCTTTACTTAAGTCAATTACTTCAGTAAGGCCAGAGGTGCAAATTTAAAAAATTGCTTGCTAAATGCAGATCTTGCTAAAATACATAATATTTTAGCCAATGCAGAAATTGTTTATAGACAGGGCACTTAAGTCAATTACTTTAGTAAGGCCAGAGGTGCAAATTCAAAGCTAAATGCAGATCTTGCTAAAATACCTAATATTTTAGCCAATGCAGAAATGTTTATGAACGGGGTACTGTTAAAGAATCCAAAACTGATTTCCGTTGTTTCTGTTGCTAATAATCATGTAAGATGTTCCCCAAATGCATTCGGTCTTTATGATTTCTACTCTTGTACAGAAAACAGTTTATATGGGAAATTGTGAAATCAGGAATAAATACCATGATTATGCTACGTTGCATTTGAAAGTTATGATAAAAAACCAAAAGATGCTTGAAACCTTTAACCAACAAGAACAGAAGGTGTTGAGATAACTACACTAGCTCTTACTATTCTTATAAAGTCAAACTAAATATAAATAACAATGATTAGATTCAAAACTTCCAAACTTCAGTATCATAAAGAAATGATTTTCTCCTCACCGATGCACTGCAGTACAGCACATTATGAATACCCATTTCAAGCAACATTCTCACCTTGAGGAAGATTTTAAAAATCAGATGGCACTCGAATGGTGACGAATCGAATGCATAATAGAGATGGTAGAAATACAAAGAGTTAGTGATGAAATGTTACCAATAAGATGGAACTGAATCGGACATGTTTCAAGGAGATAAATAGATGAAGGTTACTCTGTAGTTTTGGGGTGGAAACCAGAAGGGCATAGGAAGGTGGAAAGGCCTACATTGACATTGAGGAGAATGGTTGAGAAGGAGAGAGATGGAGGAGAATGGTTGAGAAGGATAGAGACAGGAGAATGGTTGAGAGAGAGGAGAATGGTTGAGAAGGAGAGAGATGGAGGAGAATGGTTGAGAAGGAGAGAGACAGAGGAGAATGGTTGAGAGAGAGGAGAATGGTTGAGAAGGAGAGAGATGGAGGAGAATGGTTGAGAAGGAGAGAGACAGAGGAGAATGGTTGAGAAGAAGAGAGACAGAGAAGAATGGTTGAGAAGAGAGACAGAAAAGAATGGTTGAGGAGAGAGACAGAGGAAAATGGTTGAGAAGGAGAGAGACGGAGGAAAATGGTTGAGAAGGAGAGAGACGGAGGAGAATGGTTGAGAAGGAGAGAGACGGAGGAGAGTGAAGATCGTAGACTGATGTAAGAAGGAGAGCAGATGACACAAGTGAATGGAGAATTGATGTCCAGGCCTTATGCGCCTCCTTGACGCAGACAGAATTAATATTAAGGTAAGATTCTCACCTTTGTTTTTCCAATTTGGTAATGCTTCGGATCCAGCTGCATCTGCACCAAAAGTGCTGAATGTCCTCCACGGTAGATTTCAGACCTTTTGGCAACAGCAACTTGTACCTGTGATTGAATTCCTCAAAGGTGAGTCGGACATTGTAGCCCGACTGACGTATCCTGACAGTCTCCAGCATACCTGTGTATTTTAACTGCCTCATGACTAGCTTTTCGTCAAGCTTGCATGCTTCTTTCTCTGAATTGGATTTGATACATCGGACAAAGAAGGGATTTGCTTGGTTAAGAGTGTCCATCAATCTGTTTAATGATCCCTGCAAAACAACAAGAGAAGATCATTTGTAGATAAGTAGAAAACTTGCTATCTAATATTTATTCTACTACATACACAAAGCAATGGATAAGTTAAAGTTCACTGGATGTTTAGTGGCAACAAATTGCTTTACTATCTAATAAAGTAGAAAATTATTTTACTAAAATCAGTTCAAAATTGATTATTTTACAACTTATTGAATTTTCAAGCATCAAGAACTCAAATCCTCTTTAGTTAGTCTTTGCCATAACCCCAACTCACATTCTAGCAGGAATAAACTTCCACTACTTCTATTGGTAAAAGCCATTCAGCTGTTGAGTTATTATTCATATCACGTGACTTGCACACTAAAGGTCGTACTTACTGGAAACTCAATAACTCTGTAATAATGATCTGCTTTGATTCTCCTTATTCAAATTTGGGAGGATGAGGTGAAAGGACTTTCTGATGCTAGGATGCAATGGGAGTGGTTGAAGTATAAGATTTGTCATTATTGTCAAAAGTATTTTAGAGGTAACATGAAGCAGAATACGCTTTGATCAGTGATCTTACAAATAGGATAAATCAGTTGGAAATTAGCATTAGCAGTAAGTCGTGCCCCTCGGTAAAAGATTCCTTATTTATGCGTTTCAATGACGCAAAGGGCAAAATAGAAGATTTATATGACAAAATGGCAGTAGGTGTCATAATCAGAGCTGAAACAAAATGTTTTGAATATGGTGAAAAGAAAACAGAATACTTCGCCTCTCTGGAGAAATATAGAAAGTCGCGTACAATTGTTCGTAAGTTAGTTATAAGTAATGAGGTGATTTGTAATCTTGATACAACAATGGTTGCCATTCGTGATTTTCATTTGGATCTTTTTAAGTCTAACCCAAACTTCAGTAGTTTTGATAACACTTTTTTTAGATTTGTGCCATGTCGTTCAGATGATTGTTCAACTTCATGTAAGGTCTCCCCACAAATAAGGAGTGTTACAGTATTTTAAATACATTTGGTAAAAACAAGACTCCTGGTAACGATGGTTTAAGCGTTGATTTTTATGTGAAATTTTGGGAGTTGTATTGGTAATTATGTGGTAAATTCACTAAATGAAGGTTTTGATAATGGTGAACTCTGACCCTCTCAGAGGCAGAGTATTATTATGACAAGTTCTACCTTGATACTATAGGCCAATCTCTCTACTTAACGTAGATTACACAATAGGAGCGAAGGCAATTGGTCTCGTATTAAAGAGGTTTTAGAGCAGGTTATTCACCCAGACCCAAAACGCATTTTTACCCAGAAGAAATATTACAGAGGCTATTCGGACGATAATGGATGTTTTCGATTTTACGGATAAAACTAGCATAGAAGGTTTTGCTATTTTAAATGATTTTGTTCAAAGCCTTTCATTCCCTAGACCACACATTTTTTTTTTTGTGTGATCCAGGCTTTTAATTTTGGGTCTTCATTCATGCTGGACACAAACTTTCTATAATAATAGTGATGGGTGTGTAATGAATAGGAGGAAGGGGAGGGGGAGCTATGGTTATTTTGCTCTTGATAAAGGTGTCAGGCAGGAAAATCCAGTATCTCCTTATCATTCTATTTTTGCTATGGTAATACTTGTGCTATGTATTAGACATGATATTTTGATTAAGGGCATAATGAGATTAAAGTTTCGCTTTTCGCGGACTATATGGTTATGTTTCTTAACAATAAAAAATTGTCTATTGAAATTTCATTTAAATTTTTTTAATGGTTTGAAGATTGTGCTGGCTTGAAGATAAATCGAGCAAAAACTTCACTGGCCATGAATCTCCCTAGTACCATTAAGGATATTACAACCAGTTTAAACATTTGGGAAGCGAGGAGGCTTTCCCTTTGAAGTAAAATCCAACTTATTAAATAGTTTGGGTTGACAAAGATTGCTTTTTTAGGTTCACTTCTTTGTATGCCCAAATCTAGTGTCATGGAGATGGAAACTTTATTTTACAATTGGAAGGGGACTGACAAAATTAATTGTACTGCAATCATAAATGATTACAAAGATGGTGGTCATAAGATGATTGATATTCCTACATTTTTAAACTCTCAAAAGGTTATTCTCGAGGTCGGAGTCGACATAAGCGTGTACAGGCTCAGTATGGTTTTGCCAAGTTAGGAGGGAAAACTTTATCATTACAGTCAATGGGATATTTTTTATGAATACTTGTGTCGCCTCAGCCAGTCAGCGAAATTTAACAGTACTCATATATGTTGAAAACTATTATCTAATACACATCATATTTGAAGAAAAATAAATTCTGTCCAGTATTTGTTGAAAAATGACCTAAAAAAAATGTTTTTCTCCCATTGACTGCATGATAACTGACTGTTTGTTTTCCCCTTTTTTTGTTTTGAGATTGTCAAAAAAGCTGTTACGTCGCCGTGCACCACAACATTCCCGAATGTCCGACCTTGAGAATGTACTGTAGGTTAAGAAACTTTCATGTAAGATTCTGGAAGATGGACCTTTGCTTTTTCATTGTAAGTTTGACCCTGATGGTCTAAATAATTTGCCAGCTTTCTATTATGACATCATTCATTCCTGGACTCTTCTAAATACTTCTGACCAATCATTTGCTGGGGGAATGCTCCTTGGTTACCCAACCAATCAAGTGAAGTTTTGGAGGGAAAATTTGAGAGCAATAATGCACACACGTATTATCTTTATGTATAACGCACGTATATTACATGCTTTTGAAAACCTCATTTTAAATGCTTGGCTCTATACCAGATCATATATATTAGACAAAATGGCAGCTTCCATGTTACAACTTCAAACGTGGATAACTTGACAATGGAATCAGATTTTGTGATGGGGTTTTTGGTAGTTGATTTGTTTTTTGATTCTCTATTATAAATCAAGCTAGAATATTTGACTTTATGTCTCCTTTACATTAGTTTTCCGGAATTTTTTTCCGATTCAGATTTGGAGTTTGAGAGACACCAAAAAGAATTTGTGTATATCAGTCTGCCGTTTGCTGTTTCACCCGCTTCCTATTTGACACCTAATTAGTCCTGAATTCTTCATATTCTCTTTTCGAATAGTTTTGGGGCTTTTAGTGATGGAAATTTATGCTTTTTTGACAAACCCTACCATTTAAATTAGGTTTCAACCTATTAAAAGTGTTTCGAACCACTCCCATGCGTGCTCTCCCAAAAAGATCTGGGTTTAAAAGTGCTTTCTAACAGTTATATGTATAACTTCACTGAACTTGTTTGAAATCTTGTACTTTCCAACACATTCCAAATGTCTGTTAGTGACTCAGACCACTTTATGTTCTTGGATTGAAATGCCAACGAATATTCCTCCTTTAGAATTTTTACCTTATCCCAGGGACAAAAAATACCCTCAAATTTGTCATAATTTTTTAGGGGAAAAAATCTTGCACTCCAGGATCAGCAGAATTTGTGTCAGAAACTGACAGAAAAGTGCAAGTTTCAAAAAGCTAGTGGAAGAATGCTGATTGGCCATTCATCAAACTTTCCCAGAATTTCCAAGTTAGATTTAAAATGTTATGTTGCTTAACTCTCCCAGAATCTGTTTGTTCTCCAATTTTTTCCCACAAATAATGGGAAAATTATTTTGTGAAGTTATTAAATAACACATTTTAATTATTTTTAAGTGAAAATAACAGTAGTGTTCAGCCTTGAATGAAAATAACAACATAGAAATGTTTTTTTTATACTCTTTTCATGATAAACAAGTGTTAATTGCGCACTGTTAGGAGTCAAAACAAGTTGTTTTTCTGATTTGTGAGTTGGGTTTGCAGTCAATTTATGAAGGTTGCATGGACAATACAGCTTTCCTTAAAAACCTTTGCAGTGGGAAATATTGAGTTCCTTACAGGTCTGATGACATCTAGAGGCAACTTGAGAATAATTGCTTCAAATAGGCCATTATAACAGCAAAAACTCCCATCAAAATTGATTCAACACTCAACATTTTACAACAATTTTAAATGTTGGCCTTATTGTGCAATAATTTGTGATGCAGGCAGATAAACACCTCTTCAATTGGTTATTTGTTTTTTAATCCTCCCTAAAATATGTTTTGAAAGATGACATCTGATTCCTTTTGTGTATTTTATATCTTGATCCTACCCCTAAACAGCACTTAATCAGCACGGAAATAATATAACTTAAAAATCTGGAGGACATATTCTAAAGGATTACTTCAAGATCTGTGTTCATCTGATAACATGACAAAGTTTGCCTGAATTTGAAATCTAACATCTGGAAACTTTGATTGGCTATAGCTCAAACACCAGACAAGCTATTTCTGAGATTTAGAAAGACATTTTACTCAGAATTCACTGTTCTTTCACATATGTCAAAGCTGTTACACCAGACCTTTAAGCCGATGTGGCAACAGCCAAGGGCTCAAATCAGATTAACTAGCCAAAATCATGGTGTAATGAGGATTAATACTGCCAGAAAGTTACTCAACCAAATCTCCGAAGAGCACAATCTCCGAAAATCCCTGAATGTATTTATAGTTAATCCTAGCACTTGGAAGATAGGCAGATAAGCCAATCACTTGCACAAAGCGGCTCATTGAGTTCCTAACAATAAGCAGGAAATGCTTTCACGCGATGTGTGTGGCCATGCAACATGTATGATGCATTGTGTATTGTAATGCTATCCCACATGATAAGTCAAATTTACATTGATCTTTGAGTTTCTATTTTTGTACTATTAACATTTCTTACAGCTTTTACAAGCACATCACTAGAAATAAATCAATACAAGAACCTCAGCAAATTGTACTTCGTGCATGTATGCTTCCATTTTACCTTTGCAATTGATGAATTACTGGATTTTCCCAACTGGATTTTCTTTCTAATATGACTGTTAATTTTAAAATTCTATTTTGTTTTTACATAACTGGTTTTACCAGTCATGAAATGTCATCATTATCTTGAACAAAGGTTTCAGTTGAATTTACTGTTTGTGGATACTAACACTTTTCTGAAGCATAAATTATGATTTTTAATGTTACCTTGACCTTCATATGCTATAAATACCCCATGGAGGAACAAAATGTGGTTCCCCCTCCCCCCCTCCCTGAAATGAAATGCACAGCCTCGTGCTTTCAGTGTATTAGTCCCACTATGGAAGTTTCATGCTCACAATTAATAGGAGGAAGCTCCTGGGTCTGAAATTTACACATATTAAGTATTTAATAACAAGTCCCTAGCAATTGTCTGTTGCTTTCAGTTTCCACAAGAAGACCACGACCTCATACAGGAAATACTAAGTTTCTACCAACAACTTCACCTACACTCGACCAAAAAGTGTTGCACCACCTTTTAGAGAAATCTTACTATTGAGGGAGGGTGGGGAAACAATGTATTTTTTGTTGGTCAAGTAACAGGGCCACTTGCTCACGCCCCTGGTCCACGTCAAAAGTATTGTTGAGCCCATTGTCGACCCCGCTTTTTTTAGCAGGATGTCAAATACACAATAGATATTCCTTCATTCGTTTCCGAACTCTTCAGAACTATACTGTTGCCAGCATTGACGTAAAGCATATATGCATGACTTAAAGTGCTATGAATAATAAGGCTGCGAATTTCTGCGAGTTAATCTGATTTCAGCCCCAAGTCTGTGTGGAAGCTCTAATATGAACTGAAAGTCTTCCTTTAAGAGCAATAACATGTATAGGATTGTTTATGCATAAGGGTATGGTCCTAACTTAATTCTGATTTATCATTAAGCAAAACATTGCCATCAATTTTTTTTTTTTTTTTCAAACTTTGTTTAAGTTTCTCTAAATAGTGTCTGCGATAAAATCCTTACAACTGTGTTTTGGAAACACATTACAGTATGGTTCCTTTTTGATATCTCTAGGGCAATGAAATTTTGACCTCTGCCTCTTTCTGGTTGTTTGTAAGTCATGAGGTTACATATATTGAAGAAAACCCCTTGTCCTTATTGAAAAACCTTTTAATTCTGCATATATTATTTGAGTCTTTTATGGCTGATCACGATAGGAAGATTTTCTCAGTACTTGCAGAGGTTGCAATGTTTGAAGGGGAAGACAGCTATGTTTGAAGGGGAAGACAGCTGTTCATGTAAAAACTTTTATATCTTTTAGTTTTTCCAAAATTTAAGTGATTTTATCTTTGGGAATTTTATTATTGTTTTTCCCTTTAAAAAAAAAAAAATAGATGTTGCTTGGGTGTGGCTTAGAATAAACAACTCATTATCAGAATCAGTTGCCCTGCTATAAAGTATTGTGGCAGAGAGTCATTAAAGATAAGCGCCAAGTATCATCATCTTTCCCAATGAATCTGAAAAAACACTCTTGATAACAAAGTCAACTTGAAAGAAATGTGACATCATCACCCACCGTGAATTGATTGCTGACAGTTAGTGGTGCTTTAGTGGAGCGCCTTCTCATCCCGGTCATCCTTGTGCCGGCCAATTTCTTCATCGACTTAAGATCCCGAAAATTCTGTTAAAAATGATCCAAATTTGAATTGTGAGATTCTGTATAAACTTATTGTTTAGGGGGCAATATTGCCAATGAAGTGGGGCAGGTACATTGGGTATTTACATCCCTTTCTCAACAGCTAAGGTTATGTTGCGATGTTCACAGCCATTTAATAAACTAATTGTAAAGCGCAGGTGAATGAAAACCATCTGGGAAAGAGAACTCAACATATAAAACAGCTAGCATTTCATCTTGAATCAATGTCATTCAGAGTAGTAGAAATATTTCTAAAATTGATTTTGAATCAATCATTGTTTGTTTTGTGGTGCCGTTAATCAATAACGGCACCACAACAACTAAGGTCAAATTGTGCCTGAGCGGTCAGATCATTCTAGAGGTAGGAAGTAAATAAAACAGGGGGAATCATTACCTTCTTGCTTGATGCATTTCACAAAATATTTTAAACCTTACGCTAAATGCCTCACAAAATGATATTTTTGATAGTACGTCCTCTACTGTGAGGTAATCCACCCACCAGACTAAAAGGCTGATGAAAATAATCCGATATCTAGAATAACCCAAATAGGTGCTAAAGTCATATGGGCAAATCACATGTTCAAAACATGTATTCATTTCTATTAACATATTTTTCCATCATATACATTCTAGAATTGCTGTTAGCTGTTAGGATAAGAGAATTCCTGATCTTATTCTATCCCCACAAAATATAGGTCAAGACTTGACCTACATAAATATTAAACTTGTTACCTTTGCAGGTTGAGATTGAGCCCCTCTGAACGACCGATTCTTCCTGTAAGGAATTAAGACAACGAGTTTGTGTGATTCAGATGTTATGCCATGGCATTGTCTGGGGTTATCAAGAATAAAAAGCGCAAACAATTACAATTTCAAATACTTTAAATTAAGTTCCCTCGCCAGAACAGAAATTAATTTGATATGTCAAGTGTATTTTAAACCCACTACTTATTCCATTAATTTGGCCATAAGAGCAGATTTTTAACATCAAAACAAACGTGAGAAGTAAATAGTTTCAATAATAACAAACAAACCGTTTACATGAGAAGTCGTTAAATCAGGACAAAAAAAAAAATGGTTTTTTTAAGATCAACTGCAAAGAAATACTACAATAGTTTCAAAGGTTTTCAAATCAAGTTTTTCTCATTTAAACTTCCTGTGTTCTGTGCCCCTAATGCTAAGCACCATACTAGAATCAAGATGTTCCATTTATAGAACCTGTGTTTTTTAACTACTAAGAGCAGTTAAGCTGAAAAACATAACAGTGTTTTAACAACAACAAATGGTAAGAACATATGTAACAACTTATTAAAAAAGAATGCTATAAATTCCATTTTTAAATGGAATATTTCAACAGCGCCTAATTTAGGTTCTTACTAGGTCTGTGAAGAGTTTCTAGGAAGTATGCATGGGTTCAGGTAAAAGCTCAGAAACTTTGGATCCAGGAACCCAAAATTAATTTATAATTTGTCTTATCAGTGCCAACAAGCTATAATCACAAACTTTGAGAATTCGTAGGAAGGTCAAAATCATTTTGTTTTTAACACACTTGTATAATGATATTGTCAGTTGAAATAACCAACTGGTTTGCACAATCAACCTTTCCAGATTTCCAAATAGGTCACGCCCACCATAGCAACGTGGTAACTGTGGGGCAAACAAACCTTTAATCCGCAATCGTGCAGTACCATTGAGTTGACATTTACACTGATTTAAGATGTTCGCGAGGCCTGCCACAAGCTTGATTCATTTATGGCACTTCTCCAGACCTTCAGAGTATTTAGCAAATAGAATCAACAAAATCCAGTTTGCTAACTGTTCTGGGTAACAGCAATCAGATTTACATAGCCCGCAAAGGGACTGTAGGCGCAATTTTTGTTCACCATTTTGCCGTCACTCGGTCAGTGTGTGCAGAAATTTATTTTGTACAGTAAGTTGCATTGACTAAACCACCGCGCACCGCTAGCTAGCTGTACTGTACCAATACTGCGTAGGATGTTTGCCCCCACTTACTTACGCAGATATTGTTAAAACAGGCTGTCAATCATTAAACCCAGAAAGGTTAATTGGTAGAACACCCACTTTCCAGTCAGAAGGTGTGGGTTTGATCATTAAAAGAACAACCAACAGCTTACCAGATTGTATATACCTAACAACTTCCCATTCCAACTTGGGATCAAACAGTTCAAACCAATGGATTTTTTTAACAGAAATTCTGAACTACAGGTCATTATTTTTTAACAAAATTTCAGCCTGACTGATACTTTTGTGATATACATAAGTGAACTTGATGAAACATCTTGCATCTGTTGGGTATTAAAACCTCAGATCATTTTGTAGGTTATGACCATGTTTATCTACTGAAAGATTATTTTGTAGGTTATGACCGTATTTATCTACAGAATAAATCCATTGTCAGATTATTTTGCAGGTTATGACCATGTTAATCTACTGAATAGATCCATTGTCAGATTTTGTTGTTGGTTATTTCCATGTTAATCTACTGAAAGATATCATTTTGTAGGTTATGACCATGTTAATCTACTGAGTAGATCCATTGTCAGATTATTTTGTAAGTTAAGACCATGTTAATCTACTGAATAGATCCATTGTCTGATTATTTTGTAGTTTATGACCGTGTTAATCTACTGAATAGATCCATTGTCAGATCATTTTGTAGGTTATGACCATGTTAATCTACTGAATAGATCTATTGTAGACCATGGCAGCACTCCTGAGGTTCGCTGCTTGTTCACCATTCTCCCTTTCAATACAGTGCATACAGAAAGATCTTGAAGTGATCAGTTTTTCCAGAAGCAATTTTATCTAAAATAATGCCCAAAATAAACAAACGAATCTTTCAAATTAAACATATTACTCAAGAAAGTGGAAAGCAATGTTAAATTGTGCAGCAATGGTGTGGCCCAATTGTTCTACAATTTACACATAAAGTTTTGCGTGAGTCCTTAGAACGTCATACTGAGTGTTAGAGCTATTTTTTGCTGTACCTTGCCATAAAGATTTTTCAAAATATGCGTGAATAAAGAAAACCCAAATCAAAGAATTTTAACCCGTGAAAAAAACAGATAGATAATGCAGCAAAAAAATATTATGAATATAATAATATCATGTATTTAATTGGTATATAGATACTAAAAAAAAAAAAAATTCTTTCCACCAACATACTTAAGCACTTTGCGAGCCTTTGCATAAGACTCATCATACAGACTGCCGGGCTTGAAGATGGCTGATAACGTCCGTGGGTTGAGAAGCGTTTTTTTGCTGAACTGGGATAAGAGCTCCATCCCTTCACCCAGGGATTGAGAGTGGGCGGTTGAGGTATCAAACGAAACATGCAAGGATGGAGTTGTTCTGTCCAAAAAATTTCAAAAATTATCAAAGAACAAATGCAAACAAACAAGGGAAGCATTTTGAACGACATGCAACAAACAAATACAAACATACATACGAACTACTAACAGGCAAATGTACAAATTTATGCAAATGGTCAACATTTTTTTTTTTTTTACGCTGCATCATAATTTTAAAACTGAAAAGTAATGCGCAGCGTTTGCAGCAATAACAACAAAGACATTTCTTATTGTATTCTAATGCCCTTGTTATTAATGGAATGGCCCACCACCTTCTACTATCAAACTAAACAGACTACTGTGCAGCATTGGAACATTTATCATTGTTGGAGACTCATCCAGTTTTCAAGGTAACCCTGTTTGCTTGCGTCACACTCTTTGAAAAGGAGGTTGGATTTTACAACCTTCAAACATTGGAAGGTTAAGCTGTCTCCTAATAAAGCAAGAATCTCCTTTTTGTCTATTAACCCTTACTCTACCAGGAGTTTGAAAAATGCAAGCCAAATATTTGTAAAATTTTTTTTTTTTTTTTCATATGCATTTTTGACAACTTTTATTTTCTTTCATTACAAGTTTGGTTTGAATGGAAGCTAACATATTGATCTTTTGAGTAATGAAAGCCAAATTAGTAAAAATTGGACAACAATATGCAAATTAAGCAATTCTTGGCTAAATTTGGTCAACAAATGGATCTATCAATGGAACAATGTTTTGTGAAAATTGAAAACAGAGATTTGTGTTACATATTTAGATTCTTTATCAAATTTCCTTCCCAAAGATGCTAATCTATGATTTTTAACAAGAAGGGAAAGATGAAAAAACACAAAAAATGTTTTTAGTCAAATGACAAATGAAAAACGCAGCAGAAAAATTATAACGCAGTAGTCTGGCAAGACTCGCGCCTGGTGTGCTCGCATGCTGGCGTATTCACATCCATCACACTACGTAGTCATTGAAAATGCTGTGGTGAAATGTAATTATTATAGGAAAGGGTCCAAATAGAAGGGTATGCCTTTATTCATATTTCATATATCAAATGAAAGGAAATTGCAATCATTTTCAAATGGTGGTTCAACGAAGCATGTGTGATATACAGTTTTGTACAAAATGTGTTGAAAAAAATAGGGTCAAAAATGGGCAGAATTTCATGAAATTTCTCCAGAACAAAAGATTGCAGGTAGGGATTATAAAAATTAGACCAGAAATCAATATTATTATTTCTTAGGACTTGCATGTTTGATTTTGAAGCAAAAATATGATCTAGTTACTGTAAGATTAAAAAGAGAAAAACATTTTTATTATTATCATTTTTTAATTTTTTAGCAATGTTCAAGCTACTTTTTCACAAAAACCTGTAATGTGACTCCTATTAGAAAGAAAAAAAAAAGGTACCTTTTGTTAAAGAAGTATTCAAGTATTAATTTCATTTTTAGAAAAAGGTGGTTTGAAAATGGAGATAATATCTCCGATGGTAGAGTAAGGGTTAATGACTGGGAAGGCGCAGTGGTGTATTCAGCTTTCGGCGCCAGGGGGGAGGGGGAAAGGATAGTTATTGAGAAAGGCATTTCGCTGAGGTGTAGGAAGCTGGGGTAGGTAGAAAACTACTCTGGTAAGATTTCGTCTTCCCAGGCATGCTTACAATTTTGTAAAATTATTGGAAATTCAAGTTTGTAAAGTCATTAGAAATTTTGGTAAAATTATTGGAAATCTTCATAAATTAAATTTGGGTAAAATTATTAGAAATTTTGGGTGAAATTATTGATGATTTGGGTAAAATGATTAGAAATTTTGAAAAATATTGAAAATCTTGGTGAAATTATTGGAAATTTTGGTTAAATCATTGAAATTTGCTAACATTTTTTGAAATTTAGGTAAAATCTGGCAACATTTCCCGAAATTAAAGAACAGTTTTCAAAAAATGGTAGAAAATTTCCCAAGCATAACAAAAATATCCAAAAACGAAAGAAATTGAAGAAAATTTCCCCAAAATCAAAGAAAATTACCCCAAAACGAAGAAAATTGACAAAAAATTTCAGAAATTTGGGCAATACTTAACCATTTTCATTTTTTACAATTCATTTCCTAAATATGTACTAGACCTATATAACATATTGTATACTGGTATATCCCACTACTAATATCTTACGGAATTTTGCAGGGGGGCAGGTTCTCCCCTAACCCCCACTGAATACGCTACTGGGAGGGTGTCTATGTTATTAAAATATTTCCTTTTTCCCCACCTAATGATTGGGAAGATCCACATAAAGACTGTACTAATCTTCAGATTCCAAATTCTAGATGGAAGATTATCCTGTCCTTATACAGTAATGATAAACAACATCCCATTTTCTTCTGAATAATGAATGACTGAAAGGAATTTGGAGGGTAGAATTGAATGCCACAGCAAAGAACAGCTTCATACGGGAAATAGATGAAAAGTCAAAAATATTCCACATAATACCACAACACTTACACAACCCATGCCAATATATGAATATAAGCACGTCTCAATGCATGACCACTGATTGGCTGATATGATGATGATGGTTCCATTCAAGGCTTGGCATGCTATGAATATTCAACACTCATGATGATAATGAGTGGGAGCTTCCTAAATGACCACTTCCTCTCCACCAATTTACCAGGAATGACCTTTACCCTTTTATTTCACATGTCACTTTTATTTCTTTGATGATAGTAGAAAACAGCATCATGTAAAAATAAGTAAAATTATTATCTTTTTTATTCAGTTTTTCACCTATCAGTTATAATCTTGCATTTGGTGATATATTTTTTATGAAATCATTTGGTCCAATTGTGTCTTTGAGTATTTAAACATTTTCCAAAAGAAATCAATATCCATGACCGATACATGCACTGCGCAACACACTGTACATACAGCAAATACTGCCAATAATAATGGCAACAGATTGTTTTCTTAGAAGAACTGAACTAGACTGCGAATGGGAAACTGCAAATCTGCTATTTAATTGGTTACAAACAGCTGTCTTTTATAGTTATCAGTTTGAAATAGGAGAAAACTGAAATAATCTTTATGTGAAATTACACTGATTGTACAAGAATCAGCTGTTGTAAATTTGGAGCCTGTTTTCTAAGCTGATCTTATCCAAGACGGCTGTAGTTTGGAGAATTTATCAAGCCATCTGCACACCTGCTGGAAATTATTTTTACACACAAAGTTTATACTTTTGTTTATCACCAAAACTACAACATTTCATTGCATTTAATGTACCATAAGGGAATCAATTTAAAAAACATTCACTTGAATTTTGATAGAATCCTAAATGTCTTTTAATTAATTACTTTTGGTGCCAGAAATGTAACTTTCTTCTACTTGCTATTTATTATTTAAAAAAATGTATTCTAAACAATGTGTTTTTTTGTAATCTACAGCAATTTGGCACCAAAATATCCTCTAAGCAAAAAGCTCTGTCTAACAGGCAATTCAATAAATTGTCACTGCAAAATAATGTCTTGAAAGGAAAATGATATGAAAGAATGTGGGTGTATGATTCAGGTAAATTGGCCACACAATCAGAAAAATACACATGTTGTATGCTGAAACACACACAAGGCATTAAAACAACACAAATGTTTCCTCGCAAAAAAACCTATTAGCAGACGACAAGCAACTTACTTAATATGTTCCACAATACGGTAACATTTGAGGGTGCCGATCAAACTGTTTGAACAAATTCAAGTAAGTTTGGTCAACATTTGTTAAGTTAAACTGACAAGACAAGCCAACCACAAAAAAAAAACACACAAAAATACATTGCTCTCAGCTCTACTCGATGCGAATTAGTACCGAAACTTGAACAATCTACAAGAATTATTATTTATACAAAGCTGACAATTATTGCAAACATTTTAATCCTAATTCTTTTTATGTTCCATCATCCAACTCAAAACATCTGACAATTTTGTTCACTTGATATAAAAATAGAGTTTAAATATACGAAGAACTTCATGACTAAGAACAAAAATTCTGTTTGATGTTCTTGTTAGAGTGACAGAAATTCTCACATTCTGAAAAAAAAAAAAAGATTTGTTGTAATGTAAGATGAACTGACAATAAAATTTATGGCCACCCTGTGATGCAGGGACAAGTAAAAACTGTACACTATCATTGTCGGCATGGTGTTTTATACTTCTCTAAAAATATGTCCCACAGTCTCAAACTTAAACTATCTAACTTTAAAAGGTTTGCAATAATAGAATGCCTTAAAAAAAACAGCTCTGGACTGGCTACGTTCGGCTTGAACAAATACTACTTATTACAAATACATAAACACAATAAAATGCAAGTTAAAGCTGACTAAAAAACAAGGGACAAAAACTGCAATGCTCTAAATTTTTTAAGTGGGAAGAAATTTCTCTCCAGTATTTCACATGAAAGGACATTTTAAAAGCAATGTTAATAAAATAAGATTGATAAATTAACCAGTTTTCTTATGAAAGCAGATTACCATTATATAAGTATTAAAAAATTAAAATTGATAGTTACCATTAGCAATACAGTATAGAATAATAATATAGTTTCAGACGGGTCTTTTTAATTAACTTTCTACTGGATGAAGTAAATGCATTGCGATATTAAGTGTAATGTTGTTCAAATCCCCCCCCCCTCCCCCCTTCTCCCCCCCCCCTCCCAGGAAATCTATTTTTCATATTAATGGGTGCTGCATGTATATGCCATGCTATGCACATAAGTATCCTCAACCCATCTATACACAAAGGTGAACCATTTATAAAAAACAATCATTTCCTGATAATAAATATTTCACTGCAATTGATAATTAATGAGCTTCACGTTCCTGAGATGAGTCTATAAATAAATTCAATTTGAATTTTTTTCAACCAAACAAATGAGCTCGTGAAAATCACTTGAACAAATTTTGTAACTTAAAAATGTCATTCATGTTCACTTAATAAGGTCCTTAAGCTTAAGGTTTTGATATAAATAGTAGACAGCTGAACAGCCAACAGAGAGTGCACTTCTTGGTGGTAAAACTTTCAAAAGTATCTTAATTTGTCATAAAAATCATGCATATTAAACCCTCTGACAGTGTATGATTAATCACCATTCAAAAACCAAATAATAATGTCAAAAACATCTCTAACATCTGTTTTAAATTTAAAAAAAATTAAACATTTTTTTTTATATCCCTGCCATCGTAGCTAACTTTCTACAACAAGAACACTTGCTTTCCAGCTGATAACACTTGCATGTTATAACCTCAAACTAATCACACACTAATCCTTCGTGAGAGGAACCAATTTCTGGAAGTAAGAGAAATTTCCTGATGGTGGGTTGTTGTTTATTTGTTCTGGTGCCAAAATTTTTTTTATATCAACATTCTTTTGAAGACAAGGGACACATATACAAAAATTTCTTCAAATCTTTTGCAAAATTTTTATGTCTGATTTTGGGTTAATAGTCAACCTGGTTTTGTCGTCTTATCACAGTTTCATGATTGTTTAACATATGTAAAAGTTAAAATTGTTGATGTGCTAAATTATACCCCCCCCCCTCCCCTACCCCACTCCTTTAAGCTTTGGTCAACTTTAGAAAATCTTTGCTACAGTCAGCTGCTTTTCTTCAAGTTGTTCTGGAATATATTACAAAAACAATAAATTTAAACATTGAAAGTAAAAAGCTATTCAAATTTGCATATTTTTTTGGAACAATAAGGTCTGAAAATTATGCAAACTACAAACTATTTTCTTGCATAAGCAACTTTACTACGAATAAATTTCCTCTTTGCAGTACTGAGATCAATTTAAAAAAATATTATCATTATTATTTCTTTCTCTCTTTTCAGCAACATGATCTTTGGACAAGGTTTTTGGAGATATTGTAATCAATTTTGATACCCACACTTTGAAATTTGTAGACAATCTAAACATGTTTGTTTCCACAGGCATTTTTATTTTTAAATCAATCAAAACAGATGCACGCATAATACCCAATTTTTAACTGAAAAATAAATAATTAGAAAACAAACACCACCAGGAACAAAAGATGACTTACTTGTTAACAGTTTCTTCTTTATTTGCAAGATTGAGTCTCTTCTCAGTTGGGGACTTCAGATTTCCATTCATCACTAAAAAGATTAGGTATACATTACATTGTTATATGTATATGGACATGGTAAAGGCTACATTAATTAATTTGCTTTCAAATCTATTCAAGACCATCATAGGAGCAAGACATTTCATGAAAAATCAGTTTAACAGTGACCAATTTACAGCATTTTTAATTCTCAGACATTAATTTGCATATTTTATGCAAATTTTGTGATGTAATACAGGGCGACCTTGGTATTTTCTTTTGTAAATCCTTTTGTTTTTGAAATGTCTGTCATAATTCATTAAATGAAGATGTGCGGCAAATTCTGACCAAAATGTTTGAGTCTTTGCCATTCCCCCAATAAAATTCTAGCAGGAATACACTTCCCAAAATTTTCTATGACCAATTTACTTAAAAAACTTAAAGAATTACATAATGCTTTGAGTTACCATCACAAAGTTCACATGAATTAAAAACTAATCAAATTTTGATCAGCCATTACTCAATCTGCTCGAATTTTTAAACTTTCAAAGAATAAAGAAATTGCTCTATGTCAATAAACCTTTAAGACACAGAAACAAAAACAATTCTATACATTATTAACATTTCAATTGCTTTTAGGGTATAGAGGGATTTGACTCTGACTCAACTGGACTCCATTTTGAAATAAATAGGAAGGGCCTTCAGGTTTTCCCCTTTTGGCCCAAAAGATCAATATATTTCTTGTCTTTGAATGTAGAGCACCCTGCTCTAATAAGCGCCCACCCAACATTTCTTGACTGATAACATAATTTGTTTGATTAATTTGAAGGCTTAAAACACTCAAATTTTTTGTTACATTCTTTGCTTATTTTGCATGTGATGATCACAATGTTTTTGTGTTGGTTATCGTGGGGCTAGAATATAATCAGTTCACATATATGCACAAGGCAGTACGAATAACACACTGTCCTAGCCCTCAAGCATGGGCGCTTATTAGAAAAAAACTTTAAGCCTAAAAAGTGGTGCAATTTTATTTTTTATAAGCACCCTGGGTACTTATTACATCAAATAAGGCATTCCAAGACCAAACATTTGCTACAAAGTCCTGTAAGCTTTCACCCTGATCTTTTAGAGAAGTATTTACAATAACCTGGCATGCGGTGAGAAACTCGGCAATTGGCAAATGCGAATTGGTGAGTGCTACACAATCTACATATTCCAAAAGCCAAGTGAGGAGAAGATTGGACAAAGAAGACAAAATCCGTGTGAAGATCACAGGTATAGAAAAAGATATTTCTGAGAGCCATTTTCTCAGGCACAGGCCTGACCCTTTGTCTCACTGAGTGGTGCATATAACTTAACTTCGCTCACACTTGGGGAATTACCATACTGTCTTGTTTTGTTCACATTACCTTGCAGAAAATATCAAATCTGTGAAAACAATCACTTTGGAATTAATACTATACTCTCCACCCTTAATTGAAACTAACGTTCTTTTACATACACATAAATTGAAATTTACATGATTTGAGCAATTCTCACAAATCTTTAGAGAAAATAATAAATAAAAAATAAAAAAAGCATTCTAATTATACATCAAAATACCACAAAATTAAGGCAGCAAGAAACCCTGTAAGATTACAGAAAAGAAATGGAAGTATTATTTTTCTTACACTCTCTTTGATACTTTTTTCCAGCTGCCACAAATGCGCTACGAGCTCTAAAGAATGCCCTCACGATTGCCCATCTGAAAACCGCTAGTGGATCAGCCCCAATAAGTTCCCGCACAAATGCCATGCTACTGTTCTTTAGTACTTTCAGCACATCAGGGTCTGATAAGGTCTGTGTTCTTCTCACGGAAATCCTGCAACAGAATTAAAATGCCACATACACGTAAAGTGGAAGGTGGGGAAGGGAGGAAGAAATTTCTGCTTTATGGAAATTTATACCACAAAATGACAAGATCTTTAATTACGACTAATAAATTAAACTATGGAGAAAGAAGTTCTTGATCTCCACAAAATTTTTACACAACTAGTTCAAATAAGCATTAAATAAATCAGATACCATTCTTGCTGTATTGTTTCAACAATTCACAAAACGAAAAATCCAATCACGACTGTAACATGCATTGCAAACTCATTATCGGAAGCTCACTATCCCTCCCTTCCACTTTCCACCTCTTTTCCTTCCAATCCTGCCTTCTGTACAATATTCCACCAAACCCCATCAGCAGCCCTAGTGCCTCCCCCTCCCCCCTACCCAAGTGTTAAAAATTTGTTGATACCCAATTTCATCATCATGCAGCATTTAACAAATAACATTCTTTTTGGCAATGTGTATGCAGTATCTAACTTTCCCCTTTGTCATCTTGAACATTTTAGGCGAATATCTTAGATATTGGCTCAAAGTAGTAAGCGTATGTTCCATTCTTATCTCAGAGGGCCAATCTCACGCCAGCCAAGATTCATACAGTTGTTTTGAGTAAACAAACAAACGCACCACAATTTTAACAATCTTAATTAGGAATTCTATGAAAAAGCACCCCCATTAGAAGTAAATGTATGTCAGCTTTTGTCTATGACTTTGCAAGAAAAATTAATTAAGTCCCTGTGAGGCCAATTTCTTGATTTGTAGAAAAACAGATATGATATTAAATCAATTGATTTAAAAGTGTTCCAAAATAGAGCTGAAAAGGAAGAATTTGTTATTTAAAAGGTCACCACTAAGGTAAAGTATGGCATTTTGAAAAGACAAGCAATCGGAGAGCAAAGCCTTTTTACACTGAGAAATTTGAAATTAAAAACCACTGAGTAATAAATATAGAAATAAATACAATTAATAAAATAATGCGATATGACTAATTCAGAAACAACATATATACATCAAAAATACAATAAAAGTGTTAGAAATAAGATAAAAATTAAGCAAACATAAAAGTTTGAACAAAAATGCCAAAATTAGAATAAAAACAAGTTTTGAAAAGAAAGGTAAAAGAAAATTCCTGGATATAAACCAAAAGAATTTCTTTTGAAGGACAAAACAATTTCAAATCAATCATCTTGTTTTGAAATAAACCAAAATTATACTACAAATTGATGTTGCTTCAAAGAACAATGTGTTTTGGTGTTTGCAAGATTCTGTTGCAGTTTGAAATGCTTTCAAATGATAAGTTTCACCTACAATCAAAGACAAAAGTTTTTGCACTTTTTCCCCTTTGACCCTATTCAATGTTGGGATGCAATTTGAAAATAAATGTGTGGAAAAAAGTGCTAAGTACTTTTGTCCAGGATTGCAGAGGTAACTTAAGGTGGAATATTTGTAAAATGTATTATGAATTGTAAATCAATAAACAGCACCAAAGTTCATCAATACTAATTGCAAAGTTACTGTTTTAACGGATTAGTTCAGGGGTCAAGCAAGTCCATCTTATATGAAAGAGGACTTTAAAAGAAACAAAGTGGTGAAGAAAGCATTCAAAAATCTTATTCCGTTAAAGGATTAGTTCAGTGGTCAAGCAAGTCCATGTTTTAATTGTTGTTTCTTAATGTTCAGTAATTGGTATGGATTTTCTTTCACAACTTTATTTTTTCCATTACTTTCATACACAGATAACACCCAGAGGGCTAGGGAAACTCCCTCGGAGCATTTTACAAAACATAGAGCAGAAGTTGTAGATCATAACAATAATGGGGTAATATCAAAACAAAGAAAAGAAGAGCAGTAGAGAGAAAGAGAGAAAGAGAGAGAGTAGAAACCAGACATTGCAAACGATACAAATCCCCTCGCCACTAATAACATGCTTTCCTCTCTCTGTCACAACTGCCATCCCACCACCTCTTATGTATGATGTCCCATCCTATATCCATCCATACAGGAAATCATACATGAGATCCAGATACCATTCCACAACATGACCTGAATGCTATCACACCTGCAATCAAAATGACATCCCACCATGTCTTGCCACCCTGTCCCATATACCATGCCACCATGTCCCACATGTTATCCCTCCCTGTCCCATCTTCCACCAAACATTCTTTCCTCAACTTCCATCCCCTCACTTACCACCCCTTCACCTGCCATCCTCCTTTCATCTACCATCCTCCATTCACCTACCATCCTCTATTCCTCAAAATGCCTCATTTAATTGCCATCCCCCATTCACTTAATGTTCCCCATTCACCTGCCATCATCCATTGACCTCTACCCCAACCCACCTTTTGCCATCCACTCATTTACCAAGTATACTCTCAACCAACTTATCATTTAATCATTCAGACCTTCACTATAACATCCACTCACTCCATTGCACTAAGCACCCCACCCGCAACTTAAATCTGACACTCCCAATAGAAACATGCGAAAAATTTTCCCTTATAAACCAGATAGATAGGGCTGATCAATCTAGCAAATTAGAATAAAAAAAAATTCAGTACAGCGTAATTTGCAGATTATCATTAGTCTGTTACGTGTCCAAGCTGTTCAAAAGAAGACTTATTTTTGCTAATCAAAAGACACTTTCTTATAAATTCCATTCAGTCGTCAGCTCTATTCATCAACTTTTTTTCATCTTAGAACAAATCCTTTAATTGCTGCTACTCAAGTCTGGAATGCTTTTGTTCTCCTTTATATAAATTTCTTTTTATTCAAATAGTTGGAATTTTTTTCCTAGGACAGCAATCTCTTGTTCCCCAGTAGCTGAACAATGCATGAGGCCGGACAAACAATAGATGTGGACAGACGGACGAACAGACAAACGGACGAACAGACAAACGGACGAACAGACAAACGGACCGACAAACAGTAAAGATGCAATATCCCCTCTTCACCAACTTTGTTGGCAAGGGGATAAAATCATACCTTACATAAAGGAATGCAAGTTTGATATAATCCACACAAAATGATAGGACTTTTTGCAATTTTGTGTTAATTTAGAATGTGGCTTACATTCTTCGTCACAGCCATCTATTTTTCTTCAATGCATTGCCAGAAATATATAAACCATAACTAGCCAATTTTCATCTATGTATCTGTCTTCACATATTTTCACCATAGTCACCAATACAACCCTGAGATCATACTGTACACAATGCTTTTATCCAAGCTTTACACATGGAAATAACTACAGAGCATCACTATGATTGAAGTCAAGCCTGAAAATCCTTTATAAAAAATGAGCTCTTACCTTTACAGAGTATTTCACTTTGCCTGCATAGTGAGTGATGATAAACTGAGTTGCATTCAACTGTTGGAAGTAGTTGTTCTTTGAGTGCTCCTTGGTAAACTTTCTGAGGAGGTTTTGTCCTTCTTCATCCCGCGCTGGGAAACTATCAAAAATGTATCGGAAATTGATCGAATCAATATAAAGCAAGATATTTCTACTCTATCATTGTAAATTGTCAGTATTCATTTAAAAACAATTTCATGGCCTTTAAAGAGGGAATTTCGTAACAAGTAAATAGTTTGTTTGTTTGTTTGATGAGGTCTTCCATTTTATTGCATGGTTTTCTCCACATTTAAAACGAGACCTGACTTTTAAATAGTTCTGATGTAATTCTGTACACCATTTCTCCAATCAATCAGATTTATTCACCAGCGGTCACGAACAAGAGAAGCGATAAAAGCGGTTTGATGTCAGAGAGGGTTTTGGGAAAAGGGGAAGGGAGGAGGTTAAGGACAAGCTTAGCGGCTGTAGTGACTGTCCAATTGTTCAAAAAATCACAGATTAAAGAGTGAAAAATTAAAAAGCATCTATCTGTATACCACAGGCAACCAAGAACCTGGCTACAAATTTCCAAAGTAGCCCAAAATTATCAGAAGTTGGTCAACCAGTCAAATCTTTATATTTTCAATTTAATTTCAGTATATACAACAACTTTCATAAATGTTGAATTATAAGACATGTCTTGCACAGTACCCATAATCATGTCCATATATCTAAATTGAAAAGCAAATTTAAGAAAGGACAAAGCTTACTTGCAGTCATCATTGAGTATATGAAGCAATCCCAGCGGCTTCTTCTCGATCAGAAGCAGACAGCTTGTATTGTCTATAAACTCTATGTGTTTCCAGATGATATTTTCACGCTGGTATTCCTCCTGCAATAAATAAACAAATTTGGACAAATTTCTTTCTCTCAAACAACCACACGAGTTGGGTTATTAATGAAATGAGGTGCCACAGATGTGACAATGAGGATGTGCAATATTAGCAGTAAGCTAAGGAACGAATACCTGCCAAAAAACATTAAGTGATAAAAGTTATTTACACAAAAAATTTAACAAGCATGTAACTTCTGCATGAGCTATGTGAATTATGATATGTAAAAAAGAAAAGACACCTTCTTTGCCCCCCGGAAATAATACCTTCAACAATAAGTTCCATAAAATCATGAAGTTACAGTTGTTTATTACTTTCTTGAAATGGAAATAACCAAATTCATTACATGGCAGCAAATGAACTTGCAGATCTTGTAATGATGTAATTTGAGAAAGCAAGAGAATTAATCGTAATACTAACCAAAACAACAGAACAGTTACGGCTCTGCACAACATCATAACCGATCAGTTCTTGTTTGATTTGCAGATAAACAGTGTCGTCAGATATTGGCCAATTGAAACTTAGCTTTATACGATATATGTAACACAATCCTTAACATCTACAATCTTGGACAAAATTAGTTGTTGCATGAATTCTTAACCGCCTTGAATCCGTCTCAATGTTGGAGTTGAAGAAAATGCTGTAATAATTGTAAAATTTCCCACGATTTTAAAGGTGTTGAAAATCTTCCCGTAAAAATCGCAACAGAAATAATATTAATGTAGTGATACATCTTTATATACTTCCCTCTTTTGCAATTTAATGTATTTTTCATCGCACAATTACATGGGGGACAGTTTTTATAACAAATGTTTATCACATATACTGTTGTTTACTCATGAAATCTAGGAAAGAAATATAATTATTATTATTATTATTATCATTATTATTATTATTATTATAATAACAATAATAATAATTATTATAATTATGATTATAATTATTATTATTATTATTATTATTATTATAATTATAATAATTATTATTATTATCATTATTGTTTTTATTATTATTATTATTATCACTATTACTATTACTATTACTATTACTATTACTATTATCATTATCATTATCATTATCATTATCATTATCATTATCATTATTATTATTATTATTATTATTATTATTATTATTATTATTATTATTATTATTATTATTATTATTATTATTATTATTATTATTATTATTATTATTATTATTATTATTATTATTATTATTATTATTATTATTATTATTATTATTATTATTATTATTATTATTATTATTATTATTATTATTATTATTATTATTATTATTATTATTATTATTATTATTATTATTATTATTATTATTATTATTATTATTATTATTATTATTATTATTATTATTATTATTATTATTATTATTATTATTATTATTATTATTATTATTTTTCTTCAATGATTTTTCCTGCGAATTCTCAATTTTCCACAGTTATAACCACCGGAACCGTCAATATTTTCTAGCTCCGACAAGGATCATCCCAAGACACTTTCATTTCAAGCAACATTGAAATGGGGTACAAGAGGGGAAAAAACGACAACAATTTGGTCCAAGATTGTAGGTTTTCACATTTTGCTTATAGGTTTTCAGTAATATTAAATAGGGTTTGGTAATCATCAACAACTCATTTTATAGTCAAATAATGAAGGTTATCAAATAATCCAATGTGGTCAAGAGGTGATCAACTACTCTGTAGTGATCAACTACTCTGCAGTGATCAACTACTTTGCAGTGATCAACTACTCTGCAGTGATCAACTACTCTGTAGTGATCAACTACTCTGCAGTGATCAACTACTTTGCAGTGATCAACTACTCTGCAGTGATCAACTACTCTGTAGTGATCAACTACTCTGCAGTGATCAACTACTCTGTAGTGATCAACTATTCTGTAGTGATCAACAACTCTGTAGTGATCAACTACTCTGTAGTGATCAACTGATCAACTGTAGTGATCAACTACTCTGCAGTGATCAACTACTTTGATCAACTACTCTGCAGTGATCAACTACTCTGCAGTGATCAACTACTCTGCAGTGATCAACTACTCTGCAGTGATCAACTATCTCTGTAGTGATCAACTATCAATTACTCTGCAGTGAACTACTCTGAGTGATCAACTACTCTGCAGTGATCAACTACTCTGCAGTGATCAACTACTCTGCAGTGATCAACTACTCTGTAGTGATCAACTACTCTGCAGTGATCAATTACTCTGAAGTGCAAGACCACACTATTCATGGAAGGTCACTTTGCATCCCTCATTAGTAGCATCACAGGATATAACCAACCTCTGGTCACAAAACACCTCTTAATATCCACAATATACTGAAGCAAAGAGCAACACCTTTTGATGATAAACTCATCTAGTAATACACTAATTTGCCCTTGGTTCAACTTGTAATTTGGGTCAGAAATTCAGGTTAAGGATTTGTCATTTGTTGGTAAATGTTTGAAATTACGGATTCATGGTGTGAAATCTCTGAAGAGCTCAATGACCAGAATCTGGGCCACTTTCACAACACTTGACATTTACAAAAACTTCTAGAACATCAAAACAAACTAAAATTGTAACCAGAACATCAATGATGTTGAAGCTCAACAATATTTGGATGTGGCATATAGGATGGTGGTTGTTTTAGTCGTTGAAACAGGTTTTCTTATCTTAATCCTCTTCAGCAAGTTTACCAGCATGTTGATTCTCTTAGTTGCCAGGAATGAATTCAGGGGGTGTGGGTGGGACAAAGCAGTCTAAAAGTAAGGCATTTTCACATCACAATGTGAAATGTTAAAAATTGGCCTTTTCTGCAAGCAATTTTTTTTTTTTTTTAAATCAATACACATACATAAAATTAATGAGTTTCCTGATTTTCATTTTATCGCGATGTCTGAAAAATTCTAACAAGAAGTTACAAGCCTTTTTGTATATATTAAAATGTGTTCCAATAGGTGGTATCATCATGTAACGCTCGATTACTGACATTGCGTGAGAGCGAAAGTCAATTCAACAAAACATATGGTGAGAAAAACATTTTGCAACTAGAACAACATTTCGAACATTTACACATTCATAGGCAAAAAATGTGAAGTACCCTCCTTGATATATTCAACAAAAAAGAAGATAAATGCAAATATTATTACAACATCTAGCACAAAGAAATTGTGACAATTAGCAATAAATTACTTTATAGCGAGTCTGAAAATTTATGCTTCTAACAAAAGTTATCAGCCATTTTGTATAAATTATAATGTGTGTTCCAATAGAACATCATGTCTTGGTCGATTACTGATGTTTTGCAAGCGTGAAGGTCAATTCTACCACAACATATAGAGAGAAAGTACATTTCATAAGCATTTCCAAATTTCTAGAATTTACACATTAATGTTCATAAAATTGTTAAGTTCATTGCATATTTTGAGATCATTCACACACACAAGAAGATACAAACATTACCAGTTAAAGTGTGGCAACAAACTATACCTAATGGTTGTTTCCCTCAAAGTGTAGCCTTTGTACATTTTATAAACGATAATATTTCAAAAATAATACCATCAATTTAAACTTCATTACCCAATGAACTTTCCTATTGCCATTTTTGGCATGGCCATGTGTATGTGAAATAGACAAGTGCAGTGATATTTTGATACCTTAGGCCTACTCCCAGGGTACAAACTACAGTTCTACCAATCATGTAACACTAGTCTGTAAAGGTCTAAACATTATAAAGTACACAAGCAACACACTTAGTTTTCTCCCAGCTTCCAAACATGACCGTTCTGGAATACCGTGACTACTTTGGAATGCACTCTCCAGGCAAACATCAATATAACAAAAGTACGGAGGCTTCATATATGAGCTCAAAGACATAGATAAAACTGTCAACAATTGAAAATCAAACAGTAAATTAATCATAAGTTTTTACTAGAAAGAATCAATGTCTTTGCACCATAGGCAGCCATCAGGGGAGGGGCGGGTGGACAAATATATTTATTTCCCCTAAAAATGAAGCCTTATATAAAACCTATACATATGGCTGGCTCCACCACTGTCTGGGTTCATCCTGGGGGTGCAGGCTTCCAATTTGCTTTTACAAATGCATTATCACCTATTCAAAAATAACGTATTGAACAGAACTAAGGCGCAAAAAGAGGGGCAAGTTACACGATCCCCCTCCTAAAATGGGGATGAATATGCTTAGGCCTATGTCCTTCCTAAAAAATAAAGCCTTATGTAAAGCTTATGATGGCTGGCTACACAACTTCAAGTTCTTCCCGTGGGAGGAGAGGGGGTTTCTGGTTGTGTTTTCAAATGCATTATCACCAATTCGAAAATAAAAATTGACAAAAAGTATCTGATATGAAGGGGCAAGTAGCACCAATGCAAATTATTAGCAGGCATTCTCATATAGCCTTTTTAGCTCAACATCCCTTTATGGGATTTTGAGCTGAAGCAATGACTTAATTCAAGAAGCAGCTTGTAGTTGCTGCAGTTCTTCGTATGTATGAAACCAATTATTTACGCATCAGAACATATTTTCCAGTTTTGATTTCAGATTTTCATGAAAATGATGAAAATGAAATTGCTCTATTTTAGGTATGCAAACAGTAATTGAAAAACTGAACACACCCTGTGTGAAGATTTTCATACTCTTCAATCCTGTCAAATTTCTGGCCAAAACCCTCTTGACTACACACATTGCAATAAATGTTTGACACAAATTAACAGATTCGTCCCATTTTATAAGCTCAACGACGTCGTCGTTGAGCTAAAAAATACAATAGAATATTCAGACATATTCACTGACCTTTCCAATAAATTGAAGTCTCTTAGAAAATATGGAAAACCAATAAAAGGCAAAGAACTCCCCTTTATGGCCAAACATCCCGATGCTAATTGATCAAACGTACTACGACATACTGCTTCTGCTTATAAGATCTCACTGCATTATTAGATTCATCTAACACCCCAGACAGCTTGCAGTATTTGCGAAAACAAACACCGATGCATGAAGCTCCCCCAGATCAATCATATTGAATAGATGTTACTGGACGCTCAAAAACTAAATACAATGACCTTTATTATAAACGTGTTGAAAAAACATGTAGACAGGAAACGGCGGTGTATCAGGATTGGTTGACATCCCTGACAAGCCACCTGAACACATACAATATCGGGTTTAGAGAAGTGTCAGAACATAATTATCAACAACTTTCGAAACACCTAATCGAGTTTTCCTCAGGATTCCTCTAGTAATGAATTTCCTAGATGCTTTAAATTCAGCATAAGAGACAGGACAAATGCATCTCTTTGTTACAGCTTCCTTTGAATAATGCCTGAATGAGTAGAGGGGTAATTTCGTCTAAAATGTTATAAAACCTTAAAGGGTTAGTTCAGTGGTCAAGCATGTCCATCTTATATGAAAAAGGACATTTAAAGAAATGAAATGGTGAAGAAAGCATTCAAAAATCTTATTCCGTTTAGATATTAAAGGATTAGTTCATTGGTCAAGCATATCCATCTTATATGAAAGAGGACTCCGAAGGAAACAAAATGGTGAAGAAAGCATTCAAAAAATCTTATTCCATTAAGGAGATATTTTATTTTAAAGTTCTGTATCATTTAGTAGAAATGACTGAAATCACAAACGTGTAACATTGCATCTTTAGAGTCCATATAAATTCTATCATGTTTTGTCCTGCGATTTTGTAGCTTCAAACCATTTGATATGTCGGGAAAGTAGTACAACAGAATCTAGTAAGGGTATTCATAATTTACCTCTGAAGACAGTTTGAGTAAATAATCCAAATAGTATAAAAAAAATATCTTCAACTAAATGTTTTTTTTTTTTTAACAATTGTGAAGAAAGTGAGATAATGCACCAATCGTCAATAGTAGAATTACTACACCAGTCACTTCTACACAGATGAGACAGAGCTTTAAACTTGAATCTCTTATTAACGGAATAAGAAGTTGAAGTAGTTTCTTCACCATTTTAGACTAGTTGTCATGTCACAGCCTCAGATTCCTCAAAGTCTTTTATTCTATCATATTTTGTCCTGCAATTTTGTGGCTTAAAAACCACAGGATATGTCAAAAAAAGTAGTAAAACTGAATCTAGGAAGGGTATTTATAATATATCACCTAAAGAAAGTTTGAGGATAAATAATTTTGATAGTGAAAAAATTAAATAAACTTTCTTCAAAATAGATTAACAATTGTTAAGAATGTGAGGATGAGGGTGCCAACTTTCCATAGTAGACTCACTATGCCAGTCACTTCTACACAGATAAGACTATACAGATAAGGCAGAGCTTTAAACTTGAATATCTCCTCACAGAATAAGATTTTTTGAACGCTGCCTTCATTTGCTTTATTTTAAAGTCATCTTCCATATAAGATAAACTTGCTTGACCACTGAACTAATCCTTAATATAATTTGACCAGTACACCGTTACTTTACTATTTCAAACGAATCTCTCAGACAATGACAGTAATTGCGTGATGAAGCATTACAAGCATTACTGGACCATCAAAGGCAGAGCCGCATACAACTCTCTGATTAAATTATTGAGTTGTTTTGCACTTATTTTCACAGGTTTTCCCCAAAAAATTCTCACAAATTCTCTTTGGGAGACTTTTACCAAAATGGGAAAAAAGCTCTTTACTACTTTCAAAATGTAATGAACATCTAAAACCTGTAACAAACTTGAATTTGGGAGAAAATAATTGTGATGGCATGTGAAGGGATCTCTTGTTCAAAATTGAGGATGTCTTTTTTTGCAGGGAATTTTGAAATAACACTAATTTTTCATGCTTGTGTTGTTGAAAAATTACTTAAGTATTCATAAGCAATAATTATGATTAATTTGAACATTTGTATCAAAGGTTTTCAGTACCAACACGTGCACGAAAAGTGTGTTCGAATATTCTTGAGACTCATGAAAAATACGCCCTCACTTTTCTGCCGCCAGCTCCTTTAACTACTATTTTGGGGTATAAGTATTAAACAGTCCTGCACATGTGCCAATTGGGCTAAATGGTTAATATAGCTCAATCAAGCTATTTTAGCCAAATCAGACTAAAGCCAATTGGGCTAAATGGACAGTATAGCCCAATCAGGCTATTTTAGCCAAATCGGGCTTTTCACCAATTTGAGCAAGCACAAAACCTAGGAAGTTTCATTCAAAAAAACAGCAATGGAAAACAATAATATTTGTAAATTTTCAGCTGGAAATGATTTATTACATCAATCTTAATTGAAATATAAAATAAATTCAACTTTTGCCTACTAGGCAACCAAATACAATTTTAGAAAAAATAAGTGGATAATTACATGGTTAACATATAATTCTATTAATGTAAACTATAACTAAATTTATACTTATTTTATGAGATCACATTACTTTTACATATGTTAAATAATGCCTCATTCTGTCATTCTTTCCCATCTCCATTCTTATTGCCCATTTGGACTAAACTTGTTAATCCAATCGGGCTAAATAAGCCCAAACGGGCTATTGTTTATATTATATGGCTGTATCTCAAAATCTACACAAGAAACATATGAAATTGACACAGTAAAGTGGGCTTGAATTAGCTTATCTTTCCTTTTTCATCAAAAATAATGTGCGCCATGCTAGCAAAAAGCACGAAAAATGCCCCAACAGCCATTTTTGAACTTCAATTTTTACACTCAATAAGTTTTAGCCAAAATGAGCTATCAACTACAAGTGTTATAGCCCAATTGGGCTATATTTTGGGACAAATCGCAAACGGGCTATTTTAGCCTAATTGGCGCATGTGTCGGACTGTTAAACAAGGGTAAATGCCCACTTTCTTCCTGATAACACTCTCATTCAGATGCTTAATGATGTCAGTGTGCAATTAAGACCTTACCTGCTCTATCTTGAAGACATGTTGATTAAAGTAGTACTGAAGGTGTTCATTAGCATAATTGATACAGAACTGCTCAAAGCTATTGTTGTAGAAATCTTCAAAACCAAATATGTCCAGCACACCAATGGAGTTTCCCTGCAGAGAGTAAAAGAATTTCAAACTTGTATTTTCTTAATAAAACAATCACAAATTTACTAAAAGCTTCGTCTACATACAAGCGTGACCAACATTCATCGGAAAGCAGACATACATGAATTGAAAGCTGTCAGTTGCCATTCCTGGATAAGCGATACACCTCAAATTCTTTTAACATTTTAAATAAAAAAATGCTACAATTGTGATGAAAGCAGATACTACAACATTACTCAAAGTCAAAACTAGTCCGCAAATATTGCAAAAAAGACCAAAGAGAGAATTTCTGCCCTTTGTGGAAAAAACCCCCTAAAAAACAAACACCTTAATAGACATGCAAAGCAGTTCCCTGAATTGTGAAAGTGAAATCTAAAAAACTGGCATTTATGAAAATAAGCAAATATCATGTTACTACTTTAAAAGCCTTTCACCTATAAACAAAAGGTAGACAAATAAAAGTTAAATAGACACAAGACCTGAATTTCTCACATTGGTGTGAAAATGCAGAACATTGTAATAAACATGCAAAGCAATTCAGAGTGTATTGACAGTGTTCACATACCTGAGGGGGCAAGAGGGATTCCCCTTATTTTAGTAGAATTCCCCCACCCCTTATATGAATTTTCTAAAAATTAGTTTCATTTCTGTGTCTTTTGATGTCAAGTATATGTATAACCCGACATCACAAACGATACAAATCCTCTCGCTTCTAATAGCATGCTTTCCAGCCTCTGTCACACCTGCCGTCCCACTTTCATGCTCCACATGCCATACCAACTACCTCCCTCCCTACAGGAAATCATACATGAAAATCCAGATGCCATTCCATCACATGACCCATATGTCATCACACCTGCAATCAAGATGACATCCTACCATATGACTTGCCACCCTGTCCCATATACCATTCCACCCTGTCCCACATGCATCCCTCCTTGTACCACGCACCGTACCATGTTCAACCCCACCATGTCCCACGTGTTACCCCTCTTTGTATCAAGTGCCATCCCACCCTTTCCCACAGGCCATTCCATGCTATTCTACCCTGTTTCACAGGCTATCACACCTGAAACCTAGATGACTTCAATTACATGCCATCCTTTCCAAAATGCCATGCCACTCTGTCCCACATGTCATCCCACCCTGCCCCATGCCATGGCATCCTGACCCACATTCCTTGGCACCCTGTTCCACATGCCAACCTATCCCATATGCCACCCTGTCCCACATGCCATCTCACCCTGTCCCATATTTCATCCCAGCCTGTCCCCATGCCATCCCACATTCATCTCAATTCCTACATCTACCTATCATTCTACCATCTTACACCCAACATTCTTTCCTCTATCTCCCATCTCCTCACTTCTATCAACTCAACATGCCCCATTCACATACCATCCCCCTTCACCTACCATCCCCCATTCACCTACCATCATACATTCACCTACCATCATACATTCACCTACCCCAACCCACCTTTTGCTATCCACTCATCTACCAAATATACTCTTAACCAACTCATCATTCCAACCTTCACTATAACCTCCCTGAACTATCAACCAAATCAAAATGAAAATTCAGTACAGATTAATTTGCAGATTATCATAAGTCTTTTATGTGTCCACTCTATTCAAGCAAAGACCTTTTGTTTTTTGCTATTCATTGGCAAGACACCTTATTATAAATTCCATTCAGTAGTCTAATCTATTATACAACTTTGTTATTTTGTTATTCATTGGCAAGACACTTCATTATAAATTCCATTCAGTTGCCACATCTATTATTCAACTTTTTAAATCGCAGAATAAATCCTTTAATTGCTGCTATTAAAGTCTGGAATGCATTTGTTCTACTTTTAAAAATGTCATTTAATAAAAATAGTTTGAATTCTTTTCCTAGGGTAGCAATCTTTTGTTCAATAGTAGCTGAACAATGAGGCTGAATGGACAATAGATGTGGACGGCCGGCTGGCTGAACGGACAAACAGTAAAGATGCTATATGCCCTCTTCATCAACTTTGTTGGCAAGGGGGTAATAAATATAACCTGTGTATTTCTGTGTATTTTACAATAATAATATCCTCTCACACTTAACCTAATAAACTATTCCTCACCTCCTAAACTATTCAAAACAGCAATAAAGAATCAAGGGTGACCAAACCTCATAAACTTCATTAGTGAAAAAAAATATCCACTAAACAGTCTGATTGTGTTTATCTTAGGCAAAATCATAAATCTCACATTCTGTTAATATTCCGAGTAAATGTGACCACTTATAGAAACCAAAAGCATAACACAACTTCATTTCATCTACTTAATGGCCTCTATACTTGACATATGTAATGCAAAGCAATCACGAGTTGCTTGACACCATCACCTTCAGGCTTAATGAAAACTCAAGTGCAATTTTTGGACACGCCTCTCATGCTACAACATATTGATTCAGTTTTTTGTCCGGGCAATTCTCAAATTAAAGTTCAGACAAATCGAAAAGAAAAGCTAAAAATAAATGATACGCTGTGGGCAAATAAAGGCAATTCTGATCTACACTTACCTGATGAATGCCTTTGACGTCATACCGGGAAAGAAGAGCATGATTAACCTGAAGCACGATCCACTCAAAGAGGGCGCTGTACAGCCCCTTGGCGAGAGCGTCCCTTGTTGCCAAGGCCTGTATGAAAAAAAAAATAATCCTTTTAAATACCTTTTAAGGGATAAGTTTAATAAATTATAGTCATCTGTACCAAATTGTGTAATTCCTATTAAAAATGTTTTTTTATTACAGGATTCAGTAAAATGAAAACTACCACTAAGATATCATAGTATAACTTAAAGACACATCATTTGTAATCTTAAAGGAATATTCCCAAGAATTTTATGTTCATATATATTGTTCCTTTTTCGCATAGTGACGAATGTCATTTGTGTAGAGACGAAAATCAAAATTGAAATTATTCTTTCCGCATTCTGACAGTGTTTGGAAAATTTTGAAACTTGATAAAAAAGTTGATAAATGTATTATATAGCTTTATATATCATTAAAAAAGGAAAAATGTTAATCTTTTGACAATTGTATTTACAAAAAGACATTTTAAGCAAAATGTTATTTCATAAGGCTTCAAAGACATTCGTCATTAAGCGGAAATAATAATTCAGTATTTTGCACCAATTTTAGTTTCACCTAGATAAGACATTCGTCAGTATGCGGAAAGAGGGACGATATGATAGAGGACTATTAAAGAAACAATTTACCGTATTTGACGTGATAAGTGCCCCTGCTCTAATAAGCGCCCACCCAACATTTTTTGACTGATAACATATCTCAACATCAATGAATGCTTTTTTGTATGTATTTGTGTTCAATACCTTTTTTTGTATGCTTTCTCGAATCCCTTAATACGGGAAAAACAAAAATCATGGTAATTACTTATAAAAGTATTCTTTCCCCTTGTTTTGCTGAATTTGCACTGTACAAGACACCTAAGCATGTGTGCTTATTAGGAAAAAACTTTGCACCTAAATGGTGGTATAATTTTATCTTTAACACTTGGGTAGCTAACGCCCCTGGGTAGCTAACGCCCCGGGTAGCTAACGCCCCGGGTAGCTGACGCCCAGGGTAGCTGACGCCCCGGGTAGCCGACGCCCTGTAGCCAATGCCCCGGGTAGCCAATGCCCAGTAATGCCCCGGTAGCCAATGCACCCGGGTAGCCAACGCCCGGGTATAACGCCCGGGTAATGCGCGCCCGGGTAATAACGCCCCGATAATGCGCCCCCGGTAGCCAACGCCCGGTAGCTAACGCCCGCCGGTAGCTTAACGCCCGGTAGCTAACGCCCGGTATGCGCTAACATTACGCAAATATTTAGTGTAAAATTCATGTTGACATCTTTTTCCATTTAGGAATTAATGCATTTCAAAGATTGCACAAATGTGTTGAAAAGTGACCTTGCAGTAAAAATGTGATGTCATAAAGGCAGATCCAAGACATTTTGTATGTATTTCAAGATCCCCCCCCCCCTCAAATTTTCTTTTGCTAAAGTTCTTAAGCAAAGCACGTTCTTAAAAAGTGTATGTTATATCCTATCTCAATAAATAATTAAATATCCTTCCAGTAATTAAGAAAAAGCAATTTAATCTCAAAGAAATACACCTAAATTTTCATGGATTTGCCTTTATGCCATCACACTGTAAACTGTGAGGTCACTTTTCAAAACACTCACGCATCTATGATATGCAATAATTCCTAAACGGAAAAAGATATCACCATGATTTTTACACCAAATTTGTTTCCAAGTCCTCTATCATATATATATATATATATATCAATATATATATATATATATATATATATATATATATATATATATATATATATATATATATATATATATATATATATATATATAAATATATATATATATATATATATATATATATATATATATATATATCAAGTTGAAATATTCCTTCAAATAATATTCCTTTCAAGTGTGTCTGGATCCTTACCTCTATCATCCCGTATTGCACAAAGAAATGTTCCCCTCTGGCCACCGATTTCCTCTTGGTGAGAGCCAGCATCAGCGTCTCTTGTCTCACTTTCAGCAAATCACAGACAACCTTGACGGTGGCGATGTTCTTTACCCCAACAAACTCATCAGTCTCAAATTTCTTCTTGAACTGGATATTACCGATATGAAGAACAGCTGAGAGCACACAAAATATCCTGAAAGATTAAAAACTTACACTTGGGAGTTGCATGACAAATATTTACAAAGCGCGTTCTTTCGTTACATCATATGATTCATGAAACTGCCCATCGAGTCCACAAAACGGATCATATACCTATGCAAATGTAGAGGCAATTGTCAGCTTTATCATTTAAAGAAGAGGCTCGTCTCATTAAAATTTATAATGAGAATGGGATGGAACCATTTGATGACATCACGTCCGGTTGTGAAAGTAAGATCTATGTGCTGTCTGTTTGTACAGTTAGATGGCACGTTGTGAGTGTCGAGTTTCATGCACAAGGCATTACGTTACTGCCACGAGAAACTTGTGGAGCTGTTTTTTTTTTTTCAACGCGTTTGTCAGAAAGAAAAAACGAAAGTGAAATATTTTAATACTACAATAGTAGTCACTAGACCAAAATTACTAAGAGGAAAAAAAATAATGATAAAGGCAAAAATTTAAATAAATGATTCTACCGGGGCTCGAACTCACGACTGTTGGCTTGGAGAAAGAAAAAACTCATAAACCATCATCCTAACCAACTGGGCTATTACATGAGTTGACCCTCACAGCCTTTTTAATAAGTATATACCTTGAAATCAGAAACAACGAGTCGTGCAGCAATTGGTTGAAATTTCAACCAATCAAACAATTTGAATGGAATTCTAAGTATCGTATCCATGTGACAATTTTGCCTCTTTTAAAAATCTATCAAAACCTGGTTAATGGCAAAAAATCCCTGCAAAAATAGTTACACATTGCCTTTTTTTTTTAAGCTTTTTGTATTTTCAGGCAAAATTATGCAATCAAATTTGTAGCAATAAAATGGCAGATCTCTCATTAAAAGACAAGCAGAAATGTTCGTTGGTATCCATCAATGCCAACATGAAATTCCTTCGCACTGAATTTACGTCAACATTCACTTCCCCATCAATCCATCATCACCTGAATGTGCTCTCACACGGCAGCAATGTACGTACACAATGACATTTTACATTCATGTCAACGGACGATTTATACATCTTTACAGAATACACAATACATATATTTGGTTTAAGGTGTTAAACATCCCAACAGATACCTATTGGAGTATCTACACCAAGACGTTGTTTTATAGACTAGTCGTAGAATACTGGTTGGAGTCCCACTGGATATCAAACTTGGGATATTAGATTGGAAAGCAGAAACTTTACTGCACTGCCATGGAGGTTTTTTTCATGATCATTCGTTTTATTGCTCTATTCTGGGGTTGGGAGGTGGGGGTGGCAGTGGGGGTTGGGGTGAAGGTGGAGGGTGGTGTGGGGGATGGGGGGGGGGGAAAGAAGTGTGCAGTACAGAATTATATATAGAAAGGAAGAGGTTCCTAAGTATAAACCCTTGACTAAATCAACCACATTCATAAACTTGCCCACATAGACAAGCTTGGAAAAATTTGCCAAATCAGTCGATCTTATAAAGGGTTATAATCATTTTTTTAACAAAATATTTCTTCCCACGAATTCCAGATTTTCCTGTGGTTACGACCACTAAAACCGTGGCTTTTTTCCAGCTCTGTATAATATGAGGATATTTAAGGAATTAATGCCCATGTTAAAAACCAAAACACAGGATCAATTTGAATACATTTTCAGTGCTTTAAAATACCCCAGGGCTGCACCCTCCTTTTAAGAGGGCCCCTGGACCAGTGGTGTAACTAGAGGGGGGCAGCTGCCCACCCCTACCTATTGAGCCCACCCTGGCCATATACCTTATATACCATTAAACCTATACACCATAGGACCCGCAGCCCCACTTCCCCCGGCCAGTAGGGCCCTAGCTACACGACTGCCGTGAACCACACACCGAAGGTGCTCACACATACGGCGCTCCAATATTTGCTATACAAACACTAACGTTACAATCATTTTATGTTTGTGGGAAGGATCTCTGGTAAAAGGGTTAATGCTTTTTTTTTTTTTTTTTAAACTCTCTTTCACTCAACAACCCAGGTGTCAACATTTTTAAAATCCAAAAATAAACAGCATTTACTTTTGCATGCAATCTATACTGCTAAAAGTTTGTCTTCAAAATGACAAGATTGTCTTTTCCCAAACCAAGTTGTTTGTCCGGAGGAACCTACAGAGCTTAATTTGTAGCCTATTTATTGAAGGTCTGTGGAAAGAGAAAGAGATTATCTCAGCAAAATGAACAACTACAGGTCAACACAAAGCTATTTGTACATTTGAGTTAACTAATGAAAAAAATCTGCTTAATGTCATGTTGCAAGAATATTTTCTCAAGGTAGTTTTTCTCTCCCTATAAATGACTTGAAAACAAGTAGCTACTGTGAATCCATTAACTGAAAATTAAAACTATTACCCAGGAAAGGACTGTGATTTCTAGAATCCATGGCTAAAGCAATCTTCCTCCATTGTAAATGGAGAAGTCCCCCACCCCTAATCTTTTTATAACCCTCTTAAACATGGCAGACAAATGGTAACGTAAAACAAGACAAACAAACACGTAATTAAAAAATTAATCAATAATCATGTAAAATTAATTGGAATTCTCTACATTTTGGGTTATTTACTTACTATGATATCAAGATTGCACAGCTTACGGTTTTGTAACTAAAACCGGTTTCGAGAAACCGCGGTTTCGGTCTGATTCATATTTTATGAAAAACTGGAAGTATTGAAAATAACCAAATGGTAACATAAAAAAATAACTTTAAAGTAGAATAACAATGTAATATTTGTTTCACAATTAGCAAAAAGAATATGATTATACACCAAATAAAGTTACTGTTTATGCCACTTCTTTTTATTGAAATATTCTGTGCCGGTGGAGCAACAATAGGGTGGGAAGGGTTAATCAACAGCATGGGCCCTAGCAAACTAGAGATTTCGAGGCCCGAGTAAAATAGATATTTGGGGGCCCGAGCAAAAATACAAATTCAAGGGCCCGAGCAAAAATACAAATTCAAGGGCCCGAGCAAAAATACAGATTTGGGGGGGCCAAACAACAATACAGATTTGGGAGCCCCAGCAACAATACAGATTTGGGGGCCCCGAGCAAAAATACAGATTTGGGGACCCAAGCAACAAAACAGATTTGAGGGCCCAAGCAAAAATACAGATTTGGGGGCCCGAGCAAAAATACAAATTTGGGGGCCCGAGCAAAAATACAGATTTGGGGCCCGAGCAAAAATACAGATTTGGGGGCCCGAGCAAAAATACAGATTTGGGGGCCCAAGCAAAAATACAGATTTAGGAGCCCAAGCAAAAATACAGATTTGGGGCCCAAAAATACAGAGCAAGCAAAAACACAGATTTGGGGGCTGAGCAAAAACACATTTTGGGGGCAAAAATACAGATTGGGGGCCCAACAATACAGATTTGGGGGCCCGAGCAAAAATACAGATTTGGGGCCCGAGCAAAACACAGATTTGGGGGGCTGAGCAACAATACAGATTTGGGGCCCGAGCAAAAATACAGATTAGGGGCCCGAGCAACAATACAGATTTGGGGGCCCGAGCAAAAATACAGATTTGGGGGCCCGAGCAACAATACAGGTTTGAGGGCCCGAGCAAAAATACAGATTGGGGCCTGAAATACAGATTTGGGGCCCAACAATAGACAAAAATACAGATTTGGGAAAAATACAGGTCCCTGAAACAATACAGAAATACAGATTTGGGGGCCCAAGCAAAAATACAGATTTGAGGGTCCTCTGAATGATAAATTACCCACGGGCCACCAGGACTCTAGTTGCGCCACTGTTCTGCGCTTAACACTTTCACAACAAAAGTGTTTTCTATACTTTTGCAGCTTAATAGACCTACCTCCTAGTAGTTTCCATTGAAAATCCAACCATTTCCATGGATTGCTTGAGTCGTGAAAATTCATACTGTTCATCCACGCCCTCAAGAGTGTAACAGTTGCTCTAGAAGGAGAAAAAATATTTACATGAAAACTTATTGTTCACAGAGGATGGGCAAGTTCAAACTTCTGTGGACATCTGGTAAAGAAACAGCTTCAATGATCTTTCAGAAATCATAATATGTCAAAAATAATAAAGTCATTTACATAAAAACCACAGTAGGCGGGGCTTAATGTGCAAGACATAACCACCAAAAACAATAGGGCACATCTACAGATCATGGGCTATCTTTGTTCTAAATATGATATGAATCAAGTTTACCGATCTTGAGATACCATGCTTACAAGCTCTTCTTAGCAAAATTATGTTAAGCCCTGCCTACTATGCATATTAATGAAATTCAACATTTTTGTACCATGAACATGTACACACTAGCTATAACTACACCATATATGATACACAGCAGACATGCTGTTGTAAAAATATGAGCATTTCAAGATATTTACATTAAACCCACCCACTCATTAATATGCATGAAATCACCACCAAAAACAATAGGACACATCTACTGGACTATGGGCTATCTGTGTACTATATATGACTTAAATCCAGTGTATGGTTCTTAAGATATCATGCTACACATACATACATACATACATACATACATACATACATATATACATACACACCCATACATACATACATACATACATACATATACCCATACATACACACTCATACATACATACATACATACATACATCAGCATGACTGCATAAGTTCCTTATGCTATTAGCATCAGAACCAAAAAGTCAGAACATTCTGAATCAATGAACACCAAATTTGTTGTTGTTGTTATCTTTCCCTTCAATGAACCATATTCAGAGAATGGGGCAGGGCTTTAAGAAAATCTTGAAAACTATGAAAACTCCATGCATGTGGGTGATATTCTTTGATAAGAAGTTTAGTGTAGAAGTTTTTAGGCCGACATGATCTTACATTCCAGATGGACATCAAAACAACTATACTGTTTTGGATGCAAGAGATACAGTCAATCAAAATTTCATACAATTTCATATTATCATCAATCATTATTGATGATAATAAATAAAATAATAATAATAATTTAATACAAAATAATGCATTATTTCTCAATGCTTTATAAATAATTTGAGAGAAATAGAGAATTAAGATATGTTATTGATGTATTTCAATTTTGAAAAATTCAGCGGTCATGTTGCAAAAGTGTGTTCTTACAAATCATGTCTCATCATCATGTTACAAAATCTCTGTCACTACAATGTCTCAGAAGATATACCTCTGCAAGAGTACCATGTTCCATACTTTAATTTAGTGTAACATTACTCCCAATTAAAGGCACACTGTCAATATTTACCAAACCTATCTGAAACATTCTGATTTAAGTCTATAGTATCAACAAAATAAAAATAAACCCCATCAAGAAACCCGAGCAGAAAATTAAATCTCACGTTACAATTCTAAGCAACTTGTTACCCTCATTAAAATTCCTGATAATGGTCTGCGCAACATTTCAACAAATATGTGAAATGTTACTCTCAATAAGATTTCTTTTCAGATAAAAAGTTTCACAACTAAGTTTCTACTTCTGAACTGCATTGTCAGGTGATATTTCCTATTGATAGAATTTTAAAATTTTCTGAACAGCGCAATTTTGAAAACATTAACAAAATTGTTCATCTACTCCATTCAAAACCAAAAATTGATAAATCAATCTATTGAATAAAAATTGGAAGTATTTTTTACCTGTTTCTAAATCATGTTCACATTGCCGAAAAACCTAGAATGTACATAAAATGTCTACTGACTACAGCAATCTAAAATGGCCTCCTTGCAGTAAAGCAAAAGTTGTTATATTGTATATGTGATGTAGTATTAACTACCAAATTGAAAATAAAAATAACTTTTTCAAGAAGTTCATAAAAATTGGATATTAATTGCATGTTCCAATAGTAAATTCTCGTTCTTTATCCACTGTGATGTCACATATGAACACCTTTTATCGTGATGCCCATTTTGACACAGTGGCGAATGTCCAAAAGTAGGTTTTTTTAATTTTATAGCAGTATTATTATCTGTTTTCACACATACCTAATTTCCCCGCACTATTAAGGGTGCATGTGCAATTAACAAGGTTTAATTGCAAATTAATACAATTAACAAGAATCTGTTTATGTCATTTATTGATTATTTACAGTTTAAATAATTTACTAGTTATGGAAAACAAGGAAAATAAAACATACAGATGATAGTAATATGCTATTAAAGACATTCGTTACTATGTCAAAACAAAAAAATCTCCTACATTTTAGCATCAGAACCAATTTCTGAACATTCTGAATCAGTAAACACCAATTTTTTTTTTGAAAGGAATCTTCTTTATTCAAATACCAAAATTGATATATCAATCCATTCAATAAAAATTGAAAGTATTTTTAACCTGTTTAAAAAAAAAATTTTAAACAGATTTGTCACTATGTCAAAAACAGAGAAGAAATGACAAGAGAGCCTTAACAAAATAATGCTCAATGCTTTTGGTAAAAAAATTAATGTGCCTTTTTGTTAATAAGACCTGAAACTTATTTAAAAATTGTAATACAGTATATGATTAACACTTTTTGATGACTTTGGATATTTTTTTCCATGACTGGCAATTGTTTAGCTGGCCCACTGTTTCCAGATGACTGACTTCGATGTAAAAGTGGAAACAACTGGAGTCAAGGAGTAATCCAGTAAGTATTTGATGACAGACTTGAGGAAAACTACACAGGGAGTCTGTCATCATTGCAGATATCATGTGAAATGCAATGTAGATGCAAAGTGCATGGACAGTATTCTGTCCTTTTACAGGTACGGAGGATTACTTGATCTCCCTTAAAAAACAAGCACGTTCAGAAGAATGAAGAGGAGTCTTGTTAGTTGTTCTTTATTAACATTACGAGTACAATGCCCTTGAAATCTTTGAAAAATGTTGTGTAGTATTTCTGTTATGGTCAATCATACTTTGTTACATTACGAGTACAATGCCCTTTAAATCTTTGTAAAAGGTTGTGTAGTATTTCTGTTATGGCCAATCAGACTTTGTGATGTCATTAGATGAACATGCCCTTAAGTTGTTCTTTAAAATGTATTCTTCTGTTTTAATTAGTTCTAAGTTTGATTTCTTCCTTGCTGATTACCTGTTGCCCTATTGGGGTATATTCAAGTTTTAAAATATTCAGATGGAATCAGATATTGACTTTCAAAATATATTTTAAAGAGGATTGAAAAATGAATGATTTACATCAATATTTGAAGATGTGTTTATCTGCCTATGTCACAATTGCACAATAAGGCCAAAAATTGAAACTTGTTGGTTTGAACTGATAGTGATGGGAGATTTTGCTGTGTTAATGGTTCATTCAAGCATAAGTCAGTGCGGGATATGTGCCTAATGGGATACCGTTAGAAATATCTACATCGGGATATCAAAACTGTCATCATTCCATTCAGGCTTCAAGTTGTGCTTTCTCTTTTCATAATTTATGCATGATTAATAAAAGTCAATTTCAATTTTTAACTAAAATCTGTTTTACAGATACTATTGATCTATCAACATTCACATTTTCAATTACAGACCTTCACTTGCTTTCACCAGTTTTGCTATGCTTTGATGGATATTGCTAATCCCTAGTGAACTGAAAGAAAATTGTATAGGGCTTTAATGAATATTCATAACTTGATGCAAAAAGTCCCCTATTAGTGCGCAAAGCCATTTGAATAATTCATTTTCAGAGCACTGAGCTATTCAGGTTGATATCCCAATGGGGATATATTTGATATCCCCAAAGGGATACTGTATCCCGTTTTGGATATCAATGTAGTCTAAGATGCAGCTGTATCTCGGTTGGGATATAGTATCCCTATTGGCAGTTATGCCACACTGTAAGTTGCACCTAGATGTCAGACCTTTAAAGCTAAAATGGCTACTTAAGGTATTGTATATAAGTTCCATGGTTCTATATACTTTGAAACCGTTACAGAGTATTAGCTTTAAGCACGCTTGCGACAAGCTAACAATTCCGGCTTACGCAAGGGTGCTGCAAGCTTGCGCAAGCATGCTGCAAGCATGCTGCAAGCATGCTGCAAGCATGCTGCAAGCTTACAGCAATTTGAAACAATTACTAGCTTGCGCAAGCTAACATTAGCTTGTGCAAGCTAGCATAAAATATATGTTAGTTAGCGCAAGCTTGCAGATAGTTTTTGCAAGTTTGCGCACTCTAATTTGTTCCACATTAGCTTGCAGCACACTTGCTGCAAGCTTGAGCAAGGTAAAAATTGTTCGCTTGTTGCAAGCATGCTGCAAGTTAATATTTCTGTAAGGAATTGCTTCTTTCAGATGTGCAGAGTACATATTCAATGTCACGATCATTTCAAAGCACTGCCGTAATTAATCTTATCACTATTTAAACTAACTTTTTATGACTACTGCAAGTTCTGTTTACGGTAAAGCCATCCCTAAAATTTTGTTGTCCACTTTTATAACCTAAGCTAAGACCACTGTTTCTTGAAGGATTATCCATCGTTAGAGTTAGGTTCTTACTCCAACAAAACACTTATATATAAACTTATTTGATATGATGAATATGCAAATGATAGGCCGGTGATAAATGTCAGGATCTTCTGCGTGGTGACAGGCATAAAGGTCAATTTGACCTTTACGACTCAAAACGTTTTAAATCAGTGTAATAAAGATGAGGACACCTTGATTCAAGTATGGAGATAAAACAGATTCTACGTCCATGATTCAAGCAAGCACCAGATCCACACTTTCACATCCTCACCCATGATTGTTCATTCCAAAGTAGTCCTTAAAGCAAAATTCACATACGAATTTTACACATTAAGATAACAGAAGTGAACAAATGCAAAGCCAGTATCCTGAGGTGCTGAAAGGGTGGCCGTACTCAGATGAGATAAAGCATTTTGCTTTTAATTATATACATGCATGGGCATAATTTTCAAGAAAATTCTGATAGCATTGTCTGAGGAATATACTTCACCAAACGGTCATCACAGCTAGATCATAAATAAGTTCTGATTGGATGACACAACAGATTTAACACAACAAAATGATGAATTGTGATTAATAAGGGAATACTACAGAAATAGTTATCAAAGTGCCAAATCCAGTACATTCATAATGTCATACAAGAAAGAAAATACATGAATACATAGTGCCAAGTTGTTTTATGACAGTTGTTTTATGACTGTTTGTGTAGTCTATTAATATACAAAGATACGTCTTGGCAAATCATTATACCATCTGGCAGTTGGTAACGTTTGGCTTGGTTTGTTGATGTTTAACTGCACCATGACAGTCAGAGTCAAATGTGCCAAGAGGGTGTTAATAAATTATGGTCTAAGAGTTAGGATAGTAAGGAGATGGAAGGTTTGTAAGGGAGATAAAGGGGAAAGGCTAAATGTGGGAGAAAAATTTAAGTGAAAAGAAAGGAGTGGGGGGCAAAGGGAAGATCGTGAAGTATAATTAGTAAGTATTTGAAAAAAAAAAGATTTGTTTTCAATTTTTTTCAATTTTTTTGTTTTTAACCATTTTCAAAGCGAGTTTATTCAATAATTCTCAATATAACCCTCATCAAAAATGTTAGTTAATTGATAAAACTAGAACAGCTCTTTCAAATGATACCAGGATCAGTGCTGTAGGCCTATGGTCAGGTCCAGATTTTATTGTTTGAAAATAGCACTTCCAAATCGACAATATTATTGTCAATCCAGCGTTTTTAAGGGTTAAAGCTGTCTTATCTGTGTAGACATGACTGGTAAGTCTACTATGGAAAGTTGGCATCTTCATCCTCACATTTTTTACAACTGTTAATGTATTTCAAAGAAAGTTTATATAATTAATTCATAATCTAAATTATTTTTCCTTTAACTTTCTTCAGGTGGTATATCATAAATACCCTTTCTAAATTCAGTTTTAGAACTTTTTTAAGCCACTAAATCACAGGACAGAATATAATGGAATACATAAAGAAATATCTAAGACTATGACATCACAACTAGTCTGATTTCAGTCGTTTCTACACAAATGATACCACACTTTAAACTTAGATATCTCCTTAATGAAATAAGATTTATGAATGCTTTCTTCACTATTTAGTTTCTTAACTTCTATTTTCAACTCCTCTTTTATAGACTTGCTTGACCCCTGAACTAATCCTTTAAAACCATGAGAAATACAAAAACAATTCTTCAAAAGCAACTGAAAATTTCACCATTAGATCATTTTTGTAATTATTAGGCATTGATAAATAAATGTTTATTTTTATTTGACTAGCCAACCTTGCTATCTTCTTATGTAAATCCAAAGTTTGTCTTTTTTTAGTTGTCTAAAATAATTCTTTAAAGGGGTGCAGGAAATTCTGAGCAAAGGTTTTTGAATTGTTTCCTCTTATGTGAATCCAAGTTTGTCTTTTTTAGTTGTCAAACATAATTCTTTAAAGGGGTGCAGGAAATTTTGAGCAAAGGTTTTTGAGTTGTTTTCATGTCCCCAATCAAATTATAGAAGCAATAGGCTTTATCACCATGTTCAGTGATTAAATTTTCTACACATGAATTTGTTAAGAATCTTTACTATTTTAATTATTGCTAAAACCAAAGACATAAAAACTTTCTCACATTTAATACTCTCATTGTTTATCTCATCTAAATATTTGCGCTTTAATTTTTACCAAAGATATAAAAATCCTATGCAATGAAAAGTTGCAAATAAAATTGAGCCAGTCCTAAACAGACAGACTAGCACTGGATTTTCTCAAAATTGGGCTAAGGCTGCGCTTCTGACAACACTTATTGTCTCTGACATTTACCACTTTCATTCCTGATACATTTCTCAATCCCCATTCATCTTTCTACATCTTACAGTGCTGTTTAGATTTCCTTACCTGATTAAGGTAGTAGAAATTCTCAGGCTTGTCCAACCAGAGTGTTTCCTTCTCTGTTTTGCTAGCTCCCTTGAGTAAGTAGTAGAAGACATGATAGTTCCGCTCATTCAGGGCTTGGGAGACAATGCGGGATTTCTCCAACAGGTACTGCTCCACGATAGCTCTATAAAAAGAAAAGAATGTCCATATGGATGCTTCATATATGTTGCATTTAATATAAATTTGTGGAGATAAAACCAACCAAAAGATCTTAGGTTGTATAAATCAACCAAGCAAGAAGTTTGAGCTTTTAACCAGCAGTCAGTGGTGTAGCCAGCATTTAAAAAGTGAGGGGTCCGAGAAGGTCCTAGACCCCTCTCCCAAGATGAAGTGTTCAAATTTACAGCCCACTTCTGAGGACAATTCTGTATTTTTTGTTGGTAGCGAAAAATAGATTAAAAAATTAAAATATTATCCCAATTTTTGAAAATTTTCCCAAAAAAGTGTGTGTGGGGGAGGGAGGGGAAGGGGGTCCGGACACTCCTCTCCCTTTTCCCCTTGCTATGCCACTGCCATCAGTCCCAACAGGAAGGCATCATAACACCTCAGAAATTATCAAAGTTCCAAGATTTGAAAAATCTGATCAATAACCTAAAGTATCCTATGGCAATATTTTATGGATCTCTGAAAAATCTGGAGCTAATAGTTAGATCCACCTTTTCTTTAACCCCTTCATGTACACCCATTTGTCAATTCAAATGGCTGGCACTTCTCCTCATCAAACAGTAACAAAAAGGTTTGTTAGTAGAAACAAAATGGAAGAGTCATCAAGAAGCTCCCTAACACTGTACCCAAGTTTGTACTGTCCTATATACAACACTTAAAAATTGAAAACATTCCACCAATTCTGTCCTGATTAATGATCTCTTCCACATCCACTATAGACCTTTCTAAATTTGAATCAGCAATTTTAATTTAATTTAAACAATATCACATGACCAAATTCATGTGACCAATCATAAACTGGGGTAACCTTATCAACCCATCAAATACTGGTAGATTCTTGGCCGTCTGCACAATTCATGCTGGTTATGGGACCAAGCGTATGAAAAAATGTTTTCAAATGCTAATCATGCCTACGTTATACATGAAGGTAGTGCGTGCACACATTGTTGCCTATAACTTTCCCTCCAGCAACTGTATCTTATTGGTTGAATAACAAAGAAAAAATTCACCTAGCATTTGATTGGTTGCAGTACAGAAGTTATCACATTTGGCTAAAATTGGTTTGAAAAAGATCTTTATAACTAATTGGAACCTTGAAAGAGTGTTTGATGATGGCTTAATGGCACCACAACAGCGAGGGTCAAATTGTGCCTGAGAGTTAGATCAGTCCAGAGGTAGGAAGCAAAATAGAGGAAATTGAGAAAACACAGGAACTAAAGACAAAAAGCTGGGATCGAGAGAAGAAGTGCATGGGTGAAAAAAGGGGCGAAAGTAGAGGGATGGGGTGGTAGAGGACTAAATATGGTTGTAGAGGGAAGCATGATGAAGGAAGGAGATAATTTTATCTGGAAGGTTTTTCTGGAAGAAATCGGCTATTGAGTTGTGAAAGAGAAGAAAAATATAATAATTACATCTCCAATTTAAAAAAGAAATGAGTTTTGTAATAATTATGCATTAATTACATTTTCTACACAATACTATGACTAATCACCCATTTTCAAATAAGTGTAATATGAGCAGGAGCACAACTAGAGGTCTAGGGGCCGTGGGGATTTTAGCGTTCGGGCCCCAAAACAAACATATTGCAGTGTCATTGCTCGGGGTCCCTTAAATCTTGTTTTTGCTTGGGACCCGTAGGGTTTACCCACCCTTTCCACCCTATTGTTGCGCCTCTGAATATGCGCCCAATTTTGCTTGGACAAATATTTCCAGAACAAATATTTCCAAGATTAATCTTTCCATTTATTCTAATCCTTGCTTTAAACAAATTTTCTTCAGTACTTTCTTCTCACTTAGTTAACTTACTAGAGTCTACTTATAAAATCAGACTAGTTTCTATAGATATTAAATCATTTTCACAAAAATAAAAATCACAAGAAAATTTTCCATGGTACTTAATTTACCAAATTACGGAAACTGTGAGCTATTTACAGGGAATGACGGCATCAAGGATGACGCTAATTTAACTCCGGAACATTAAACATTGGCTTATAAATAATGTCACTTGTGACATTAAAACCCTGCTGCTTTTTATCAACCTACTGTACAGTAGTACAAAAATAACTCATCAATCAAGAACATGAATATAACACACAACATTTTTTTAAAGCTTACATTGTATATCATAGCCCCATTTCATAAAAGATTTACCGACAAGGGCAGCGTCATTTTATTATACGTTGGGAAAAAGTGCTTTGGCTCTTCAAAACAACATCTTTTTTGTTTCAACAAGATGTCAGTAGATTTACTTAATCATTAATAATCATGACAAGATTAACAACAGTAAGAAGAAGCACATTTTGATATAGACCTCACACAGTGTCCTATGGAAACTATATGATGAAAACTATATGATGAAAATTATGTCATTACAGATCTATGGACAGGTAGAGGTACCATTAATTAAATTGCATGAAAATTCAGTTTAAGCCAAATTCACAACAAAATAGGTTAATATTTTGCCGGTTTATAACTTTTTGACTTATCAGATCGTGATATGCAAATTTTGATACAAATGTATGACAGGGAAGTCCTTTCTATTTTCTAACATCATCGGGGTTTTTTTTTTTTGAAAGGGAAACAATAATTACAGGTAGCTGCACATATGGTGGATCTGCAACCAGTGAGTTTACAACTGGTTATCAAAGGCCGTGGCTGTCTTGATGTAATGTCCAGCACTGGAAGCTTTGGGTACGTTAAACCTTGCTATGCTATGCTATGTAGCTACACAGATAAACTGATATATCAGATTATTTTCCAGTTCACATACCTTTGAAATCTTTCTAAACTCCTCTTGTCAATGGCAGTTAATGAACTAACCTTATGTACAAAGTTGAAATATACACAGATATGAAATGATCCTCATTGTTCAACTGATTTCTTGAATGATAATCAGACCCCTAGCTTTGCTGTTTCACAATGGTGGCCTGGCCCGCCCCTCTGTGGGCCCGCCTTGCCCCTCATGAAAAAAAAATGTATTTTTTTTTTATAGATTTGATTTAATTTTTATTTTTTAAATTTGATTTTGTTTTGAACTTAATAATCTTACATAACATCATAAATGAAATACCTTACATGGATACAGAACATAGAATGATAGCATAGTAAGCAATCATCCAACTTGGTGGCTAATGACTGGTCCTCCTTATCAATCAGCATAGTTTAAAATCCCAGAGCTTCTTTACCAGGGAATTGAGCCTTAAGGGGCCCTTGGACTCCATGCCGAAAAGACACAGTGCTTCATGCGCGCATTAATGTGCCCCTCAACAAGTCTATCACCCTGCCCCTTTTTAGGGGTCTGATTATTTCACTGATTCCTCGTATAGGTTTATTCAAAGGGTGTCAATTCATTACAAATCTGCATCAAAATACCTCACAATAAAAGCTTCGTGTGAGACATCTAGGCGAATTCTATTCCAGAATGTTTTGGATGTTTCACCCAAGTACTATACATCACAGTAAAAATAGCCGACTGCTGTCTTGTCAACTGGCAACTTTCTAAAGATGCTTTAACTCAGCTTGCAAATCACCATTAAAATAAACTGTTTATACATGCAGCTCATTCATAGTGTCACAGGGTCATAAATTCAGCTTTTACAAGTCCAAAGATTGTAACTGCTGTAATCCCAACGCTCTTATCTAAATTAATCAAAATGATACGCAGCAGGTTTAGTTTTTGCAGATGATACTGAATCTTAAGACATGACTACTCAGTTATTTAACCAGAACCAAAAGGTTTTGTGGTTCCGATGCTTTTATTCATGCTGATTGATCTTGTAGTAACTGTTATGTCCCTGCATATCATGAAATATTTGATATAACATGCATCGTTCTTAAGATATCGTGTTTACAAGCTCTTTTCAGCAAATTCAAATTACTTAGCCCCACCCATTATTACATATTAATGAAATTCAATGTTTTTTATACCAGAGGGAGAAATCCCACATGGCTCCGATACTAACTTTAAATAAGAAGCAATTTATTGTTTATCGTTTGTCTTTAAATGTTGTGTTCTTACACGCTTAGTGCCTGACATGAAAAATGACCGATAAAGTCAACAACTCAACATTCTATGGGATCCTGTATCATCCTTGCTTTTATTAACAACATCATACCAAGTTTGATTTAAATCCGACATGGATTTGTGGAAATAAAAGCATAAACAAAATTTCACAGTTAGTCCTTCCTTCTCGTTAATATTTATGACATCAGCAGCAAAAATAATAGGGATCATTTGCAGACCACAACATACCCATATAACAAGTATGGCATAAATTCACCTTAATGATCTGGAGATATTGTGTTTACAAGCTTGTTAACAGAATTTTGCATTTAGCCCATTTACTTTATAAATATATAATATATAAAATATAATTTATATTAATATTCATGACATCAGCACCAAAATCAATTGGGCTTTTCTACAAACAACAGCACATCCATATACCAAGTATGACAAATCCACCACACGGTTCTTGAAATATCGTGTTTACAAGCTTGTTAACAAAATTTTACATTCAGCTCCGCCTACTTATTAATATTTATAACATCACCACCAAAAACAATAAGGATCATTTACAGACCAAAACACATCCATATAAGTATGACATAATCCACCGCACGGTTCTTGAGACAAACTTTTGAACATAGTTTTACATTTAGCTCCGCCCACTAATTAACATTTATGACATCAACACTAAAAACAATACCAAGTATAACATAAATCCATCCTTGTGCTATCGCATCGGAAATTGAAAATGAACACATACAAACTAGCTAACATTATGATTCTACAAAATATGAAACAAAACAGACATGTGATTGTTAAAATATGAGCATTTAAAATTTTTACATTAAGCCCACCTACTCATTAATATGCATGACATCACCACCAAAAACAATAGGGCATATCTACATATCATGGTTTATCTGTGTAACCAATATGATATGAATCTAGTTTACTATTCTTGAGATGCCATGCTTACAAGCTCTTTTCATCAAAATCATGTTAAGCCCCATCCACTATGCATACTAATGAAATTCAACACTTTTGTACCATGAACATGTACACACTAGCTAACAACATAATTACACCAAACATGGAACAAAGCAGACATGCGGTTGTGAAAATATGAGCATTTCAATACATTTACATGAAGCCCAACCTACTCATTAATATGCATGACATCACCAGCAAAAACAATAAGGCACATCTACACACACAGGCTATCTGTGTGCCACATATGACATGAATCAGGTGTATTGTTCTTGAGACATGGTGCACACGAGCTGGCTGTCACAGACACACATCCACGTATACACACCCATACATACACACACACGCCAGCATGGGTTCTTTACGCTATTAGCATCGAAACCACAAATTAAAACAATTTGTCACTTGTTTCATCCTATTATACAGTATATCTGCAAAGTGGAAATTCATTTGCAAATATTGTGACCTTAAATACAAACACAATTCACATAAATGCTTGCGTTAGCCTGCAAGTGGCCAATGACTACAATATGTAGTGGGGATTTTAAGTATTAGTGATTTTAAGATTTTAAATTGTTGTTGTCGATAATATACGGTACAGCAACAATTGGTGATCTTAAGTGTCCCATTGTCGATAAGCCTTTAAGGACTTAAATAAATCTCAAAGATATATCTGGTGTATGAATGCCTCAAATTGTTTGATATTCATCACCTTTTGATGTACTGTATAGTTTTAAATCAATTACAAGGAATGAAAAATTCCTTCTAAAATAAAAAATCCTTACAAATCAATACTATTGTAAGCAATTGTTATATATAGATACAGACGATAAATATCGATGCACCTTACCAAATACATAGACTGGAATTTTATGCTCTGACCAAAGGCAAATGGCATTCCAGATCACTCACTGGTGTTGGAAATTGATAACAAAAATGCTTCGCAGGCTGACAGATACAAGTTAATTAATACTCCTGTTGTACGTTTCAGGAACCAATTATTGTATTTGCTTCCAGGGTTCCATCCTTGGCTTTTATACGTTCATCTATTTTTTTGTTGAAAATAGCTTCAATAGTAATCAAAGGGTTATTTAAGGATGAAAAGGAGACGGAGAGATTTGATTGCTAAAAAGATCCTGAGAAAATTACACACAAAGATGATTTATACCCACTGGGGGGACGGGTATGAAAGTGAGCATTTGATCAATACCGCAGAAGGTAGGCTGGGCTTAAAATGTGGCTCAATATGTCTTTATTCTACAATGCTTTTGAGCAGGTACTTGATATCATCTTGCAGTTAAATATTTGAAGTATGAAATTTGACTCCAGTTCAGGAACTCCTCATTCAATATAACATTATTTCCTCATAGCAAGTAGAACATTTTTGTCCTTAAAAGTACAAACAAATTATTCTCAAATTACGACACTTGTTTTCCTACAGGAATACAAATTGTAGCATTTTAACCTTGTTCTTGAAGTACTGTACATGTATTGTCAACAAATTCCTATTTTGTTGTCCTCATTTTTCCTCACTGAACAAAAGATTTCCTTTGTTAGAACTGCTGCCAGTACATCTTCAATGTCCTTTACAACAATACTGCTTTTCAAATATTAATAACCTAACTCAGAAATCCATTTTGACAATAGAAATCCTTTTTGACAATAGAAATCCCGTTTTGACAATAGAAATCCATTTTGACAATAGAATTCCATTTTGACAATAGAAATCCATTTTGACAATAGAAATCTATTTTAAGAATAGAAATCCATTTTGACAATAGAAATCCATTTTGAAAATAGAAATTCATTTTGTCAATAGAAATCCATTTTGAATATAGAGATCCCATTTTGGAAATAGAAATCCATTTTGAAAATAGAAATCCATTTTGAAAATAAAAAGCCATTTTGAAAATAGAAATCTATTTTGAATAAGAAAGCCATTTTGAAAATAGAAATACATTTTGAAAATAGAAATCCATTTTGAAAATAGAAGCTGTTCTTAGCCTATGTTACCACTTTTAGACATTCGGTGCTTTTAATATTTCCTCTCCCAATGATTGTATTTCACCTATCAGACATAGCAATAAAAAAAGCTGATAAAGCTTTATGAGCCTGTCAGCTTTTAATGCTCCCTGACCTTTCCGTATCAAAACTTCAAAAGCATTCCCTGTCTTGTACTTAGATAAGCCTTGACATTTCTTCCCAAGTGTGAGAAAAGCCCTATACATCTTCCTGTCAATCTGTGAATCATAAATCTGTGGTAGCAGCCCTCAAAATAAAGCTTATTTCTTTTATGTAACAACCCATCTGTGATGAATTAACAGCATATTTAAAGAAGCCATATACATGCCCAGATGATTTCCAGAATGGTATAAATCTGAAGCAATTAACTAATTAATCTAACGATGCTACATTAAGGAAAAGTATGGAAAATGAATATTCCAGTGAATAACAGGGATCTGTAGGATACCATCCCAGCACGCTAAGCTTAGCTAAACCCCGAGGCAACAAAGATAAGAAATGTATTCATCCACAGTCTTAACTGGCTTCCACTAGCTTCTATTTACATTTTGGACATATAATTTTTTAACAGAAAAACATACAAACCTGTTTGCACACTTTCCAAAGAATTTACCCCGCTAAGCGTAGCGGGGATATTTACGAGAGTTATACTTACCTTCCATGCTATAATATGCAATCTGGTCACACGACCTGATTCTAACGCACTTCTAACCGAACCTAAAAACGCAGTAACCAGCCAAGCCCTGACCTCCATAATACCTCTGTACCACCTCACTCAACATTCCACCGAGGCCTGAACGAGAGGGAGGCGGGCGGGATGCATGGAAGGTAAGTATAACTCTCGTAAATATCCCCGCTCGCTTAAGCGGGTAAATTTACTTCAAGTTATACCTTACCTTCCATGCTATAATATGCAATCAGATTGCAACCGAGGATAGGAAGGAAGGGAGTTCAGATCGCCGCACATTTTTTTTTTTTTTTAATGGCTGGTACGAAAACTCACACGGGCCGAATCCCGTTTAAGGACGAAATTCCTTCACCTCGGAAGGATGAAAGACCTCAAGAGTGGGAGGAACTAAAACATAGGAAACCACGGCGGTACAGTCAAACCGAACAAGGCACCATTCGTTGACAGTAACGGAGGCAAACCTCGAAAGAACCTGAGCGTAAAGCCCAGAAAAACAAGCCAACCGGAAGAGCGTTTGGACACAATTACAGCAAAGTGTCCACAAAAACGCCACAAGCCACACCGGATTCGTCCACGAGACAGAACCGCGAGAAACTACGATTGGGAACGGCGTGTACCAACGAAAACGAATTGAAGAAATCCCGGACAAGGGAAAAATTCGTTAGCGCATAACCGCGTAAGAGCTAAAGTTAGCGGGGAACACGAACGTCGAAAAGTGAGTCAGACCAAAAACAAGAAAAACCGCAAAAAGCGGTTTCTCGAACGCCTGCACGAGAGATCCCGTGAAAAGAGGTTATGCCCCAACCCGAGTGCATACCGCGGCCGTTCTATGAACAGTTCAGACTACTTTAACAGAAAGCCACTGGATGATCTATCGGAGGAAAATGTCACATGACACACTACGAAGAGATCTCCCAGAACTCACCAGTGGTCGCGAGTCAAAGACCGTAGACCCCACCGAAAAAACCCTGGTGGATAGCTGCAAGGTATCCCAGAGCTCATGACGGAACTAAGCTGGAGAGAGGCCCACCTCCACAACGGGAGGCGCGAACAACCCCTCAGAAAAGCCATGCTACGTCGAGGAAAGGCGGGCGAGGCCATACCATCAAACGGCGCTCCGGGACTGAGATGCAGTCCGCCGGAGCCCGGGAAAGAGACAAAAATCGTCCCTGACCCGAGGCTCGCATGTGAAGCCTGCAAGGTCTCGAGCAGCCAAAGTTAAATCCGCGCCGAGACGAAAAAGGGTCAAGTACCCGTCAAGTTTCCGACAGAAGGGGTCACAAGAAAAGTGCCCGACCTTGATCAAGCCCCCGTCGGCACCGGCGGTGATATCTGACGGTGAAAACCTCACTCCGTTACACCAGGTGGGAGCACCGCACCACCACCAAAGGGTGTGACCACCGACTGAACGTGTAAAGCGGAGGGACTGAACGACACCATCCGCAGCCCAGAAAAAGCTGCCGACCCTGAGCAAAGGTTGTTGAAAACCGACTGACCAAAAATCAAAGGCTAAGCGAAACAAAAGGCAGGCCGTTAATATAAAACGATACAAGAAGGGCTGCCAACCGTGTAAGGCTATGTAGCTGTGAGGCGGCATGGGTCGTGAGACAGCGGAGCCGCATACAACATAGTCGACGGCACCCAAGCGAGGTCCGAAAACTGTAGCAGTTGCGGGACCGCGTAGCTCCAGGCCACGCCTATCAACAGCGAAACTTGTCTAAGAAGTTGACTGGAGAAAGTGTTAACGCATTACTACGATAGTAACAACCTTGAAACCGCGGAGCCCTACGGCTCGGGCGCGAGAAAACGAATACCGTAAGTCTGTACGGGCAGTTAAGTAACAGGCCGTAAAACCGCAAGGAAGCAGCTGTAAGGTGTTAAAGTATGGAAGGAACCATACGTGCCGTTGTTGGTAATAGCTACCCCAAGCGTAAGGTTGTCTACAAAAGGCCACCTATGGTCAAGAAAAATATCCTTCATGGAGGTAATATTGACAAGTAGGGGTAACGTTACTACGTCAACCGTATGAGTCATAAACCCCAACACTGGGGTAGAAATCACGAAAGAGGTGGCGTCCTGTGTATACTACGGACCGTTAAACACCCTGCACCACGGAGCGGAAAAGCGGCGTGGCTACTAGGGGACTTACGCCGTACAAAGTCACGCAACCCGTTAAGTATAATAGATCCGTTATGGGTCTACAAAGGCGTCAGCATGACAAGTAAAAACCACGAGTCCACCGCCAACGATGTCGCTGTGCACCACGGAGCAAAAGCTCGTGGCTACGCGAGGGGACAACTGGTACTGGCGTGTCCCGAACGAAGTAGCTATCAGTACCAAAGGACCGTCTAGGTCCACGATAGCGTGAACGCTACACCTGTAACGTGAGTCGTTATCTCATTATACCTCTATTCACCACGGGGCCACCGGTAAGTGGCGACGCGTAGGGAAGAAGTACACAGCACGTTCCGTTGAGAATAGGTAAAATATATATAAACTGAGGCCGTAAGAAATACGGAGGAGTTCACGTGCCACGCAAGCTATACGAGTCGTAAACTGAGTTTGTTCCATCACGAGCTCTGAAACCGGTAGCTGCGTGGGGAAGAGGGGGACGACCGTCGTACTCAGTCGTGTCCCGGTAAGAGAAACGGCCGCGGAACGCAGTAGTTCATGGCTACTGGTCCTCTACCACACAGTCGCGCCGCTGGTATAGGCCGTTAACTCCGTTTGTATAAAATCACTACGGAGCCGCTGAAGCCGGGCGGCTACGCGTGGGGACTGCCGTCGAGCGCTAAAAACGTCCCAGCAAGAAAAAGCGACGCGGAACACTGCAACACGCGGCTAACGGTCGCAATATCCCGAAGTTCCGATACCGGGTTTATCGTGACGTTATGCGTAAAACCGCGTTAATATCTGTAGAATGTGAGCCGAAGGTCTCGTTCGGCGCAAGAATCACATTCAGAGTAGTTTTGAACGGTCGTGGAACTACGTAACACGGAGGAATAGCTCGTAATGGTATGCCTCCCGTAAAGAAGGAAATCTTATCACCCGAGCGCTGGCCTCGAAACCCGAGCAAGCGCTAACACGCGACGCATCCTGGGAGCGTGACGTGCCGACAAACGGGGACTCGTCCCGTGTCCATGAACTGGTGAAAAACTATGCGGAACCGTGGCGTTCAACGCGAAAATCTCACCAAGTCAGCTCACACGGACGTGGGATCTCGAAACTAACGGGTGTGGCGTCGTTATGCGTTACCTTGCTGTAGAACTAAGCAGCACTACAGACCCAAACGTCATCCCATGCCCCGGACGGAGCCGCCAAGTTGTGTTACGGACCGTGCGGGGCCGTAAAACAAGCCGTGGGGGCCGTATGGAACCGATTACGGGCCGTGTCACGGACCCTAATGGACCGATGCAAGGAATCAATGGCTCTACAACTAGCTGTAAAAAGGGGACTAACTCACGTAAGACCCGTGGGCGTCGCCTCTTGTTGGCCGACCGGTCCCATCGCGGAACCGAGGACCACAGCGGTGTACACGGGTTTGAACAAGTCGATAACACCAAAGCGCAACCTAAGAAGCGTTTACATGCGGCGACGCACCGCAGGACAGTCAAGGCGCGTAACGCACCGACACTAGGGACCTGCCCGTCGTGTCGATGATATAGGCGCAAAACATCGCGGAACTGTGACGTTCAACGCGAAAATCCTACAGAGGCAGTTCACACGGCCGTGGGACAGCGTAGCTATGACCAAGCAGCTTCCTAGCTAGCGAACTCAACCGGGGTTCATCGTGCAGTGTCACGTTATCCTGTTGCAAAAACTCCGGTCGTACAGGCCCGTTTGCGGTCTAGAGAAGCGTTGCACGCTATGCAAAGCGGGACCTCTGAGTGCGTAACGTGCCGGCCCTTGCGGAGGCCTGTCCTCCGTGCCTCACGATACTGGTGAAAGTAATTGCGAAATGTAACGTTCGGATAATCGTATAAATGGTGTTCACATGATCGTGGAACTGCGTAGCTAATGGCCACGGAACCATGAATAGAATAGCTCTCACGGCGCTATACTACTTGTGAAGATTATCACTTGTCACCTGGCCACATAGCTCGTAGCTAGCGGGTGCATATCGGGTAAATCGTGCGATTATGCGATATCCCGTTACAAAACTCGGAGCCGTGCGCATCCGAACACGGGCCGCACGCTCTCGGTCGCACCTTGAAAAATACCGGTCGCGGTGGAGTCTGTGCTCGACCACGCGCTGGAACCCAATCGCTGCAAAGAGTACCACGAATGGACTCGCAGCATAATCTGCACGCCGTAACGCGTGAGATGGATGTGACCGGGCGTAAAGCAAAGAAGCGTTATCATGCTATGCCGGGTCATCAAGGGTGTGTAGAGCATCGGCGCCGAGGACCTGTCCTCCATGTCCATGATACTGGTGAAAATAATTACGGAACGGTAATGTTCAACGCAGACAATCTTAATTGCGTTCGCACGAGTCGTGGAACTGCGTAGCTAATGGCTACGGGACCAAGAAGAAAATAGCTGTCGTGATGCTATACTTCTTGTAAAGAAAGTCATCTGTCACCTGACCACGTGGCGTAGTAGCTAGTGGGCGTATAACGCGTGAACCGTGCAGTGTCGTTATCCCATTAAAGATAAGTTCCGCTCACTGGAGCCGTCCAATGGAAGCGAAAGGACCCGTAAACGCGGACCGTGGACTCGTATGGAACCGTGCGGACCCGTAAACACGGGCGCGGAACCGTCAATGGAACCGTGCGGACCCGTAAAACACGGACTGTGGAACCGTGCGGACCCGTAAACATGGGCGTGGAACCGTATAACTGTCGTAGCCGTTGGCTCTACGGGACCAAGAAGAAAATAGCTGTCTCAATGCTATACTTCCGGATGAACCGTGCGGTGTACGTCTTTCAAGAGGCGCTCCGCTAGGGAGTGGGCGGCCCGCCCCGCCTCCCTGGCTTTGGACCTGGGTGGCGGTGGGGAGACGAAGGGCCTCTCAGACCGTCGCTTCTCCACTTTCTCCGCCGCTCTTTGAAAGTACCGGTCGCGGTGGAGTCTGTGCTCCGACCACGCGCTAGATCCCAATCGCTGCAAAGAGTACAGGGATTTGACTCGCAGCATAATCTGCACGCGTAACGTGAGATGGATGTCACGGAGCGTAATTTAAAGAAGCGTTTGCACGCTCGCATCACGCGAGACATCCTGGGTGTGTAAAAACATCGACACTCGGGACCTGTCCTTCATGTCCATGATACTGGTGAAAATAAATCACGGAACTTGTAACGTTCAACGTGAGACAGTCTTAATTGCGTTCACACGAGCCGTGGAACTGCGTAGCTAATGGCTACAGGACCAAGAAGAAAAATAACTGTCAATGCTATACTTCTTGTCAAGAATGTCACCTGTCACCTGACCACGTAGCTAGTGGGCGTATAACTGGATTAAACCGTGCGATGTCGTGAACCCGTTAAATACGGACCCGTGTAAACACGGGCCGCGGAACCGTCAATGGAACCGTCCGCCCGTAACAACGGGCCGCGGAACCGTATGGAACCGTCCCGCCCGTAACAACGGGCGCGGAACCGTATGGAACCGTCCGCCCGTAACAACGGGCCGCGGAACTGTATGGAACCGTCCGCCCGTAACAACGGGCAGCGGAACCGTCCGCCCGTAACAACAGGCCGCGGAACCGTATGGATCACGGAACCGTCCAATGGAACCGTCCGCCCGTAACAACGGGCCGCGGAACCAGTATGGACCACGGAACCGTCCGCCCGTAACAACGGGCGCGCGAACCGTATGGATCCCGGAACCGTATGGATCCGTCCCGAACCGCACAATGCCGCACACATAGGGCTGCGGAACCGTCGAGGATGGTCCAACGGAACCGTATGGAACCGCCGCCCGTAACAACGGGCGCGGAACCGTCTGGAACCGTCCAATGGAACCGTCTGCCCGTAACAACGGGCCGCGGAACCGTATGGAACCGTCCGCCCGTAACAACGGGCCGCGGAACCGTCCAATGGAACCGTTAAGCCCGTAACAACGGGCCGCGGAACCGTATGGAACCGTCCAATGGAACCGTTAAGCCCCGTAACAACGGGCGCGGAACCGTATGGAACCGTCCAATGGAACCGTTCGCCCGTAACAACGGGCCGCGGAACCGTATGGAACCGTCCAATGGAACCGTTAAGCCCCCGTGTAACAACGGGCGCGGAACCTTATGGACTCACGGAACCGTCCAATGGAACCGTTAAGCCCGTAACAACGGGCCGCGGAACCGTATGGACTCCGAACCTTATGGAACCGTCCCGAACTCACAACAACCGGCGTTCAACGCGCGTTACAAGGGTTGTGGAGTCGACGAGGACTGTCAATGGAACCGTTGGAACCGTGTTTACAACTTAGGCGGCGTTAGTTAACGCCCCTAAGAGGTTATCTCTCTCTCTTCTTACCGTTACCGCTCTAGGCGCAAACGCCTCTAAGAGCGTAACCTTCTCAGTGAATCTCTTTTATATATCTGAAAAGAGAAGAACATATATCCATCGTACATACACAAATACGGCAAAGTAAGTATGATCTTACGGACACGCTAAGGAGAGACGAGGCCTAGCAGTCTAAACAGAACACCAAAACTCTCTTAAACAGAAAAAATTTTTACTGAAAAATAAATTTCTTAAGAGAAGAACGTAAGTCCAAGCGTACAAACCTAAACACGGCAAAGTAACTATGATCTTACGGACACGCTAAAGAGAGACGAGGCATAGCATTCTAAACAGAACAACAACACTTGCTTTAACAGAAAAAAAAATAATTTAAAACCAAAAAATTTTCTATCTGAAAAACTTTAGAAACCCGAGAAAACGCGTCCAACGTAATGACTTTACTAGCGCCGGGGTAGCGTGGGAAAACACCAACCACTGTGTACTTGAGGTCTGTAAAGATAAAAAGGAAAGATTATTTTCCCTGTAACTAGGTCGTCGGAGAGACCCACCCACGGTCTCTCCGACACCCCAACTTCAATCCTGAAAATTAAATATTTTAACTCAAAACTGTGTGAGAAAAATAAAAATATTCATATGCTGTTGACGTGAAAACGAAAATAAGCTCGCTAGTAACAACTGTAGCTCCCTAGAGTTGTTACAGGGCGACCCCACATTTACCCAGCGGTGACTATGACCCAATGCGCATGCGCCAAAATCGAAAAAGGAAATTGGCTTAATGCATACGAGAAGGTGTACTGAAATATCCTAACGTGCTAAACACTATACATAGTATAACGCTAGGGTCACCTCGAGGCGGGTGGGGCTAAGGGAGAAAAGACTAATTCCTGGGCGAGAGGTCCCTAGACAGGCACAACCTGTGCTCTAGGACCTAAAACACCCACCACGAGAGTAGGACGCTCGAACTAGCCACTCGCTATGTACGAATGGAGACAAAACCCGCTATCCTAAGTGTAGGCTACACGGGTAAAGTCGTGTAGGTCGGCCGAAGAAATCTCGGACCCATGGCTATCTCACCCTTCTCTCGGAAGACTTGAAAAGGCGAGCCAGATGAGAACGGGCAGCGTAAAAACCCTTCAGGTAGAAGCTGCCGAAGAGAAAAGAGTTAGAAAGGTTAATTAAAAATAAAATAAAAGTGACCAGTTTTCAGCGATGTTAGTGAAACAACGCGCTGAAAAAGAGTGAGGTGGTACAGAGGTATTATGGAGGTCAGGGCTTGGCTGGTTACTGCGTTTTTTAGGTTCGGTTAGAAGTGCGTTAGAATCAGGTCGTGTGACCAGATTGCATATTATAGCATGGAAGGTAAGGTATAACTTGAAGTAAATATTGCCAATTCCAGGACCCACACTATTACCTCCCTTATGCATTTGTTAAAGAATCAGGGCTCGGTAAGATCCACTGAGAACTCCTTAGTTTCTTCCAATTATTACCCCTCTTCCCTAATGCCCCACCAATTTGGGAGAATAACATCATTAAAAAAAAAAAAACATTCTTGATATTGCATAAAACCTTGACAATACTAGACCTTGAAGAAAAACTAACACATTCTGTTGGCATACTTTGATGTAAAAGTTCCAGTTTTGTCTATACTGAACTTGCAGCAGCAACTTTTATGGACCTGATGTGCTCAAATCTAAATGTATCCAGAAAACATGAATGTAAACTAACATCAAGTTATACCAACTTATCATTTAAATCTCACTTACCCATGAACAGTGCCATTTTCCCTGTAGTTCACTTGGATGAATTTGCCAAATCTGCTGCTATTGTTGTTCACCACTGTCTTTGCATTGCCAAAGGCCTGAAAACAACGCAGAAATGGTCGTTAGAATAAACAATCATGATATTTACATACATAAATAATGGTCTTACAAACAGTATACACATATTTCATTGGAAATTCATATGTCAATTAATTGATCAAACCAGAACCAAAAGGTTTTGTGGTTCTGATGCTTTTTATTTCTTCATATGCTAAATGATTTGCAAGTTTTGTATTACCTGTCATGTCATTCCATATCAACACACTAGCTAACATCACAATTATACCAAATATGAAATAAAACAAACAATGCGATTGGTAAAATATAAGCAATTCAAGATTTTTATATTAAGCCCCGCCTACTCATTAATATGCATGATCTTGCCACCAACTAAAAAGCTATATCAATCTGGACATGGAGATAAAATGAGACTGACTACTCCATGGTCTGAACTACAGTATGTGTTTAATTAATTATACAATTACTGATTCATTTCAACAATGCAGTGGCCTTGACCCATACCAGGGAGCTGTTATAACTCCTCATCATACCATGGAGTCTTTTTTTTAACTCCAAGGAGCAAACTCCTTCTTTTTAACTTCCATGGAGCAATCTCCCTCTTTTTTAACTCCATAGAGCAATGTCCTTCTTTTTAACTCCATGGAGCAATCCTTCTTTTTTACCTCCATGGAGCAATCCCATTCGTTTTTACCTCCATGGAGTAATCTCCTTTTTTTTAAACTCCATGGAGCAATCTCCTTCTTTTTTAACTCCATGAAGCAATCTCCATCTTTTTTAACTCCATGGAGCAATCTCCTTCTTTTTTAACTCCATGGAGCAATCTCCTTCTTCTTTAACTCCATGGAGCATTATCTCCTTCCTTTTTAACTCCATGGAGCAATCTCCTTCTTTTTTACCTCCATGGAACAATCTTCTTCTTTTTAAACTTCATGGAGCAATTTCCTTCTTTTTTTAACTCCATGGAGCAATCTCCTTTTTAACTCCATGGAGCATTATCTCCTTCTTTTTCAACTCCATGGAGCATTATCTCCTTCTTCTTTTTTAACCCTATGGAGCAATCTCCCTTTTTTTTAATTCCATGGAGCAATCTCCTTCTTTTTTAACTCCATGATCATTTTAACAACTCCTTTTAGTGTACCTGAACACATTCTATATTCTAACATTGTTTCCTTGGGTAAATAATATTCCTCAGCATTATTTCATAACCACTAAACCAACATTCCAAACTCACATCCAGTGTTTATATCACAACAAGATATAACAAGTTTTCTTTACATTGCCTCCCATAGAGTTCGCTGTTATGATTGAACAACAAGCCTCCTGGACTAAAAGGGTGACTAAATATGATTCTAATTGATAACTACAGGATAATTATACATACACAGTTTACTATGTTTCCATGGCAATCTAGTAAACATTAACAATTTCAGACAAAGGTTTGTAGCTGGAGTGAATCATTAAGTGTACAATATAAATAACTGAATGACATCTTATCCTTCCAAGGCAGTGTAAAAAGGAACATTAAATCTCAGGCAAATAGTTGCAGTATATCAGGTAGTCACTAAAATTCTTGAGAGCTTTCGGCTACCTAAAATCAGGTTTTGCTGTAAAAAAAAAAGTGTTCATGTGTGGATTCAACAAGGAGCAGAGTGACTTCACTTAAAGATAGATGGATAGCAAACAACATAAGCTGAAATGTACTACCAAGTGCAAACTATGAAAATGGCAAAAAGGCCCATCAACATTGGTTAAAAAATTGACCATTTTACAGCATTTCAAAGTAGTCCTATTTAGCACAAATTGAGCAATGATTGTGACCACAGAACAGGACAGTTAAAAAATTGATTGTGCTAACTTAATGTTTTTCGATCCTTCCCCCAAATATTTTGAATAAGAGAAGTTGGCTATAGTAAACAGGAAATTGGATATTATCATAACACAAACCCAGATTTAGCAGTAAAACATAATTTGAAAACATGATATTTGAATTTAGAAAAGAAATTTTAGCAGTATTTACATCATCATCATCATCACTACTGTGCATGCAGAAATTTCTTACAAATTTGATTTGTCATAATTTAGAAACTATAAGTGATCATTTAAATACTGTTCTACTCAAGAGTATTATACTCTTTCATCCCGATCAAAATCTCTACCTGACCATATACAGTGCCTTTAACTCATCACTTTCTCTCAAATCTGGTTTTGCAATCAAAATGCTGTTCAAATACAAAATCAGCTTTGTCTTTTGCAGTTGCCAGAGTAAAAAATATGGACAAAGATTTTTTTGCAAAAGCAGTCTTTTTTTTTGGAGGGTGTGGTAAATCACTTCTTGTTTTAAAAGTCAAACAATAAAAGCCTCAGCACTCTCTTGTGTTTTACATTAGAGCTTCAAATTAGAAAGCACCTTCTGGACATGCAATCTGCTTCATCATGTTCAGGAAGTTTATTAGCAAACTCCCTGGTATGTTAAGACAGAGATACAGAAACATTACAGCTCCCTTGTTGAATTGGCAATAAATTCCATGACGTCATTAGTCATTATCTAGCCTTAAAGGAGACATAAAGTCTGATACAATCATTATTTCATATAATAGAGGATACAAATCTTAACCAACTGCCAAACACAGCAAGTCAAAATCTAATTCTTATCTCAAGTTATTCATGCTTGAAATTGACCCATGGGGGCTGCCATTTTGTTCAATTCTGTATTGATATATTGTGCATGATTACATAAATTTTCCAATAGGGATGTAAGGATTATAATGTAATTCTTTATAAATGTGATTAAAGTTTTTATTTCAAAATAAGAGACACAGCATGTTTTAACAGATAATTTCATGTGTACACAAAAATTTCCTTGACCCTTACAAAAGAAAAACAATTTTTCATCAGCTAGAAAACTTGAGGTAGATTATAAAGAAATAAAAAAGCATTTCAACATCCTGCTGGGCTGGCGACATCATAATCTGCATGTTTCAAAATAAAAATGGCAGCTCCCATGGTACTATTTAGTAGTAGTATTAAAGTTTTTAAAAATTACAAAAAATATGTTAGATTGCTTTGGAGTTATGGAACTTGGTCAGAACATTTGTTATTTTCAATTCTATTATATGAAATAAGGATTACGTCAGACTTTATGTCTCCTTTAAAACATCTCAAACACAGACCTGCGGCAACTGATAATAAATGGCTGGTTTTGTCTTACATATCTACAGTAGATGTAATTATCTCTTGGCACTATCCTAATGTACACTATTCAAACAGAAGGCAGCTAGCAAACAATTGTGGGTGAAAATGTGTGTACATACAACAAAGATGAGGCTTGAGCAAACATTTAAAGGAAAGGCATCGTCCCATTTATAACCTCACTTCAGGTTTTCAATTTTCCCTATTAGGGTGTTTCAGCTGACGTTACAAGGCCACTTGACTTGTTTACATTGCTATTTTGTGAGTCAAAACCACTGTCGTTTGCTGTACACTTAATTAGACTTACATACTGTACGTTTGCATGTTGTTATAAAGATTTTTTTGTAAGATAATTATGCTGGAATATTGCTGTGCCATTGGTTGCACTAATAGATATGTGTGGGGGAATAAAAAGACATTTTCTCGATTTCCATCTGATCCTGATCGACTTTCCTTCTTCTTCCTTTAAAGTACAGTCCTCCAATTGGAGTATAAACGTACTGTGAACTAAATGCGTTCTCCGTGCAAGTTAAAATTGTGTAGTCTATATACATGGTGCAAGTAAAAGAAAGGCCACATGAGGCTGAAGCTGGATGTCTGGTACAACCTTCTTGAAACATTCAAGTGATGAGCTTTGTACCGGATGAAGAGGTAAGCCATTCCATAGCCTGATAGTGTCTAGGAAAAAAGAGTGCTTGTAAGTCTTTGAGTCCTGGCGAAGGGAATGAGGAACTTCTGAGTAAGACCCCTTGTGGTTGATGTTATTGGTTGGAGATAGGTGGTAGGTATAGCAACAAGGTCATGGACCATCCTGTACATCATTATTGCTGTACAGCGGGCTCTCCTTTCTGCTAGAGAGGGCCAGTTGAGAGTTTGAAGCATTGGTGTGACTCTGCTGTATGTGGAGTAGTCATTGGACATGCTGCTCTTCTCTGTGCTGTCTCTAGTTGGTTGATGTTGACTTTGGTTGAAGGGTCCCAGACCACACTTGTGTACTCCAGCAGGGGTCTGGCAAGCGTCTGGTAGCATAAAGCCTTGGTGCTGTGTGGACAGTGACGGAGATTTCATTGGAGGAAAGCTCTGGTAGAGTTAGCTTTTTTTTTGTGATGTTTTGGATATGAGTGCTCCAGTTCAGGTTTTTGTGCAGGGTAACTCCCAGATACTTTGCAGTTTCCACCTCCACTAGGACATTGACCATGTATCATGTACTTGGCCTTCAGTAGAGTGTCTTTGGTGGAAACGCATAGGAGCTTGCATTTTTGGGGGTGGAATTCCATCTGCCAGTGTGCTTCCCATTGTTGAAGACCATCCAGGTCGAGTTGGAGGGCCCTTGCCAGTGTGCTTCCTATTGTTGAAGACCATCCAGATCGAGTTGGAGGGCCCTTGCCAGTGTGCTTCCCATTGTTGAAGACCATCCAGGTCGAGTTGGAGGGCCCTTGCCAGTGTGCTTCCTATTGTTGAAGACCATTTAGGTCGAGTTGAAGGGCCCTTGCCAGTGTGCTTCCCATTGTTGAAGACCATCCAGGTCGAGTTGAAGGGCCCTTGACAGTGTGCTTCCCATTGTTGAAGACCATCCAGGTCGAGTTGGAGGGCCCTTGCCAGTGTGCTTCCCATTGTTGAAGACCATTTAGGTCGAGTTGAAGGGCCCTTGACAGTGTGCTTCCCATTGTTGAAGACCATCAAGGTCGAGTTGGAGGGCCCTTGCCAGTGTGCTTCCCATTGTTGAAGACCATCCAGGTCGAGTTGGAGGGCCCTTGCCAGTGTGCTTCCTATTGTTGAAGACCATTTAGGTCGAGTTGGAGGGCCCTTGCCAGTGTGCTTCCCATTGTTGAAGACCATCCAGGTCGAGTTGGAGGGCCCTTGCCAGTGTGCTTCCTATTGTTGAAGACCATCCAGGTCGAGTTGGAGGGCTCTTGCCAGTGTGCTTCCATTGTTCTAGACCATCCAGGTCGAGTTGGAGGGCCCTTGCCAGTGTTCATCATTCCCTATATGATGATAGAGAACACAGTCGTCAGCGAATAATCTGACTGTAGATGAGGTGACAAATTCTGGCAGGTCATTGATGAACAGGAGGAACATGAGTGGACCTACGACACTTCCTTGGGGTACATCTGACTTGACTGGAGCTGAGCTGGAGTATTCACCATCGAGGAGAACATGCTGTTGGCGATCAGTCAGGAAATCTCATAACCAGTCAAGTGTTGGTCCTCGTATCCCGCGTAGTGTTTTGTAGAGTAATCTTGCGTGTGGAACTTTATCGAAAGCCTTGGAGAAATCAAGGAGGATGAGGTCTACCTGGTCCTTGTTGTCCAAGATCTTTGCGAGGTTTTGCACAGTGAGAATCGATTGGGACTCACAAGAACATTTTCTCCTGAAGCCATGCTGAGCATCATTCAAGATGTTGTGTCTGTCAAATTGTTTCATGATGCAGCTACAGAGGATGTGTTCGAGAAACTTACAGGAAACCACGGTCAGGGAGATTGGACAGTAGTTAGCAGCCCTGCAACGATCGCCTTTCTTGAAAATGGGTACAACATCAGCTTTTTCCATCAGGTGGGATTGTGCCTTGGTTGATCAAGGTCTGGAAGAAGGTGGTGAAGACAGCAGCAATCTGTGGAGCATTTATCTTCAAAAGATGAGTTGGTCCAGATGCCTTATGGACATTGAGGCTACTCAGGAGTTTTAGAACTCCATTGATTCTGATATGAATCTCAAGCATTAGTGGAAATGGACTAGGACCTTTATCCTTGATGGTTGACTTGTCTTCATTGCTATTAACACAGATGAGAACTGATCATTTAACATGTTGGCTCTTGTTTTACTATCAGAGTAAGTAAGGCCATCTGCATTCTTCAGAGAAGCCACTCTGCTGTTGTCACATCTCTTGCTTTTTATAAACTCCAGAATTTCTTTGGGTTTGGACTGCTCTGGACTGATGATGTTTACCAAGTAAGAGTTGTATGCCTTCTTGCACTCTTTGCATGTGACTTTGTTTTAATTGTCAGTATATGTCTGCGGGCTTTGATAAAACTTCTCTTTTTCCTTCTTGACCTACGCTTCAATGAGCCAGTAATCCATGGCTGATGGAATCTAGTTGATGACATTTTGGATGGAACTGTCTAGTCAAGCATGCTCATGAGGGAATTGCAAATGTAGTCCCACATAACTGGCACAGGGCTGGAGATGTTGAATTTGGCATTGAAGGTGGTGCTAAATTTATCAGCACTAAAACTAAGTGCATCAAGGTCTGCCCTCTTCCAAATGAAGATCTTCTTTCTAGGTGCTTTTTTTCGCTGGGCAGTCATATCAGAGTCTACAAAGACGATGTCACCAAGACCTGGAAGGGGTTCGCATCGATGCATGAGAGAAGGGCGATTTGTCAGGAAAACGTCAAGAGTTGCATTCAGCCTTGTAGGAAAATTGACCATTTGCTCCAGGCAGCAGTCATAGAGTACATCCAAGAACCTGCTGTTTAATGCACGTGGGTACTGGTTGCCTGTGACTGATTGAGACTGCATGTAATGTCTGGTAGATTGATGTCACCGCCCAACCACACCACTAATCCTTCATTTAACTCCATAATACTCTGTATATCTTTGCACATCCTATTTAGGTATGTAGCATCACTGCTTGGAGGTCTGTAAAGGCTACCAATGATAAGCGAATTCCTTCCTGATAAAGAGACTTTCACATAGACTAAGTCTGTATCAACGGGTATGTTAAGTTCTTCACTGATAAGATCTGCTTTAACAGCTACTGAAACTCTACCATGGCCATCTTTCCTGTCTTTTCTATATACAGAAAAGGTGGATGGGAAGATGTCTGAGCTCATGATGTCTGGTCTTAGCCATGTTTCAGTGCCTAAGATGATTTCAGGATTCGCTGAGTCAATCAAGTTCCAGAGGTCTTCTTTCTTGTTTTTTATGCTCTGGAAATTTATCACAAGTACAGCACTTTGGTGTTGGTGTTTTTCCTGCAGCTTGGTCGTCTATCATGCTCGAGAGGGAAGGAACTTGATACGGGTGGTCCCCGGCTAGATGTAGATTTTTCGCTTGCTATGTTGTCCAACGAGTTGCTTGAGTCAATAACAAGCGAGTCAAAGAGGCTCGTAGAGAAGCTGGGCATTCCACAGTTTAAACGGTGCCATGAGATGTTCGAGTTGGCAAGAGCATCATAAACTGGAGTTGACATCAACATGCAGTCGACATGGTACCACTTGTTGCAGTCATCACATGCTATACCACCTTGTTTCCAAGTTACTACCTTGGAGCATATTTGGCATGGGTATTTAGGAGATCTTGGACCAGGATTTCTCTCAATATCCAAGGCTTGTAGTAAGATAACAAAGCTTAGGTAGATGAGGATATGACGTTCGAAGTGGGTTACTGTTGTACGATGTTACGGCTTTCAACCTACGGTAGGCCTTACACACTAGGATTTGCAGCGAGCACTTTATATCAGGTATGTAGGCTTTGTCTGAGTATAACTAACAATCAGATAGCGTTAACGTTAAAGTTACTCTTCGTATACCCGGTGAAAATATAACTTACTTAAGGAAAATATGAAAACAAATCGGAAGCAAGCAAAAAAACTGCAATCAGTAAAATTCCCTGAACTGGTGGGTTAGCATGTAGTACGTTTGTTGTATGTATGATGTGACTGAGCTGTGTGAAGACGCGTGAAACGCAACAACGCCGCTGCCCTGCAAAATGGAGTCCAGTTGATGAAATCCCTCTATTGATCACAGGAAATATGCGCTGTTATCGATCACACATTTGCCGGACTGAACATACAGTATCAATGTTATCAATAACATCACAGATTACTCGTAATCTATACTACAATGAGGGAAAATGAAACCGGAGGTGGCGTTTATTTCTGAATTTATTTATGGGATGATACCTTTCCTTTAAAATGGATTAATTTAATTGTAAGTCATCTTCTTGTTGAGAATGGAAAAGAAAAACATTGTGAAACTGACTCTCACAATTTATCTATAAAGATATCGTGTTTTTAAGACTTTTACCAGCATCACTTAAAATCGCTATTTTAAAACGAAAGACTTTGCCTCAATGATAGCTTACACTGTCAGAGTTTAGGGTTCCTAAATATGTAAGACAAAGTTTGTGGTAAAATGTTATCTGAAAATCACCAAATTTTGAAGGTTTAACCCAAAACAGACCAATGCCAAAAAATCCAATAATTTTACTAAGGATCAGTTAAAGGCCAATTGTCTTCTCTCACATGAAGGTTAATATATTTCAATTTGTGTGTTTTGATTGGTCGAAACACAATGGTACAATGTGCACTATGCATTGATGGGTCAATCATAATCATTTTGAAATAAACTGTACGCCACCATATTTTGATCACAACAGACGGCCTTTAAGATTGATAGTTTTGGATAAATTGGTTTCATGCTCAATACGTTTTCATCGAGATTAGTTGATTAACTTAGCAATGCAGATGACAGTGTTGATTACATACACATATATGTACCGCATGCATGTATGCTTCACTTGTCAAGCAAATGAAAGACCTGTCTATGAACGTGTAGAGGCAACATTAGTTACAGTGCTTTCAAATGCATTCAAAACATCAAAGTTACATCATCAGAATCTGTTCAAAATTGACTATTTACCACCTCAGAAATTTCTATGTAAATCTTTGTTTTTTTAGTGTCTTTCATAATTCTTTGAAGGGTTGCAAAACATTTTGATCAAATGGTTTTTCATGGCACTTAAGAACTAATTTTGATTAATATTTTGGCTGCTTGCCTATTCTTTATTTGGTAGATTTCAAACCAATAGCTTATTTTTACTCTTTGTGCCAATAACCCTTTAATGCTGCTGTATATTATTGCTCTTCATGTTTTAAAGAGGGACCTTTACAGAAATTTGAGCTTGCAGCACGCTTGTGACAAGCTAATTTTTTTTAGCTTGTTGAAGTGTGCTATAAGCTTGCAGCAAATTAAACATGCTGCAAGCTAGTATTTGGAACAAATTAGCTTGTGCAAGCTAGCAAAAACTATCTTCCCCAAGCTTGCACAAGCTAGCAGAACTGTTTGCAAGCTTGTGCAAACTAACAAATATTTTATGCTCGCTTGCGCTTGCACAAGCTAGCAAGCTAATACCCCTTCCAATTACTAGCTTGCAGCATGCTTGCTAGTACCCCTTCAAAATACTAGCTTGCAGCATGCTTGCTGCAAGCTTGCTAAAAGCTAATATTTCTGTACGGGGAGGCTCATCTCACTTCATACATCTTTGGTCTCTGTAAAATTGGGAGATGAGAGCTTTTTACATTACTTCCAGTTCTGGAATGCACAAGATCCCAGTCTGTTTGTACATGTGCATTCATAGCACTGTGTGTGTGAAGATTTAATCATAGTGCATAACAATATTACTATAAAGTGTGCTTGTTTTTTCAATGCATTTGTCAGAAAAAACAAAGTGAAAGAATAAAATATTAGTAAGATAATACTACCATAGCAGTCGTCAGACGAAAATTACAATGAGCAAAACAAAAAGAGCCAAATTCGAGAAAAATGGTTCTGCGGGGATTCGAACCTACAACAACAGTTGGTGCGAAAAAACTCCTAAGTCCATCGCCTTAACGACTGGGCTATAGCAAGCATTATCAATGTTTGAGGTTTGATTTAATATATTACATCAAATAAGGGCCAACGAATCGTGCAGCAATTGAAATTTCAACCAATCAAACAATTTGAATTAGGTTCTAAACATCGTGTCCATGTGACGATTTCACCTCTTTAAAGTATGTTGCTTAGGTTGTTGGAAGCAGTGTTGCTGTTGTGGTGATGGCCTATGCTTGTAGATTTTATACTTGTTATAGTTCCACAAGCATTAATACACTAGTCATGCAGTAAGCTCGACATCATGTGCAACATTATTACCCAATGTGCAGTACCGTTAATGCTATTTGTGTTATGAAGAGATGACGAACATTATAGGTGATAAAATTTCACAACAAACATCTTCATACCAATATACCCTTTTCATTTTACCCATAAAAATAACAATATCTTCTATTTTGCATTGAAAAGTAAAGGGCATGTGAAAAAACTACCTTCTGAGGACTTAGATATCAATCTGCAACATTTCTTGTCAAGTTATGCATCTTACTCGATGCATGACCTGTGTTTCTCGTCACCTGTATCATGTTCACTGAATTCATGATATTAAGTGGCTCTAGGATTGACATCCTTTCTTTAGAAGACCTTTAGAATTTATGTTTGTAAAAACTAGAATTTTCAAAAGATGAATTATGATGAGCATCACCATGGGTATGCTACAATCAATTAGGATTAGGAAACTCCTTCGAAGTACAGTTTTTTTTTTGTGCATAGAATTTGTCCTTGGTTAACAACTGATTCGGGAAATTTACAGAACACATTATGGAAGTCCTATAACAACTTACAATATATTATCCTCTTCACAAAATATTTTGATTATCAATAACAATCATGATCAAAGTTGTGGATAATCGAATCAAATGCTAAACACCAAAATTGAATACAAAGCAGAATTATTTGTATTCCCTGCTACAGTATGCTATGCCCATGGGTATAGCTCACCATATTCCTCCGAAGAATTGCTAATCATTTTTTTTTAATTGATTGAATTTGGGTAATTAAAGTGATGTTCATATATTCCCCCTTCCTTACCATACAATTATGTTTTGACCCTCCACCTAAATTCAAAATTCATCTAGATTTTGAGCCCTTGTCTGTGGTGGCTACTAAGCCACCCTTGTCTGTGGGGGCTACTGAGCCACCCTTGCCTGTGGGGGCTACTGAGCCACCCTTGTCTGTGGGGGCTACTAAGCCACCCTTGTCTGTGGGGGCTACTGAGCCACTCTTGTCTGTGGGGGCTACTGAGCCACCCTTGCCTGTGGGGGCTACTGAGCTACCTTGCCTGTGGGGGCTACTGAGCCACCCTTGCCTGTGTGGGCTACTGAGCCACCCTTGTCTGTGGGGGCTACTGAGCCACCCTTGCCACCATGTTTCACCACTCCTTCCAACCTCCCTCTGTTTCCTTCCATTATCCTTTCCTCCCTCTTTCTTTACCAAAGGTGTAGTGGCTGAGTGGTTAAGGCGTCGAGCTCGTATTCGAAAGGTACCGGGTTCGATTCCCGTCGTGAGCGCTGCATTGTGTCCTTGAGCAAGGCACTTTACTCTACTTGCTTCAGTCCACTCAGCTGTGAAAAATGAGTGCGACTGGCATCCTGTCCAGGAGGAGTCACGTACTCTCATCCGCTTGCGCAATGGAAAACGGGAATAAGCACCGGCTTTATGAGCCTAATGGCTGAATGGAATAAGCTTCTTCTTTCTTTATCATCGGTCGTAAAACATCGCATTTCAAACATTTGAGCAAAGTTATACCAAAAAAAATACCAACCTACAAAGAAATATACAATGGAACAAAACTGTATATTTCATGATTCCATAATTTTGCAACCACTATTTTTCTTACATATGAATTCCTTTCCATAAATTACAAAAGGTGTTGAACGGCATCTGATAATCTTTTAAGAACTTAAAAGTTTCTGTAATGCAGAGGACCCTAAGCAATATCCACTACAAATATTTTGGGGTAAAAACTCAATGAGAAAGCTGTAAAAAAAATATATACAAAATCCAACACTTCTTAAAAAAAAAAAAAAAAGTTATATTACTCTCTTATTTCTAAATCTTTTCCCAGTAAGGGTGAATAAGCTGCATCAATAATATCAGAGGCAGTAATATAGTCAATTTAATTGTCCAAACACATTCTTTTAAAAGAAAAAGATCACCCTCAGGATTTCATAGCCATGTTCCTGATAGAGTCACCTTCTTTCCATCAGAGCCTTCAGCAATCCACTGTGCTAATTCGGATTCTTATGGAAACAGTAATGGAGTGAAAATATTTCACAACATAAGAACAAAAAAAAGTCTTGAAAAAAAGGAAGAAGATAATGTCATAAAATGGTATGTTTTTCTTTATATTTTTTTTTATTTCCTTACTTTGAAACAAGTTTGTAAATTGCATGTACATGCACACAGCCGAGACACAGTGTACTGCTTAAGAAACCAGAATTGTGCACATGTATACCTAATTGTTATTGTTGTTTGCAAATAAAACAAAATATCTTATATTTTCAAAATCAAACAAAAAATAGCTTCTATTTTCGAAACAGTTTTTTATTTTTTTAAATGGACTGGAATAAAAATTCACATTTACCATTATACTATTTTTTGGTACTTAATAAACTCTGTACCAGAATAGGTAACAAAAATTGTGTTAGCTATTCTGGTACAGAGTTTATTAAGCACTTAAAAGGAGTATAATGGTAAATGTAAAGGCTTTATTCCAGTCCATTTTGAAAATAGAAATCCGTTTTGAAAATAGAAATCCGTTTTGAAAATAGAAATCCATTTTGAAAATAAAAGCTGTTAAAAGTAGATACACCTATTTTTCTCATGTAATGCTTTGGCAATATAGTTTACATCACTGAGCACATTATAAATCCTGGAGTCCAAATAATACCTCCATGGTGTAATGCAAACACCACAATGTACTAAAACATTGAAGGCCTAGTTTAACCCAAGTTACTTTGAAAATTTCAGCCCATTTGATCTAAAAGAATCACATCCTGTATTTATCAATATGATATTTTATACTCCTATACCTTAGAGTCTTTGGGAAATGTATTCATAATTTCAGAGACCTATTCTCTTTCAGGGTAAAGAAAAGAAATATCTAGTCAGAAATGTGTTGTTTTAGTCTGTGGGAATACATTCCAGATGCAGGTGACTAACTATATCCTTAGATCTTTTTGAGGTTATAACCTCAGAAAATCTATTTCCCCAAACAATATTGTTATTTTCAAGGCATCTCACATACATTTATCTGCAAAAAAATTTGTTTAAAAGTGTTTATTAACATTCTATTCTTTGGTACGCTATGACTAATGGCAACTTCCCAATTCAGAGCTAACACATACAACACAACTCGTGAAATCTAAGCTTTATAGGATCTGTTCAGCTGTCTATTTCCAATATATAAAGGACTAAAATAAAGCTTTTCTTAAATTTCTTGCAACGATTAGGATTACAGATCTATGACATAAACAGTGATATAGCAGTTTTACCACTCCTTAAGTAAACCCTTTGTAGATTTCATTTACATACGGTACTTATCCAAAATTATGTATCATGCATTTACAAGTAATAAAACAGGAATATAATTCTATATGGTGACAGAAAAGAAACTGTGATTACAACTCTGCATGGGACTAATTCTCCTCCACAAAGTACACAGTAGGAAGATGGGGAGGAGGAAGAGGGGGGGTGGGTGCAGTATTTTTACAACCACATGTCTATTTTTTTACAACCATATGTATAATGTCCCCTGTCACTCTCCCCCCAGGATTTACGGCCCAACCCTGCAAACAAATATTCAGTTGAAATAAGTCCCTTAACTTTCAAAAAATATAGTAGCAACTCCACAAAAAGAGAGTGTGATGTATCACTTTTTGGTGATAGCTCCAATATGTCATTAGCAGACAAATTCTTCTGAAAAGCATTCTGTTTCTAAAATATCTTACTATTCTCTATCAAATATGACCGATACAGCCAATCTTTAAAATATACCCTTCAGCAGAATGACCTCCATAGCTAAAATACTAATGGAAATAACTACATGTGCTCAATTAACCTGAAAAAAAACCTGCCACAAATAATCATCAATTGATGTCCATTCAATGACTAAATTTACAACCTCTGCCAGGAGTTGTTACTAAATTGAATTAGGTCAGGTGCACGAACAGTGTACAGCAAAGCTTTCAAGAATAATAACAAAATGGAAGAACAGTAAGCCAGCCACTCAATTTAAAGGTAAAATAATTTCATTTCTAAAGAGCTTCAGATATCTGCAGTTGAATTACCTATTTGCAAGAGTTTTTAATTTGAATTTAAAATACTTTAAGTTTTAGTTTCTGGGTTATGGCTAATCAAATTCTTTACATCTCTGTCCCAATCTCAGTAAATGAGTGAATACTATAAGAAAGTTTAATTCCACTCGAATTTGATTGGGTTCATAATCTGCAACACTACTTCAAAGAATTATGATAGAAAATTATGAACCCAAGATTTACACAAGGAAACATCAAGGATGACCACTCGTATATCACAACTTAGTATTATAAACATTCACAGAGAATGAGAGTGATGATTGTCACAAATGTCATGTCACAAAATTTGAAATTTGTCACATAAATGTCTCAAATGTCACATAATTTTTGGCACCTTTTGCACAGAATGTCACATCAGTTTTGCCATTGTCACATTTGATTGGCATAGATTCACACATCATGACCAGTTGACCAGTGACACTCATAGAAAGGATCATTTGGTTATACCTATTTCATGAAAAAATGCAACATCAAATTACCAATGAGTGTGAGTGAAGGGGTGAAACATGTCACAAAATGTCAGACAAATTTTAATACATTTGTTTGTGTTCAATTTGTCACAAAATCTTTCAAATGTCACAGAATGTCACAGATGTTTGGACAATGAAATTTTGTCACAAAATATCACCATATCGCAAACACTCCATTATCTGCATTCACATACCGATAATTGACAATTGAAAATGCTATCAACATTTTAAACAAAATTCCGAAGAATATGTTGCTACTCAAGAATATTCAAATACACTTTTCTTTTAAGTGATGGTACTGATAACATTTCATATAAATGTCAAAATAAACTGTAATCATTTCTAATGAATTAAATACTCAATTCACCTTTTCAATGACACCTATATCAAAACATAACATCTCTATTACTTTAAATTTCCCAGAAATTAGCTCAAAAAATGCCTTCACTTTTCTTCTGAGTGCTTCTTTTAGGATTTCAATGGTGATATTCTCTGTAATTGTAACAAGCAAAGGATAAACAGAAATACATGTATGTCATCTATCTTGAAAACCAATTAAGCACGCTCTTAACATTTCTACACCAAACAACATGTGTAACGCAAAAACCAGAGTGCAGTTTATAGTGTTTGTTCACAGCTTTTAAACACACTTCAATGTCGTGAGAGATATTCCTAGAAATACTATATTTAACAAATTGTGATGTACTGTACGTCTTGAGGATTCTGTCAACTGACAGCTTAAATATCTGAGGATTTATGGAGCCTTAGAGCAGGGAGTTGGCAAGTCCCTGCTTAGAGAAATGACAGAAACAAATAACAACAAATCAACTCAAATGAGTTTGTCACATAATCTGTTAACTTTTTGCCTGACTCTTCAAGATAAACAATTTGACATGAAGTGGATGAGATTAGTAGTACCAAAGAATTGACAGCTGAGCTTCATTTTGATGAATAAAACCATTGAATATTTAGCTTTCATTTTGGAAGAATATGGACCACCCTCCCCCCCCCTCCAACACAAGCAAAATCAAACTGTATATGAGAACATAAATTAAGTCTAAAATTGAGGCTGTTACCCAATAGCCACCAGGGTTGAACAAATCAACCTGAAGGCAACTTCTCCACCGGGCATTGAACTCATTACTGTGGTCCAGAAAGAAAATCAGGTTGCTCTGATAAATTAATGGTTATAATATACCTACTGAAAGCTGTGCTTAAAGACCCAGCAAGAATGATGGTTGCCTACTTGCCTGGCAGCTAGATGAGTGATTTGTCTGTGCCTGTTACGCACTGTATAATACTATGTATATATGTATGTATACATGTATGAATACATGATTGTATACATGTATGAATACATGTATGTATACATGTATGTATACATGTATGCATACATGTATGTATACATTTATGTATACATGTATGTATACATGTATATATACATATATGTATACATGTATGTATACATATGTTTACATATATGTATGTATGTATGTATACACACACACACACACACACATACATATATATATATATATATATATATATATATGCGAAGTTGTTATTTTTGTTCATAAGTATATTGTAAAATGAAATGTAAAAATAAAACTGTTTTCGTATACCAGGGTCTCTGTTTTCGTGTACCAGGGTCTCTGTTTTCGTATATCAGGGTCTCTGTTTTCGTAACCCAGGGTCTCTGGTTTCATACTTTGGGTCTCAGAGCAGTGTTTTCGTATACCAGGGTCTCTGTTTTTGTATATCAGGGTCTCTGTTTTCATACTTTGGGTCTCAGAGCAGTGTTTTCGTATACCAGGGTCTCTGTTTTCGTATATCAGGGTCTCTGTTTTTGTACTTTGGATCTCTGTTTTCGTACTTTGAGTCTCAGAGCAGTGTTTTCGTATATCAGGATCTCTGTTTTTGTATAATATTGTCTCTGTTTTCTTACTTTGGGTCTCTATTTTCGTACTTTGGGCCTCTGTTTTCATATATCAGGGTCTCTGTTTTCGTACTTTGGGTCAGAGCGCAGTGTTTTCGTATGACAGGGTCTCTGTTTTTGTATAATATTGTCTCTGTTTTCGTACTTTGGGTTTTAGAGCAGTGTTTTCGTATACCAGGGTCTCTGTTTTTGTATATCAAGGTCTCTGTTTTCGTACTTTGGGTCTCTGTTTTCATTAATCAGGGTCTCTGTTTTCATATGCCAGGGTCTCTGTTTTCATATGCCAGGGTCTCTGTTTTTGTATACCAGGGTCTCTGTTTTCGTATACCAGGGTCTCTGTTTTCATATGCCAGGGTGTCTGTTTTCATACTTTGGATCTCTTGCTTTCGTATACCAGGTCTCTGTTTTCGTATACAAGAGTCTCTGTTCTCGTACTTTGGGTCTGTTTTCGTGTACCAGGGTCTCTGTTTTCATACTTTAGGTCTCAGCTCAGTGTTTTCGTATGACAGGGTCTCTGTTTTTGTATAATATTGTCTCTGTTTTCGTACTTTAGGTCTGTTTTCGTATACCAGGGTCTCTGTTTTCGTACTTTGGGTCTGTTTTCGTATACCAGGGTCTCTGTTTTCGTACTTTGGGTCTCAGAGCAGTGTTTGCGTATATCAAGATCTCTGTTTTTGTATAATATTGTCTGTTTTCGTACTTTGGGTCTCTGTTTTTGTATACCAGGATCTCTGTTTTCGAGTGTGTCTCGGGTCTCTGTTTTCAAGGTCTCTGTTTTCGTAACACCCATTGTAAGAGGTATCGTTATGATCCATATAAGGTATAAAATAGGCAAAGAAGGAGTATAATTTGCATAAATGAATAAGTATATCACTAGAAGGAGTAATCACTGAATAATAATGCTGCAAGGATATAAGCTGGCAAATAACTGTATGGCTAAAGGGATATAACAAGAAAAAGATAAAGATGGGTCGTGAGGTGGAAAATATCTCTACAACAATCCCCGCCGAAATTTCTCACATCCTCGAGACAATGGTGAATATGAACAAACTTATAATAATGCGAATACATGAATCATTAGTTACAAATCGTCAAAATGCTTTACTACTAAGTAAATAAGATATAGAATATAATCATCATGGATGGATGTCACATAAGCAAGAACTATATACTCAGTAGAAATAGGAAACAAACCAAAGTTTGCAGCATCTAAACACAATTGTTTGTTTGTTTGATGAGGGCTTTACGGCACCACAACAAATTGTGCCTGAGCTCTTAGATCATTCTAGAGGTAGGGAAAAAAGAAAACAGGGGGAGATTGAGAGAAACACAAGAACTGAAATTCAGAAAGCTGGGATCAAGAGAGGAGGTGCATGGGTGAAAAAAACAAAGTAGAGAGAGGGGAGTGGGAGAGGAGGACTAAATATGGTTGTAGGGGGAAGCATGATGAAGAAAGGAGATCGTTTTATCCGGAGGAGTTTTCTGGAAGAACTCGGCAATTGAGTTGTGAGGAGTTAGGGAAGCTCTGGGAAGGTTGTACAGGGGGCAAGCAAGGAGAACTGATGGACTGTGAGAGTGCAATGGCAATTGTTGCAGAGGGGTTGGGGGAGCCAATAAGGAGGTGGGGGTGAGTGAGGTGGGGGTGAGTGAGGTGGGTGTGACCTATTCTAAGACGGGTAATATGAACGTTGTCGACACGAGTGAGGTTGTGGATGGTGGGTTTCATCGGAATGGTGGGCTAGATGACGTGGAGTTTGTTATCAATTTAGGAATCCCATGAGGTTTGCCAGCGGTCACGGACAAGGGAAGCGATAAGCAGTTTTATGTCAGAAAGAGTTTTGGGAAATGGGATAGGGGGGGAGGTTGAGGGTAAGCTTAGTGGCTGCATCAGCCCTGTCATTGCCAGGGATGACAACATGGCTGGGTATCCAGAAGAAAAGAATACTTTTCCTGCAGAGGGTGAACGAAAAAAGTTTCCGGAGGAGGGGGTGGGATGTGGAGTTATCCCATTTAAGATTGAGTAAAGAAGCAAGGATAGCCTTGGAGTCGGAGAAGATGGCAAAGTGGCTGAGCAAGGAGTACTCAATAAAGTTAAGTGAGGGCGAGGAGGATGGCCTTTGCCTCGACTAAAAAGATGGAAGAGCAGTCGGGAAGCCTGCTACTGAGGGTGATGTCTTGGATGATGGCAGCAGCAGCTGTCTCGTCGCCTTCCTTGGAGCCATCAGTATAGATGGAGGTGTAGTTTGAGAGTTGGTCTTTGATTTGGTTGTGGAGATTAATGAAAAGGTTAGGGTGGGTTTGGGTTTTGTAATAGTTGGAGAGGCCCAGGTGGATAGAAGGGAGGGAGGTGGCCCAGAGGGGAAAAGTGGGCCAGGAGAAGGTGCCAAGAGTAGCGGGTTGATGCCGAAACACGGGGTTGATGTCTGAACACAAATAAGAAAGTAGATGAATGCATCAAATCAAGAAAACCACTGCTCTTCAATGCAGCTATCAAAAATGATAAAATAATAATAACAAGAATAATAACAACAATTCAAAAAATCATGATCTGTTCAAATTTTCTCACTACCATGGAGACCCTGAAAAGGATAAACAAGGAATGAATTTTTGTACCATGAAAATGCAGTGTTTACAGGAAAAGCAAAGCACCTGCTATCAGGATCACAAAATATTAACCAAAATTACAAGCTTATGCCTAACAAGTGAGTGTCATAAATGACATTTCATTTTAACCACAAAGCAAATATTTCAATTTTGTTCAAAGCTTATCAATTTGAACTAAAAATTACCTGACTGTACATAAAATCTGACTTTAAGTAGACTAGTGAAGTTCACATTAAATCAATAAAACAAGCATGCTTATCAAGTTCAAAATTAGTTTAATAGCATACAGGACACAATAAAAAATAAGAAAAGGAACAATAATTTCAACACTGAATAAAAAATCCTATAAGTAAACAATCCTGGAAGCTGACTTTTTCTGCATAATAATGAAACTATTATTACTTGGTGAATGCCTACCTAGTGCATTCTTATCTAAGAAGGAAGTCAAGCTTGTTAAAGCATGCAACATCTAAGTATGATCATTAAAGTGCAACACCTTTGCAAAATAAGAATAGTCCACAAAATGAAACCATTTGTAACCACCTCTATACTTATAGCAGTGACTCATCAGTCATCACCCATTCTGAAAAGCAATGAACTCAATGAAATAAAAATACACACACACACACACATCACCCAAAAGCTACATAAAACTACCTTGCATAATAAGACTGCTACTGTTAATGCCATCATACTGTACTTCTCAAAAATGGTTATGCATGCACTGGATTTACTCACAAGACAAGCTTGTCGACGACTATGCCGAACCAACCAAACCTGGTTGTCCCTGGAACCTTGTTCCCCATTCAGACCCTAATTGTGAGGAGACTCATACAAGCATCAACCAATTTCAATCTAAGAAATTAAGAATACAACCATACAGTAGCAGCCGCACCACCTCACATCACCATTGACTTATCTGCCAAAATAGCATGAACAGTGTGAAATCAATTCAGTCTGCTCGTCTACAGATTAAATTCAACTACAGGAAAACATTAAACATCAGAACATTCATTCTGCTGACTAAAAACCTTGAATAATATAGAACATAAAAAAAAAAGATACTGTAATTATGAAATCCCTGGATTTTCAATCCACTTCACCAATAACAAGAAAAATCTACATTTTACAAATGATTTTGTTTTACTCATGTTGTGCAGATATTTCTTTAATTGGCAGAAAAAACACAATTCAAGCTATACCCCAAACCACTATATTTTCTATGAATATTTTTCCCCAAATTGTTCCACACATTAAACAATCTGTTATCTACGCTACATGAAATTAAGTAACCTTTCTATTTGCGATGCTTTAGAAAACATGAAACATAAAATGGAAACTAATCGAAACAAGGAACTCGCTCTTAAAAAAATTGAAAACAGGATAAATATACTTATTTAATTGTAGTAATTATCTAGTCCCTTGCAATTTATACTGCAACTTATTTAAAATCAAAACAAATTACATGCAGGGAAAGATGTGAAAATGAAAGAAAAATAATTTTCGTGTTGGATTTGTTTCCTACAAATACAAAAGTCATGAAAGAACTGTATGTTGAAAACAATAAAACAATTTGTCTAAGAGTATTTATGAAAAAGATAACAAATTCATTTCAATGTTATAATGAATCTTCAATTAGCATAAAAACAAAAAAAGTGAAGTATTCAATCAGTGTTCCATGAGGACAATGAAAGCAAAACATATTCACTTATTTCACTTATATGTATGTAGTAAGAATACTATTATCTCATTGGTCAAAAATGTCAGTTGACCATGGCTAACAAGTGTTGCAACACAGCAATGTGAATGAATCTAAGTGGTATTTGTTGATGAAATGTATCCCGTTTGTTTAAAAAAAAAAATGAATTATTTAAGGAAACTTACATTTTTCATATTTCAGGCTATCTCAAGGATTAGTTCAATGGTCAAGCAAGTCTGTTTTATATGAAAGAGGACTTCAAAGGAAACAAAATGGTGAGGAAAGGATTCAAAATTCTTATTCAGTTAAGGAGATATTTGAGTTTAAAGTTTGGTATCATTTGTGTAGAAATTACTAAAATCAGACTACTTGTGATGTCATAGCCTCAGATTTCTCAAAGTCTTTATGTTCTATCATATTTTGTCCTGCGATTCTGTGGCTTAAAAACCATGGGATATGTCAAAAAAGTAGTAAAACTGAATCTTGGCAGGGTATTTATAATATACCACCTGAAGAAAGTTTGAGGATAAATAATTTTAAATAGTGAACAATTTAAATAAACTTTCTTTAAAATACATAAAGACTTTGAGGAATCTGAGGCTGTGACATCACAACTAGTCTGATTTCAGTCATTTCTACAGAAATGATACCAAACTTTAAACTTGAATATCTCTGAACGGAAAAAGATTTTTAAATACTTTCTTCACCATTTGTTCTTTTGAAGTCCTCTTTCATCGAGGATGAACTTGCTTGACCACTGAACAAACCCTTTAATTTTAAACTTTACATAGAAAAATGAACAAGGTTAAAACTAATTATATGTTACCACTGATTTAGGGACAATGTTTTTCTATTGTTGTGGGTTTTACCTGGTTTTTCAACAGTTTAGATATGCAGGAATGTTGCCTCATCCACCTGTTCATAGATCTAGGAATATTCCCATGAATTTTCATTTTTTCATATATGATAGTTTGTTTGTTTGTTTGATGAGGTCTTAACGGCACCACGACAACGAAGGTCAAATTGTGCCTGAGAGGTCAGATCATTTTAGAGGTAGTAAGGAAAGAGACCAGGGGAAGAATGAGAGAAATTCAAGAACAAAAGCCAGAAAGCTGTGATCGAGAGAGGAGGTGCATGGGTAAAACTAAAAACAAAGTAGAGAGGGGGTGGAAGAGGCGGATTAAATATGGTTGTAGAGGGATGCATGCTGAAGGAAGGAGACTATTTTATCTGGAGGATTTTTTGGAAGAACTCAGCAATTGAGTTGTGGGAGCGAGAGAAGCTCTGGGAAGGTTGTACAGGGGGCAAGCAAGGAGAACGTGTTGGATTGTAAGGATGCAGTGGCAATTGTTACAGAGGGGTTGGGGGAACCAATAAGGAGGTGGGAGTGAGTGAGGTGGGTGTGACCAATTCTAAGGCGGGTAATATGAGCGTTGTCGATCACGAGAAAGGTTGTTGATGGTGGATTTGATCGGGATTGTGGGCTGGATAACATGGAGTTTGTTATCAATTTGGAAGTTCCATAAGGTTTGCCAGCGGTCACGAACAAGAGAAGCGATAAGCGGTTTGATGTCAGAGAGGGTTTTGGGAAAAGGGAAGGGAGGAGGTTAAGGGCAAGCTTAGCGGCTGTATCAGCCCTGTCATTGCCAGGGATGCCAACATGGCTGGGTATCCAGAAGAAAAGAACACTTTTCCTGCAGAGGGTGGGAGAAAAGAGTTTCGGAGGAGGAGGTGGCAGGTGAGGTTATCCCATTTAAGATTGAGTAATGAAGTAAGAACAGCCTTTGGAGTCAGAGAAAATGGCAAAGTGACTAAGAGGAGAGTACTCAATAAAGTTGAGGGCGAGGAGAATGGCCTTAGCCTCGGCTGAAAAGATGGATGAGTGGTCAGGAAGTCTGCTACTGAGGGTGATGTCTTGGATGATGGCAGCAGCAGCTGTCTTGTTGCCTTCCTTGGAGCCATCAGTATAGATGGAGTGTAATTTGAGAGTTGGTCTTTGATTTGGTTGTGGAGATTGATGAAGAGATTAGGGTGAGTTTGAGTTTTGTTATAAGTGGAGAGGTCTAGGTGAACAGAAGGAAGGGGGTGGCCCAAGGCGGAAAAGTGGGCCAGGAATAGGTGCCGAGTGGCGGGGTTGATGCCAAGTTGAAAGAGGTCTGATTTAATCGTAAGCTGAAGGGGGCGATAGGGTTTTAGTCCTATCAAAGAGGGAGGAGAAATTGGGGTACCTGATGAGGTTGTAAACAGGGTTCTGGGTGTTGGTGAGGACTCTAAAAGCATAGGAGAGGCTAAGCTTTTTACATCTAAGTAGAAAGGGGGTTAGTTGGCTTCAACATGAAGGCTAGTGATTGGGGAGGTCCTGTAGGCTCCTAGACAAAGCCTGAGGGCTTCATTTTGGATGGTGTTAATGTGGTTGAGGTATGAGTTGTGAGCGACACAGTAAACAATATTGCCATAGTCAAGCAGCACGAATGGTGAGCCTGAAAATTTTGAGGAGAGCATGCGGTTCGCTCCCCAAGTAGTGTTGGAGAGCAGACGGAGGAGGTTGAGGGAGCTATTGCATTTTAGTTTCAGGTTGGTGATGTGTGTATATGATAGAGAAAATTTGTAGAAACAAAGTGGTGCAATACTTTGTTAAATATCTTATTCCGTTTAGAAGTTATAACATTTTAAAGAGTGGAAAATGTTCTTAAAAACACCTCGTACTGCAGTATATGTCCTTCAGCTTGGTGATGTCATCAAGGCAATTCCCAGTACAGATCTTATGTATTTCTTATAAAATTAATCACATTCTTTACATTATCGAACAGCATTTTTGGTTCATTATAGAGATAGGGTGGAATATATAATTTACATGTACAAGAAAACCTTTTATTTTTACTTGGTTTACATAACATTTACAATGATAAAAAAATCCAAATCATTTTTAAAGAAATACAAAATAATTCTTGTTGAAATTGTCTCTATGACATCACAGATATTGCCAATCAGTCACTTTTGTCCAAATTCAAAATACTTTAAAATTTTATAACTTCTAAACAAAACAAGATATTAACAAAGTTTTTTCACCAATTTTTTCTAAATATTGTCTCTATCATATATGAAAAATGAAAATTCATGGGAATATTCCTTTAAAGTGTTCATCTTGACTAAAGAGCAATGAACTAAGTAGAATGCTGGAGAAACTACTAAAGTATACTAATTAATACTTTCTTGTTCAACTCCAGAGATAAGTCATAAGTTTGCTGAACAATAACTGGTACTAGAACTATACTAATGATCACAACCACTCACTCCATAAATACACTTTGTGAAAGAATCTTTGGAAAATCAATCCAATTTGTTTTATTGATTAAAAACATTTGTTCAAACTTTTCCCACATGGTATAATTCCAGGTACTTCATTTGTTTTTGTCTCACTAATCTGCTAACATGTTGTTTCATGTATCAGCTATCAGCAAAGATGTAAAAAAAAGTAATTAAAACAAACAAAGTAATTTTGATGATGTCACACCTTGTGATGTCATTGTGAAGCCAGTCAGGATTCACAAACAAATGATAGAGAAACAAGTTTGAGACCGATCTCCAGGTACAGTATACTGCAGTGGCAACAATTTGAGCTTTTTTCAAAGAAAATATACTATAAACAATAAACACAGCATATCATTTCATCAAAATCAAGAAAAGATTGACCCTCTAAGCTAAAGCTAAATCCATCCGAGCCATTTTAGGGCCATTACAGTGCTTCGTGCTTATCCTGCTTTCCATGACGATGAGAGCATAATGCTCCCTCTGGACGGGACACCAGTCCGTCGCAGGTTAACTCCCCAACAATGCTATGGTAATCATTTCCCACAGCCTGAGAGGAGCAGGCAAGCGGAATAAAGCCTGCCTTGCCCAAGGACATAACACAGCTGCTATCAAAACTGGTACTTCAAAAAAGCAAAAAAATGTCATCAAATTTGGGAAAAGCTTGACCATTTTAACACATTTTAAATACTAAGATGTTAAGAAATTATGCAAATGATTGTACATGAATTTGTGACATAGAAAAAAGGAACCTATGAATTTCCTTATGTTAACATATTGTTTTCCAATCCTTCACCAATGTTCTTTGAGGTTTTGAATTTTGATCAAAATTGTCAAAAACAGTCTTGAGGATTTTCAGTGACTAAAATTTAGGACAGAAATTTAAAGATTAACATTAAAGAGCTTTTGTTGTCTTTTATTTCATACACCACAACTTTTGCATTCATTAAAATGCTTTTTCATAAATGAAAGACTATTCTATTTATACTGCATTTAAAATCTCTATTTTTCCATATATACTGTTCTTTAAATTGACATAGATTAATTTTTTAATTTGCATAAATACTCAAGAATTCTGCAAAAGTGTTAGAGAGCATTGTTAACTTATTGTGCTGTAGGACACTGAGAAAACTGAATGAATGTGACCCAAGTGTTCCTGCTGAATAACATTATGTATTTTTACGTAGCTATTTACGCAGAATTTGCCTCAGGCATCTCTCAATCTTGCCATATCTAAATAACTTGATAATCCTTTGGCAGTAATCACTATGTGGCGTGAGTGATACAGATTCAATACAATTTCTCAGGCTATTCAGACTCCTCTTGAATGCCTTTTTATATCAAGCTGTTTTGCAGCCTTAATGCTAGGTGAACTTCACGTCAGTAAAATACCATAATCTGTTTCACTCCAGCCCGGAAAAAAAGTGGGAGTCTCAGTACTTTTGAGACATTATACCAAGATACAGTTACATTATTTTCTTTGTAGGGTGATCAGCTGAAATTGCACTAATATCTTTCCCCTGTGCTGTAATTTGATGTAAATCATTATTCTGTAATGATAATCACAATATCTGGTGTCAGTTGATTATACTTTCCAGTTTTAATCCAGTCACATTTTTGGTTCCAGCTGAACTATCTCCATCAGTGAATACCACTTGAATACTTTTCCAAGATTTTGTTCTATTTTGGTCCTCAATCACATCAGATGAACCACCTACTGTATTCAATCTAATACCACTCTTACAAATGCATCTGGAAATACAGTATTACACATCGTTCCTTATTTACACAGCAAATAAAAGATGCACAGTTGCTGTGCGTTCTACATCATTGAGCATGATGAGTAGGATGTACATAGGCGAGAGACCAACTGTGTAAGACTGATGAGTTGTTTGGGAGATTTTGTCTGCAGTATGCACTGATCACCTTTTCTTGACAACCATGGTTTGATGGGTTGCGTCGCATAAACAAATTCAATGGTAAACAGATTCAACAATCATTGCAAAAAGTAGTAGGGACAAATCCCCACTTCCCTCGATCAATGTTGAAAGTCGCATTTTACTCAAGTTTTTTGCAAAGCGCACAACACTGAATGGGAGGGAGGTTGGTAAAAAATGCTAACACTTTTGGCTACGGCTTCAGAATCTCTCAAGTCTCAGAGACTAGTTTTGCCAACGATTCCCATCTAAGTTTAATCACTCAAATAACAATTCAATACGCCTTTTTGTGCAAAGCTTTACAACAGTCACTCAAGACTCCCTATTCAGCATAAATCTCGCATCCGGATTAAACAAATGATGATAATTGAAAACCTTCCTGAGGGAGATTGCAGCATTTTAGTGGTCATTTCGTTTTCTCAAGTATGAAATAAATCTTCAAAAGGTCAAATGCCTTAACTAATGCAAGAAATGAAATTATGCTTCAAGCAATTAAAAATTAACTTATCTCTTAAAAGTACAATCCTACTGCACAAGGCCATTATAAACAGTCAGATGATGACAAAATATGGTTATCGGTAAGTACTGTAGCAAGAAACCAAGAGTACTGATTTGGTCTTCTTCATCGAGAAAGACAAAAGACTTATTTATTTAATTTCACTTTAATGTTCAGTTTTATTCAAACTATAAAACTTGTCAAAGTGGCACCATGCACCATGAATCGAACCCAGGGTCCACAGATTGACAGACAGAACCTCTGCCACAGAGGTATATTGATTGAAAAAGTATTACATTTGTCTATTATCAATCAATCAGTTTTCAATAATAATATGCTAAATTTGACTTTAATGGCTTCCCAAGTTTCCTTGTACTAACTTTGGCTTAGATTGCTTCCCATATACCTAGAAAATAATAACTACAGGCCTAAACTTTATTATGATAGGAAAGAGGGATGTCTTGGCAAAAAAAAAAAAGACTCTAAACGTCAGTAGTTTCTATTATGTCCGCAAGTATACTTCTGAAATAAAATGATAATTGTTTGGTACAGGCCCAATAAAACAATTTGTGTCCCCCTGAATGGGTTAGGAATTTTAAGTGAACTGCTTAAAAGGCAAACAAACCAGTACAGCAAAATCTTTATAATCTTTTTTTTCAAACACTTGTAGTGAACACTGCAGTTTAAAGACTCATAGCCAACAATTTTTAGTTCTTGTTAAAAATTACATTAGCTCAACCTTTATATAAGTGTTGAGCTAAAAATTGGATATTGTTAATGTGCTTTACTATGAATGAATTTACTTGCATCCGAAATAATAAATATACTTTTTCCATTTTTAAAGAATACACAGGGAATAAATCATCCATTCGATGGCTGAGCATCTGTACAGGGCTACAGTGTCTTTGATCTTGGGATACTCTTTGAATAGTAAAGATTAAAGTTTTAGCAGCGCTAATGAGGCCAAAATAAATAATAAAGATAAACAAAAGAATCAACATGTTTTGCAGTACTAACGCACATAATATTTGTAGTAAAACAACCCTGTTCTTTTAATGGGAAGATATTTGAGACTGTCACATTAATGTGTCGAGTAAACAACGTGTTAAAACAATTGCTTGAATGTGTTTGGCAATTGCTTGAATGACTGTTGAACTAATTGCACATACTTCTACAAGTAATTACAAAAAAATGTGTCAAACCTGAACCAGAATATGTTTTGCTCAAAGAAAAGGCAAAAACAAGTTTCTTCACCTGATTCTGCAAAGCACAATTAGTTTTGTCTAGATAAACTAAACAAAATTTGAATCCAGAAACACAATATTAATGTTATAATTTACTGCATAAAAAAAGTAAACTGAATAAAGATCTACTTCAACTTTGTCCCATAATCCATGGATTTAGTTTCACTCTATAGAGGGATTTCATCACGTGACTCTAACTCTACTGGACTCCATATTAAAGGGCAGTGGCGTCGTTGCATTTCACGCATCTTCACACAGCTCAGTCATATCACACATACAACAAGCATACTACATGCTAACCTACCAGTACCAGTTCAGCGAATTTTACTGATTACAGTTTTTGCTCGCTTTCAATTTTTCTTCATATTTTCCTTAAGTAAGTTTTATTTTCACCAATAAAATGAAGAGTAACTTTAACGTTAACGCCATCTGATTGTTCGTTTTACTTCAACAAAGCCTACAAACCTGATACAAAGTGCTCGCTGCAAATCATAGTGTGTAAGGCCTACCGTAGGTTAAAAGCTGTTGCGTTGAACAGCAGAAACGCACTTCGAATGTCGATCAGGATCAGATGGAAACCAACAAACTTTTTAATCCCCCGCACACATATTATAGTGCAACCAACAGTGCAGCAAGATTCCGGCATAATCATCTTACAAAAATAATTATCTTATATAACAACAAGCAAACGTATGTGAGTCTAATAAAGTGTACAGCAGACGTCAGTGGTTTTTCCAGACAAAATGGTGATGTAAACAAAGTCATGTGACCTCATGACGTCAGCTGAAACACCCTAATTGGTGAGCAGTCAAGGACCTCATTGAGACAATCTCATTCAAATTTTCCCATTAAGATACACAAATCCTTCAAGAACAAAAAATATATCAAATATCCCTAATCAAATCTAATAGGCTTTTAAACCTACTGTATTATGAAAATACACAAGGGTCTCAGAACCCCACTTCCTTAGTATACATCACCCAAACACAAGGAAGGACATTCCGGGAGATCTTTGTAATAAATGTTAAATATAACTATTTCTTGATCTCAAATGAATGTTGCTTTACAGAGTGGAAGGGGAAATCAGATTGGAATTTACCAATTACTACCCGCCAGCTCATACATTTACATACTTATAAATACCCTTCACCCACTTCTCCCAACACGTTTTCAAAAAATGCATTCAAGCTCAGATTCCCCTCTTCTTTCTTGGACATTGATATTAAAGTCATGTTTAGACCCTGCATCCTGGGATGCCAATATTGCAATATTACTTACCTCCAGTACTGGTCCTGCCCCAAGAAGAATTTGCTCAACACCACTAGCATGGCCCTTCCGACTTAGCGCAGTCAAGTGATGGATAAGAAAGTTAGTACTTTCCGTCTTTCCAGATCCGCTTTCTCCTGATATTACAATGCACTGGTTTTGTTTTTCCTCAAGCATGGTATGAAAAGCAGCATCAGCAATAGCAAATATATGAGGCGGAAGTAGCCCAAGACGGTGATTCTGATACAAGTTTACATATTTGGGGTTATATATTGGGAAGAATCTGAAAGGGTTCACAGCAATGAGTATTGAACCAACGTATGTGTAAATTTTACCCTGTTTGAAACGAGTGGATAGATTGTCCATTAGTGTCTTCTCGTTGAGATCAGGCAAGTTACATAAGTCATGATACTCTCTGGTGGTTGATGGGTACGGGAAAAATCCACTCACAAATGAATCTATCGTTTTATAGTCGGATATTTCAAGGGCTTTTTCAGAGGCCTCTACTATCTTCCCCATCAAAAATCTATAGTTTGTTTGAAATGTACCAGTGTCCGATTCATCATCTGACAGAACTCGCGGCCATAAGAGTTGAACTTTGACAGGGTTTTCGTGACGGTCCAGCCGCCTCTCTTTGCAAACATGACCCGACTCCTGACATATCTCAGCCAGGTAAAAGCCTTCTGTGGAGGAAGATTCAAGGTTGAGCTTTTTAAGGATAATTGTAAGTAATTCCGTGGAGGTAGTCTGTTTTGTAGCCTGCACTGTGATGGTGTTCCTGTCCGGGCATATCGTACCTGTGTGAACGCGCACCAGGTATATACCCGTATCAACTGCTCCGTCTTTAGCATCCATCCCAGTTGCTTCACGGATCTATACAAAAAACAGAAATGAAAAAACTATTAATCATGCACTCTACATCAACTGATGAAGATGTTGAAAATTTCTTTCAGTGAGTCACCTTAAGTGTTTGTTCTCTGCTGAGTTCAGAATTGTAATGCTTTGATGTATCACCATAAACAGATCCTTCTCTTCAGCTGGAAGCTATCTTAGAAGATTACCTCACCTAAATGTGACAATGAACTCATACTACAGATATTTCAATAACAAAGGACCAGTCCCATTAGCTTTAAGGTTAATTGACGTAGTGCACCTTGATACATAATGTACATCACTTATCATATCCCTGAGTGATTCATCAGAAAAATGCTTGGTAATAACAAATCAGAAATTAATATTGACATAGTTCAAACTTTCTCTTCATGATGTGATAGTCTAATCATGCGGGATGGTAATCACTGGTTCATTTGATTTTCTATTTTGATAATTTTATGTTACATGATGATGAAATAGCTGTTGTGGTTGTTCATTATTACTGTATATGTTGTTGTTTCTTTCTTTTAAGGGGAGTGTTCCGACTCGTAAACCATTTATGATTGGCTTTGCGGGCACTCCGTCTAAAATGTTATAATTTACTGTAAATATACAAAGACAGAATAACAAATAAAAAGAAATTAAAATGTGAAAACTTAAAGCATCCTTAACACAAAGGACAACGTGAAAATCTTGAAGTAAAAGCAAGTAAACGTTCCTGATATAAGCATTACTTGGTGCTAGAAGTGCAAGCGGGTATGTGTTAGTCATTTCACAAAGATGATCATGATTATGCAATGTTGCAAATTGAGTACAACATAAAACCATATAACACCAGAAAGGTAAATACAGTCATGGTTGCATGCCCATGCAAATTGACACCCATGTAATATGACCTGGCCAATTATAAAAATGGCATTTCACACTAAGTCCCGCATTGCATCCCATGTCCCATGGCATCCCACTCCATGTCCCACATGGCATCCCACTCCATGTCCCACATGGCATCCCCACTCCATGTCCCACATGGCATCCCACTCCATGTCCCCCACATGGCATCCCACTCCATGTCCCACATGGCATCCCATCCCACTCCATGTCCCACATGGCATCCCATGTCCCATATGGCATCCCATGTCCCACATGGCATCCCATCCCACTCCATGTCCCACATGGCATTCAACATCCTCCATGTCCCACATGGCATCCCACCATGTCCCACATGGCATGGCATCCCACCCATGTCCCACATGGCATTCCACCATATGTCCCACATCCATCCCACCCTATGTCCCACCATGACCATCCTCCCTCCCATAGCCATGTCCCACACCTCCCATGTCCCCATGGCCTCCTTCCCATGCCCTATCCCCTATGTCACACATGGCCCCATCTGTCCCATGGCATCCCACCCGGCCCACCCCATGTCCCACATGACATTCCATGTCCCATGACATTCCATGTCCCACATGACATTCCATGTCACATGACATCCATGTCCCACATGACATCCCATGTCCCACATGACATTCCATGTCCACATGACATCCCATGGCATTCCATTCGATGACCATGGCACCCCTCCCACATGGCCTTATGGCATTCTACCCTATGACATCCCTATGAGTCTCACCCTAGCTATCACAGTCCCTGATTGAGCATACTACTGTATGTATGAAAGTGTCAGTTCATATAACTTATATGCAAATGAGTTGTTGAAATCATCTAAAAGATTTGAACTATAAGCTGAAAACACACCCCTCTATGCTTAAATTGCATGAAAAAGGCATTAAAAATGAAGCAAATTCCTTCATTTTCTTGATTATCGACTGTTTAGATCTTTCCACTGCGTGTTCATGGTCAGAACTAAATTCAACTTCTTAAATTCAAATTTTTTGGCGCACTTTAAGAACTACAAATTGATTTACAGCAGGAAAGCGGAATTTTACAGGCCTTAGCCAATACTGTACTGGGGTACGGTCGATGTACAAAAATTATTTTGTGACAACAGATGGAACTTCAGACTGCCAGAAATCGGCAACATTTTTCGTTAAATATTTTATTTCTATGCCGGTTTGAATGTCATCCAAATCCAGGATCTCTATTTTTAACTAGTTTTATCAGCCTAACGGGTTTATAAGACATTAAATTTCCATTCGGTGAGATTCTTGGCCTATTTTTTGTCCGAAAATGCATGGTATGTTGTGGGTGTGAAGTGTACCAGTTCCACATAATTTGTTTTCACTGAGTTTTGGGTGAAGCTTGGTTGCAATTAATCGCTAAATGCTTGCAAATTTTGGGGATTAAACATTTAGTGAATTAATCGCAAATCAACAGCACTACTGTAGTTATTGGGTCAAGGGTTTCTGAGGTAGGGGCCTTCTGGATGGTGAATGAACAGACTAGTCTGTTATAATTCTAATTATTCATTAATTTATCCATTATTAGAATGATTCAACATGAACTGTACAATGGACAATGAAATCGTTATAAGATATAACCCAAACATACAGCTCTTGATTATTCTACTAGTCCAAGTGGAGTAATGGGTCCTTAGTCTACTAGTCAGCTAGTACAATGGACAATGTTCGCGTTATTTATGGGGTAAAATCTAAGTTGGGACTGGCGCCATTCGAGCTGAGCACCAGTCCAGGACCGGACTGGTGGACTATACAGTCAGTTCATCTCCTGGCTCTCAGCTGCCCTGTAACCATATCACCAATCCTTAAAGAAGCAAAGCTACACAAAGGCCATATCAACTACCTGTCTAACCTGAGCTTTGATCTATACAGTGAACAAATTACCTATCATTCAACATGACAAATATATGTAATGAACAATAATGTCTTCCTAAAGACAACTCCATCTTCCTAACAACACTTACATCGAATTAACCCTTACTCTACCACGCAGCAATATTATCGCCGTTTTAGGTGTCCCATCTTCGACCCCACCTCCCAGACCAGACACATTTTCAAAACAGTGCTGATAGAGTAAGTGTTAATCAACCCGCAACAAGTGTGCCAACTCAAAAATATGTGCAGCATGGCCCCAGTGAGGCGTCCCACTGGGTCACTAAGGCAGGAACAAGCCCAATTTTGCTGCTCGGAAGACAGAGGACCCTTCAATAATCAGCCTATGCTTAACCCTTACTCACCTTGAGGTGATATTATCGCCGTTTTGGGTGCCCCATCTTTGACTCCGCCTCCCAGGTGCATTTTTAAAACAGTGCTGGTAGAGTAAGGGTTAAAGCTACACACATAATACTTTTCCATGGAGACAGAACAAAGTAAGTAATACTATACTTACTAAGCCATGTTCAATCCTGCTCATTCATGACAAGCATTGCAGTGATTCAACATGTACTGTCTACCCTCAAGAAAAGATGGGGGAGTTGAGAGTAAACTATACTTTCTGGGTCTAGCGCGATTTAACAAATTACATTCCGTTCAACATGACGAAAATATGTAATGAACAAACATTGACAACATCTTCCTAATGACAATTTCATCTTCTAAAAGACACATCAATTGAAGGAACAAATATTTTGCCATAGAGACACAGAACAAAGTAAATAATATGATGCTTCCTGAGCCATGTCAAGTTAAATCTTGCTCATTCATGACAAGTAGATATTTATTGTAACACATACAAACTTCCAATGTACTTTTTCAAATGCACCAGTGTTACATTTATTTACATAGAAATAAGAATACTTCAACAAGTTTTGAAATGATGAATTGCTTACTTCTGAAGTGATAAATTACTTACTGTAGTTACGAAGTGATAAATTATACATATCTTATCAAATGAGTGCCTCTTCATTCAACAGATAGAAACTGTAATTTATTTTATCCTGTGTCTGCTTTAACAGTTTAAAATCACATAGCTCAAATGTCTTGATATATATCATAAGGGTAAGCCAATAATCTTTTGTCAAGACTATGACATCATACAGCTTCATGGTGGTCAAAAAGCTGGATATGATGTCATAACTAATGGATACCTATTAAAGAAAAGTCAAATAAGGATGCATATTGCATATTCCAATGAAGAAGTTAGATAACAAGTTTTGTAATAAGACTTCCTTTTCACATCTGTTACATCCGTGAAGATTATATAATCATCTTCCTTTGTAAACAACACATGAAAATAAAGTACCCTATTGTTTTTTTCAATATACAACAGTGAAAGCCAGGTTTGCAGCATGAAGGGAAGGAATCCACAATTGGAATACCATCAAGATAATTCCAACAGTCCTGTAGTTCCCTTTTCAATTCCCTTTTAGAATATTTACATTTTCATTTCTTCTTTTACAAGGCAAAACGTGCAAACCTCGATCACATTGTGTACAAACTAAGAGTTCTCATCCAAACACACCACACACAAAATACAATAGTTTATGCAAAGATAGTTTGATTCTGTTTGAAGCTGACAAAACCACCCATTTTACTTGGTTTATTGACAAGGAGGCCAGCTAAAACCAGCTGTGTCGAGTATGTATGGTTTGGTAGGGTTCTTTTAAGAATTAGTATTTCAGTACTTATAATGCAACTTAAGAGTCATAGTAGTTGCCCACTCCCCCTCCCTCCCTCTTTTAGGTAGAACTTCAAAATAAAGTAACTTTTAAAGAATTGAGTGCAATAATGTGCTTTGAACACATTTTGCCCAAATGCTTTGATTCAGGATGTGGATCTTGGTTAAATGTTTCAGGAGGCCCCACTATGACCCCCCCCCCCCCTCCCTAGGTTCGTTTTCACCATCCTCTCACTTATTTTGTACATCACCATACCCACCCAGGTTTAACCCAGGTTATCTCCCTTGTGTCAGATGTCTCTTCTGTAAATACAATTGTAAGGATTTCTCACAACTGCAACATCAAAATGGCATTTAAGAAATATACCGATACGAACATTTTTACAACATATTGTAACAACCACAGTACAAAGGACTGAAAATATAACCTAATTTATCTCTCCTACATGTCCCGCACTTTGATCTATAAATAATCATATAATGAACTTATGAACTACAAAGTGTTCTAAATGACAACTCCCCAGTTATATACTAGAGAATTGCCTTTCTTTATTAAATGAAGTTCCATATTAGACTTCATTCATTGAAGCCTATTTGCTGCATGAATAACCTTGAATACCAACTGATGAGGGAAAATGATCAAAGTAAAAAAACATGACTTAAAATTTTAAATAGGACATTTCCTTAACTGAGTTTTTACACATGGGCTTGTTTATATTCAAATTTGACAACCATTATAAAATATCAAAATGAGTCATCAATATCTACTCACAACAATGACTATAAATAATAAGAGACATTGTGACATCACCAGACAAATAATTGTGGCTATGAAGTGAAAAAGTTTGACACAAATATGTTTTTTAAATTAAAATAATAATTCTTAGGGAACTTTCTCACCCCAAGGTGCACTTTTAATGTATTTCTCCTTCCTCTTTTTTAAAGACAGAAGCATGAAAATAAGTATGGTTAAAAAACTTGGTTGATGAGGTGATGGACAGATAATTGTGCTATGAAGTGGAATTTTTGACACAAATATGTTTTTTAAATTGAAATAATAATTTTTAGTGGACTTTCTCACCCCAAGGTGCGCTTTTGATGAATTTCTTTTCTTCTTTTTTAAAAACAGAAACATAAAAATAAGTATGGTTAAAAAACATGGTTGATGATCGAATTGTGCCAGAGAGCTTAGATTGTGTCAGGTGAAAGAGGTTGAGAACATATTGAGGTGAGCATGGGCTGCTGGTCATAGGGGCAAGACTCAATGAGAGGAGACATATTGAGGTGAGCATGGGCTGCTGGTCATGGGGGCAATTCAAGGAGTGTATTTTCCCCCAAAGAGTTGCTAAATATTGTTTATTGAATTAATTATCTGTATAATTAAAGAAGATGTTCACTGTTCAATCCCCCCACCCCCTCCCTAATGATATTTGTCCCTCCAACTAAACTCTTTTATAGTCACATATAGGTGTAGATCTGTATATAGGGAAAGGAGAGGGTTTGGAAGTTCTTGGGGTGAGTAACTGCCGAAGAGCTCAGTAATGGAGTAGCTCTGGGAGGGTGAGGAGTAGACAGTCAATAAGGATGTGTTTGACTGTCAAACGATCACGGATATCACTGAATTGGGGCGAGAACTGCAGTGACATCACACTAGGAGGGGGTGACTGGTTATTTCCAAATGTGAGGTAGGATCTATTTAGACCTGTGTGATATCATGTTGCCAGATAAAACATAATGATAGCAAAAGGTCTGCGTGAAGAAAGACTGACCAACAATTTGAAACGGAATGCCTAATGGTATTGTGATAAAATTTAGATCATAATGATAATAATAGATTAACAGAGATAAAAAGGCAAAAGGCTAGCCACACTATAATGTTCATCATTTATGTCTCATGGAAAATTTATACCAACTGTATTGAAAATCCAGTATACCTTTAACTGAAATTTAACACAAGGGCAACGTAAATTTTTTAAAATGAGCACATTTTAAAATAAGGCCATGCTAAAAAATACTCACACACAAAATTAATAACACAAGAATTTACATTTAAAATAAGGCACTCGGGTTCCATGCTGAAAATATTCACACAAAAAATTAATAACACAAGGGTAAGGTAATTTTTACACTTTTTAAAATTAAGCAACTATGCCTGAATTTGCATATAACTGACTCGGTTACATGCTGAAAATATTCAGCCTAACTGTCCTTTTTCCCAGTTTGCAAGGCTATAGTTTATTCAGTGGCATATAGCAAGAGGTAACATAATTGCAACATCTAAATCTCACAGGGTTCATAATAGCAATGATGCCCATATTTGCATAACATATGAACATACCTAAGACAATTTATTGAAAATAAATATTAACAAATTAACTCGCATTTGTTTAGGATTATTTGCCTGGCAGGGATGATCTGCAAAATTGTAATTACAAAACAATGCAAAAATATCACAGGCCTATCTGACTGACCCTCTTCCAAGAAGTATTACTCATAAATTCTAAGACATGTGAAGCTGATTCTCAGCTATGTTGACTTTAGCGAACGAGCTCCGGATTTAGGTATTGTGCTAATATGTCATGTTCAAACTGTATCAAACATTGAGAGCTACAGAAATACCTTTGCATATATGATGACATAAGCAATGGGCATACAAGATAGATATCCCTGACTATTCCACTAATACTTTTAAAATATATTTATCTACATAGTCCTAATACCTTCATGCAATTAAAAAGTCTATGAGCCTCAGAACTGAAGATGCTTGAATGCTCAACTACTTGAAGCATAAAGATAAAAATGATTGACAAATTCATATGGAATTCATGGACTGAGGGCTCCTACCATAAAGCTTATATTAAAGGAATATTCCCATTGATTTTTTTTTCTCCATATATGTTAGAGAATTTTTTTAGAAACAAAGTGGTGAAAAAACTATGTTATTATCTTATTCCATTTAGAAGTTACAAAATATTTTAGAAACAAAGTGGTAAAAAACTATGTTAATATCTTGTTCCATTTAGAAGTTACAAAATTTTGAAGTATTTTGAATTTGGACAATGTAACTGATTGGCAACATCTGTGATGTCATAGAGACAATTTCAACAAGAATTATTTTGTATTTCTTTAAAAATGATTTGGATTTTTTGATCATTGTAAATGTGATGTACACCAAGAAAAAACAATGTTTTTTTGTAAATTATATATTCCACCCTATCTCTAAAATGAACCAAAAATGCAGTTCGATAATGTGAAAAAAGTGTGATTAAATTATAATACATAAGAACTGTGCTGGAATTGCCTTGATGACATCACTAAGCTAAAGGACATATACAGTACTATACAAGGTGTTTTTAAGAATATTTTTCTACTCTTTACATTGTTATATCTTCTAAATGAAATAAGATATTAACATAGTTTTTTCACCACTTTGTTTCTACTAATTTTCTCTATCATATATAAAAAATAAAAATCCATGAGAATATTCCTTTAAATGTATGTATCTAACAGCTCACAACATACAGTAGAGCAGAGAGTTCACAAATGGAATTTGCTTAAGAAATATTTCTTTCTATATAGAAATTACTATAAGTATCAACAAAAATTAAGTGACTGCTTTAAAGGTATATGGACAGGTAAAGATTCTAATTGAAGACCATTCAATTCTGAGCAGAATAGACTATAAATGTACACAATAGCACTTAAAATTTTCAAGTTATGACAAAATCAAAGTTTGTAAACCATTTCAGCATGCACGAAAGTCATATAAACAAGAATACTGCCAAATTTCTTTCATGTTATTCTTGATATTTCTTTCCCAAAGTTCAAATATCAAACAAAGGTTCTCAAATTGCATGCTACTGTTAAATCTGGGTCAAGTTTATAATAAAATCCAATTTCATGTTGGGAAGGGCTGAACAACAAAAAGCTATCATGAGCAACTTTCTAGTTGTCCAATTCTAAGGTCACAAAATATCGCATAATTTATGCTGATTACTGTAGGTACACATGTATTTAAGTTTTAAAATGCTGTAAAGCGGACAATTTTTAACTCATTTTGAAGGGGCATTTTTGCTGTTTGCCTGATTTTAGTATACAGTATTCGACGTAATAAGTGCCCGGGGCTCTTATGAAAATAAAACTGTACCACCTTTTAGTTTCTTTCTCATAAGCGCCCATGCTCAGGAGTCGCGTACAATGTAAATTCAGTGAAACAAAGGGAAAGATAGCCCCATTCTAAGTAATCACCACAAATTTCTTCTCCCCGTATAAAGGGATTTCATCACTCTTAACTCATCATGAAGCCATTTTGCCGCGCAAGCATCGTTGCATTCACACGTCTTCACACAGCTCAGTCACATCACACTTACAACAAACATACTGCCTGCTAACCTACCTACCAGTTCAGCGAATTTTATTGTTTTTGTTCGTAGCGGCAATTTTACTTCATAATTTCCTAACATTTTATATATTCACAGGGTATATGAAGAGTATATGTTACGTGAACACCATCTACCATCTGATTGTTCGTTATATGCTGGCAAAGCCTACATACCTGGCATAAAGTGTTCACTGCAAATCCTATACCGAAGGTTGAAGAAGTTGCGTCGTACAGCAGAAACCCACTTCGAACGTCGATTAAGATAAAATGGAAATCAAGAAAACGCCTTTTTATTTCCCGGCACACGTCTATTAGTGCAACCAACGGCATAGCAAGATTCTGGCATAATTATCTTATTTTATATAGCAACAAGCAAGCGTTTGTAAGTCTAAATAAGTGTACAGCAGACAATCGTTCTCACCCGACAAAATGGTGATGTAAACAAAGTCATGTGACCTCATGATGTCAGTTGAAAGACTCTAATTAACAGGGATTCGGGATAGGGTATGAAAAAAGAATGGGACATAAATACATATAAACAGCATCATTGTTTATTGATTTTGGGATATGTTATCAGTTTGTTTGATTTGTTTGATGAGGGCTTGACGGCACCACAAAAGGGTCACACCGTGCCTGAGAGGGTAGATCAATCCAGAGGTAGGAAGTAAAGAAAATAGGGGGAGATTGAGACAAACATGGAAACTAAAAGCCAGAAAACTGGGATCGAGAGACGAAGTGCATGGGTGAAAAAATGGGTGAAGTAGAGGGAGGTGTTGGGAGAGGACTAAATATGGTTGTAGAGGGAAGCATGATGAAGGAAGGAGATAATTTTATCCGCAGGCTTTTTCTGGAAGAGCTCGGCTATCCAGTTGTGGGGAGCGAGGGAAGCTCCAGGAATGTTGTACAGGGGGCAAGCAAGGAGGACGTGGTGGACTGTGAGGGTGGAATGGCAATTATTGCAGAGGGGTGGGGGAGCCAATAAGGACGTGGGAGTGAGTGAGGTGGGTGTAACCTATTCTAAGGTGGGTAATGTGGATGTTGTCGGCACCGAAGAGATTGTGGATGGTGGGTTTGATTGGAATGGTGGGCTGGATGACGTGGAGTTTGTTATCAATTTGGGAGTACCATGAGGTTTTCCAGCGGTCATGAACAAGGGAAGCGATAAGTGGTTTGATGTCAGAAAGGGTTTTAGGTAAGGGAGTAGGAAGTAGGTTGAGGGCAAACTTAGCGGCTGCATCAGCTCTGTCATTGCCAGGGATGCCAACATGGCTGGGTATCCAAAAGAATACTTGCCTGCAGGAGGAAGGGGGCGAAAGGAGTTTATGGAGGAGGTGGTGGGATGTGGGATTATTCCATTTAAGATTGAGTAAAGAAGTAAGGACAGCCTTGGAGTTGAAAAAGATGGCAAAGTGGCTGAGCAGGGAATACTCAATAAAGTTGAGGGCGAGGAGAACGGCCTTGGTCTCGGCCGAGAAGATGGACAAGTGGTTGGCAAGCTTGCTACTGAGGGTGATGTCTTGGATGACGGCAGCAGCAGCTGTCTTGTCGCCTTCCTTGGAGCCATCAATATAGATGGAGGTGTAGTTTGAGAGTTGGTCTTTGATTTGGTTGTGGAGGTTGATGAAGAGGTTAGGGTGGGTTTGGGTTTTGTGATGAGTGGAGAGGCCCAGGTGGATAGAAGGAAGGGGGTGGCCCAGGGAGGAAAAGAGGGCCAGGAGAAGGTGCCAAGAGTGGCGGGGTTGATGCTGAGATGGTTGAGGTCTGGTTTGATGCGTAAGCTGAAGGGAGGGGATAGGGTTTTAGACCTATCAAAAAGGATGGAGAAATTGGGGTACCTAATGAGGTTGTAAACCGGGTTCTGGGTGTTGGTGAGGGCTCTAAAAGCATAGGAGAGGCTAAGCTTTTTACACCTTAGCAGCTTAACACCTTAGCTTCAGTAACATGTTCGCAGGCAGGTTCTTCAACGAGGTCTTCATCGGTCAAGTAGGCAAGGTCTCTGGTTCTGATGATGCCTTTGCTGGAGTTCAAGTAACGTTGGGGGGTGACTGTAATATCGATACCAGTATCAGCTAGGGTTTTGGTGGTAAGGAAGGTGGTGGCTTGAGTGTCCCTGGTGCAGTGCACCAGGAGATCGCCGGATCTGCGGGTAGAAACCATTAAGAGGGTACCGACAAAGCCTTGGAGCGCCTTGTGTATGAGGAAAGGGGAAACTCTTTTGAAACTGTCTGGTTTATTTATGGCCTGAATGATTACAATTTTGGGGACTGGGGCTGAAGAATGGTCAATGGAGGTAGCAGGTTGGTCATGGGGAGGGGAGGGAGGGTCAAGGTCAAGGCAGAAGCCTTTCGTCATGATGGAAAAAAATCAAGGACCGAGAGGCAACTAGAAAACAAATTGCAGCACTACTATAGGACAACCACTGTACCAGTATCGATAAGAGCTTAAAAGTCTGGTCACAACGGGAGGGAAAAAATAAAAGAACGGTCTCACTGAAAGCCGTCTCACCCATCCACAGAGAGAGAATCCCGAGAAAATAAAGATTCAAAACAAAATATAGGTGGAAAAGTGCAAGGTAAAGTGTATCGGAATAAAAAGTTTGAGAGAATAGAATACAAGTCACGTTGCTCTTAACAGGTTGCATTACTCACTGACCTAGAGCTTCTTCTGTTATCAGTCAAAAATATTGGGTGGGTGCTTATTAGAGCACGGGCGCTTATTACGTTGTCGAATACGGTATTCTAAATTATCTAAGCTCCCTGCTGTTGCTATCTGTCCATACACCTGTAAGTATAACAAATTATTGCGCTCTACAGCAAGTTGGTCACAGGTCATGGATCCATCAAAAGTCAAAAACGTTACATCGGGGTCAACATTTTTCTAGTTTATTTGGTTCTTTCAAGTCTATTGACTTACTACAAATAGTTTCATTTCCTAACAAAAAGTTAATAGATGTTTAATCAGCAACACAAAACATTTTTTTTTAATTACCCAAGGGGGTCAGAGTACCCTAAAATTGTACATGCTGTCATGCAATACAGAAACCTGCATCGCTTTGTTATTTGCATAAAAGGGTGTTTCAGCTGACGTCAGATGACTTTGTTTACATTGCCATTTTGTCGGGAAAAACCACTATCGTTTGCTGTACACTTAATTAGACTTACATACATTTGCATGTTGTTATATATGATTATTTTTGTAAGATAATTATGCTGGAATCTTGCTGTGCCGTTGGTTGCACCAAGAGATGTGTGCAGGGGAATAAAAAGACATTTTCTCAATTTCCATCTGATCTTGATCAACGTTCGAAGTGGGTTTGTGCTGTACCATGCAACAGCTTCAACTTGGTTCACACTAGGATTTGCAGCAAGCACTTTATATCAGGTTTGTCTGAGTATAACGACAATCACCTGGCGTTAACATTAAAGTTGCTCTTCCTAAACCCAGTGAAAATATAAAACTTAGGAAAATATTAAGTAAAATTAGAAGCTCTCGCTACCTGCAAAATGAGTCCAGTTGAGTTATAGAGTCACGTGATGAAATTCCTCAGGCTCTATATGCAAGATGTTTTAAATTCATGTGAATATGGAAACTCACTTAATTACTTTCTTTTTCATTGTTGTAAATTTAGTTATATTAGTTTTTACTGATATATTGCTTACAAGATCGTGGGAAATAAATCATCAACAAGCTGTACTCCTTCTGGAATTAAAAATATTTAATGTTACTGTTACCTAAAATTCAATCTTTTTCCCTTTACTTTTACATATTACCTACAACAAACAGGACACTGAACTTATATTTCAATGTACCAGTAAAGTTGTATGTCAAAATTTCCTCACTGCAGTAAAATCATAATTTCAATCATGTGAAAACGTTCCATCCATTCTTCACAAACTTCAAACAAAGCTGGGCAAAGAGTTCAGAATCATTTGTTTAGGAGCAAAAGTTCAAAGACACATAATGCAGAGTGACCTTTACATGATCAACAAAAAAAATTTTTATTTTTAACTTGCCAATTTATTTTTATATTTTTATGAAAAGCCTATATACAGTCCAGGTCTTCATGGAACATACTGCAAAATCAAAATCAGCAATGTTCTATACAGCACCCCACTGGGAATATCATTCACACAGTATAGTATAGCATAGTCTGGATGGGAAAATTGATTGTGCGCATTATGACTCAGTGTGATCATGGAAGTAGAAGAGATGCTGTTATCGCCTTGTATGATAACCAGGGAGTTGTCATAAGACACTGTATGTTTGAGATAGGAAGTCGGGGAAATCTTAGGGACTTTATAGAGCACACTGTGTTTGCATTTCATTTGAGAAAAAAAATGGTCTTAATTGAGGCTTCAATTAACAGCTATGGACTTGTCAAGAAAACTGCTTTGTAAGTACAAGAATAGTATGGCTTATGGGACTTTATAGGAATTTTGAGAGACCTTGGGATTATCAAAGTTATTTTCATTGTTCGTGATGAAAAGAAAGGATCATATGAAAACAAAGGAGCTAGTACCCTGGAAATTAAAATGAGAATCAATCTAATTTACTTTGAATACATGGGATCTACATTATCATCATTACAATCAGCATGGGTGGGGTTTGCCTACCTAAAGTAGGCAAAGTCGAAAGTGGGGGAGGGAAAAGTCGAAAGCGGGCGAGGAGAAAGTCGAAAGTGGGTGAGGGGAAAGTCGAAAGTGGGGAGGAAAAGTCAAAAGTGGGGTAGGTGAGTGGGGAGGGAAAAGTCGAAAGTGGGGGAGGAGAAAGTCGAAAGTGGAGGAGGGCAAAGTCCAAAGTGTGGGAGGGAAAAGTCGAAAGTGGAGGAGGAAAAAGTGAGGGAGCGAAAAGTCAAAAGTGAGGGAGGGAAAAGTGAAAAGTGAAGGGGAAAGTGAAAGTGGGGAGAACAAAATGGAAAGCGGAGGAGGGGGGAACAAAGTAGAAAGCTTTTGACTTTGTCCTCCCCTGCTTTGTCCTCCCTTTCTTTCCCTCCCCCGCTTTCACTTTTCCTTCCCATAAAGTGAAAAGTGGGGTGGGAAATGTGAAGTGGGGAAGGGGCATGTGAAAAGTGGGGGAGGGCAAAGTGAAAAGTGGGGGAGGGCAAAGTGAAAAGTGGGGGAGGGCAAAATCAAATAGGGAGGAGAAAATCAAAAGTGGGGAGGAGATCTCAAAAGTGGGGAGGGGCAAAGTGAAAAGTGGGTAAGGGGCAAAGTCAGAAGTGGGGAAGATAGAATAACAAAGTCATGCTAAGATACAAAAATTAAACATACAAAAGATAAATAGAGAAAAAAAAAGAACATTCCAAAAGCACTTCAGGGTGCAAGATGTTGATTTTCATTCTGAAAAGAATTTGTCATTTAAGGGGTTACAACTCTTGAGTTTATCATCAGATTGTTACTTAACATCAACATATTGAAGTATTTTTAAAAGAATGATGTATAATGTTAAAAGACATCTCCATATCCTTCATGAAAGTTGGAAGAAAAGCTGTATGTCCAGGTAAGAAATTTCTGGCATAAAAAGGGCCTAGGAGACATGACTGAAAATAACTAGAATTTGTAAATCAGCTTAGAAGAAAGAGGATTTGTGTCAAATTTTGCACTTTGGCACAAAAGAATACATCAGGTGAACAGTTAAGCATGACTTAGCTTTTGTCGACTTGTCTTTTGCCAACAGATTTACTATGAGTCACGGATCAATAGACAATCATGGGCACGGATGGACTCTGCAGGAAATAGGGAATTCCAGTAGGATTGTGTACTGTAGATATATCAACAATTGATCTACAGCTTTAATACTAAAGCCTGGTCAAGTTAAATTGAAATCATATAAAGAGTGGCCCAGTATCAATGAGCTGTAAATATTTTGCCTAGGCAGCTCCTTAATCTCCCTCAGTCTAGTTTATAGAATCTGGAAACAATGAATTGAAATTTCTGAAAAAGATTAATTTATGAACTGATTCTTGGTTTGGAAACACTTTGAATTGTAATACATATTATATTACTGGTCAATTAAATGCTTGGTGTTCGATGACCTGAGCTGTAATTGTGTGAGGCATACATACATACCGTATGGGTAAATTACCAATTAATCTCATCCTGAAATTATAGTATTTCTATTTTGTATTGCATCTAAATAAACATCATTCAAATTTATAAGCAGATGAAAATGGGAACAGATTGTGTTTAACATTTTCAATTTTGATTTCACAGTAGGCCTAGCTTAACATGTAGGCTTAGCCTGGATTATAGGTTAGGTTTAGGGTTAATGGCTAGGCCAATAACATTAGGCTAGCCTACTGTGATTGTGAAGTTAAAATTCAGAATGCTTAACACAATCTGTTCCCAGTTCCATCTGCTTATAAATCTGAATGATCCTTATTTAGATGCAATACATTAAGAAAATACAAATAATATAATTTCAGGATAAGATTAATCAGTGATTTACATGTTATGCCTCACTCAACTACAGCTCTGGTCACTGAACACCGACCAATTTGAAACTAAATGGGTTCTGTTTCTGTTACATGCCAATGTAAATGTGTTCAAAAATGGAACATGTCTATGTGTTCACAATTAGACGCTTGGTGTTCAGAAGAGAAGAAGTTTAAAACACTTAAGTGTTTATCTATTAGAACATAAGTGTTTAGGCAACATATAGAACACCAAGATGCATTCTATATCTTTTACAGTTTTAGTGTTCAAATTCTTAAACACTTAAATTTGCAGTATATTCAGAAATCTTCTGCCTTCACCATGGCCAGGCAATGTTATCCCCAGGGTGGTAATTCTCGGGGGCAGGAGACTATTTAAACAGTATCTCCCTACTTCGTGGAGGAAAAGTATGGGCCATGATGTCTCCCCAACTTTGTGGAGGCTGAGAATAAACACCCTCATGGTTACCTCATGTCATGGCAAAATTACGGTAGTACCAACATTCTAATAGTGCACCTTAACATTTCCGCACCCTCAGCTCTGTGACTCCTGCATTTAATTTGAAAAAACTTTATGACTTACGACAAAATTGCATTGAGAATTCAGCTCTACATGACCAAGTGTAGCAAATTCAAAGCCTAGCTTCAACAGGTTTCTTAAAGGAATATTTTGATGGATGATGGAGAATTTTTTTGAAACAAAGTGCTGAAAAAATCTATGATAATATCTAATTCCATTTAAAAGTTACAAAATTATAAAGTATTTTTAAATTTGGTTGGACAAAAGTGACAGATTGGCAACATCTGTGATGTCATAGAGACAATTTCAATGATATGGATTTTTTTTTTCTCTTTGAAAATGTGATGTACATCAAGAAAAAAACAAAATGCTTTCTTGTAAATTTTATACTCCACCCTATCTCTATAATGCACCAAAAATGCAGTCCGATAATATAAAACAAGTGTGATTAAATTTATAAGAAATACATAATTGCTGAAATTGATTTGATGACATCACCAAGCTGAAGGACATATACATGTACTGTATACGAGGTGTTTTTAAGAACATTTTTCTACTCTTTAAATTGATGTAACTTCTAAACGGAATAAGACATTAACATAGTTTTTTTATCACTTTGTTTCTACTAATCTTCTCTAACATATATAACAAAATAAAAATTCATAGGAATATTCCTTTAATTTCCTCAGTATTTGACATCTGAATTTCACGTTAATTCTATTAAGTACACATAAATGATCTCACATCCCTTTTTATTTCACCTCACTAAACAGAAAATGAAAAAGTACAACAAAAACTGTCTGCCTTCTTAATTAGCTGACACTGTTTCCTGTACCTGAGCACTTTCATATGTTGCACTATATATATCAATCAACTTCCTGAAGTGATCAATGGGAAATCTGAGAATACATGTATATGCCGACATGCTACTCTCATAAAGAAAAATGATAGTTATGCGAAAATACATATCACAACATTTGAAGGTCTCTGAAAATGAAAGAAAGACATGCACATTGACTCAAAAAAATTTGAGTTCAATTCTTCAACACTTTCATTAGTACATTGTATGAGCAATGATGTGACTATAAGTTGTGTCTTGAATCACCTCGCCCCCCTCCCAATACATTGGTGAATCCTCCTAATACATTGGTGAATCCCCCACCCCTCCCATACATTGGTGAAGTTGGTCAAAGTGCTCAATGTGGGTTTGCTTGGTAACTTGATGACTCCTTCCTTAAAGTTTGTAAACTGGAAATGACTTATGATCTGCACCATCAATGAAAATGTCACACCCATTTCTGAGTTTACGTGCATGACCAGCGTTTGAAAGGATTTTATGAAATATGAGCGGATGTTGCAGAACAAAGTTAACCTACCATGCTAAAACCTGTTTAACAGGAAAATCAAAAAAAGCTTTTTGAGTTCATGACAAATGATAGAATAATCACATAATAAGGGAATATATATTTTTACTTTAGGTCACCAATTTTAAACAAGTTTACCACATCACCAGGCCTCTAGTTTTACTTTTTCAAAGTGAGGCTTAACCCTGCCCCTCATTGCCTCCCCCTGCCCTTTTCACCAAGCACACTCTACATTTTGTTCACAAAAACATACTTTTGAGAGCTATTTTGCTTTCTTTTCATGCCAATTACAGTTCCCCATCATAAAAAGATGAAGAAACACTACTTTTTGTATTGATTACTCCCTTACTTACATTTCCTCACACCTACCCTCAAAATGCCCTTCATGTTTTATTAATGATCTAATGGGTCAGTGAAACCCTGTCCCTTTCTGGATCAAGCTAAGGGATTTGCTTGACACGTTTAATGTCAAAAAAGAACATGCAAAAGCTATGCTATTCTATTTCCTTATACAAGCTACAACAACCGACACCCATTTTTTTAACTTGTATTCCTTTCCTAACAACCCAAGCCTACCCAATGTAACTCCCCACCAACAAAAACAGTCTTATACCCAGCCCCAAAACATATATTGAGCTACTACATACATCATTCATGTTTTAGCATCACAATATATTAAAGATCCCGTTTGCATTTCCCCCCAAATAAACATCAAACATGCATTTCTCTCCAATAACAACCCCAGTTTACTCAAATTAACAACCCAACAATAAAAAACAGACTTAACCACCCCCAAAATATGTTGAGCTACTACATCATTGATGTTCTAGTCCTCTCTCACATTTTGTTCTAAAATCAAGTAGAGACATTAGAACTGAATATACTTGGATGATATACCCATGTAACCTTTTCCGACTAATAAATGCCAAGAATTGTGCCTTTAATTAAGAGCATCTCCTTTTCCTGTATGCTTTTCCATCTAAGAAGGAATTTGACAATGTAATTAGCCATCTAATCAAAATATCATTTGTTAGGTAATAATCATCTTCATCTGACCTTTCACAGACTTGGAGCCATATACCAAATACCCACGAGCCAAAAAGTAAGATTAATATAAGTACGATGGGCTAAGCAAAATGGGGGACAATGGGTTTTCAAAAATCTTATCTACAACCCGCCAGAAGCATGAAAGTATAACAAACATTCAAAAAATTCATCCTCTTAAAGCCAGAACTAAATTAAACATCAATAGCGTTTTAATCTACAAATTGTTATGAGGCTTTAGGCAGAATATAAACGAGTTCAAACCAAGTCTAGATGATTCAGAATTGTCTGGTTGTGATTGCAGGAACCCAAAAGCAATCAAATGCTGAACAGACCTTTACAGGAAAAAGGAAGAAGTAATACTGCATGATATATAAGGAATTGAGTCAAGCATAAAACGATAATGTAGTCCCTTCTTCTTCTTCTTCTTTTCTGTCATTCACAGTTACCATTTCAAATTCTCAAATGATTACAACTACATGGCCAAAACCTATCTGTGCAAAATGTATGTGCATTCTATTACCAGAGATATGGTATTTCTCTGCTGTTACTGTGCAAAAGAAAAATACTTAGCACTGATCATGCAAGCAACCTTGCAACTTCACTAAATCACTGAGATGGTAAACTAGACATAGCATAGCAAGTTTTTAACATCCTGAAAGCATTCAGTGCTGGACATTATATCAAGATGGCCGGCCACGGCCATTGTTAACCAGTTGTGAACTTACTGGTTGCAGACCCACCGAGATGGCAGCGCAGTAAAGATAGCCTGCACAGTTTATTACACACACAATATGATAATAATAAAATTTCAATGAACTGGACTTACAACCCACTCACCAAATAAAAAATCTCAAGATTGGTTCAGTGGTCAAGCAAGTCCACCTTATATAAAAGAGGACTTCAAAACAGACAAAATGGTGAAGAAAGCATTCACAAATCTTATTCCATTAAGGAGGTATCATAAGTTTTAAATTTGGTATAATTTGTGTAGAAATCACTGAAATCTGAGTAGTTGTGATGTCATTGCCTCAGATTCCTCAAAGTTTGTATGTATTCTATTATATTTTGTCCTGCGATTTTGTGGCTTAAAAACTATTGGATGTATTAGGAGAGTAGTCAAACAGAATCTTGTATGGGTAGTTATAATTCACCACCTGAAGAAAGTTTAAAGAAAAATGATTCAAATACTTAAAAACTTAAATAAATATTCTTTAGAATACATTAACAATTGTTAAGAATGTGAGGATGAAGGTGCCAAACTTGGACACCCTAGGAGACTTGAAGGTTACAGACTTACTACACCAGTCATTTCTACACAGATAAGACACAACTTTAAACTTGAATATCTTCTAAACGGAATTTGATTTTGAATGCTTTCTTCACCATTGTGTTTCTATTGGAGTTCTTTCAGATAAGATGGACAAGTTTGAATACTTGAACTAATCCATTCAATTAAAAATAAAAACATCACCTTTCTGAGCCCAACACAATATGAATTTTACTTCATTCAAACTAAGTTTGTGAAACTTAAGTTATTTAATAGGCTACCAAAGAAGCATTTCAAGACTGTTTCCCCTTGTAAACTCCCTTCCCACCTGCTCAGTCATTTCTACCTTGGTCACTTTGGTACTTTTTTGGCATGTGACACATTTCTAATATTCTCTCTTTTAAACTCTTCTTTAAGTACACTTGCCATTTATTCATTTCTCTACTTTCTTCATAACAAACAGTCTGATTACCACATTTCTGCTATCTCTTTATTCAGCTTCCATTATGTCATACTGAATGTCCAATTTAACATATCAGCTTTTATATTACGACAATGGGAGTAACTTTAAAAGCAGTTTCACTTTCGGAAAATACCCCCTTGTCGCAAGCTTCCGAGGTCCATTAAATATGGAATGATCAATACCAATAAAGGGCTCCTGTGTAATTCATTCAACGCTGCAATCAATTAAGTTTCGAAAGAAGTATTTAAAGTCCAAACTATGGCGTATCCCCAGCTTGTGCCGCAAAGTCGCAAGGTTATTATTATTTTTCCTCAAACTTTCTTTATGTGGTATATTACAAATACCCTTTCTAGATTCTGTTTTACTACTTATTTGACATGTCCCATGGTTTTTAAGCCACAAAATTCCAGGACAAAATATGATAGAATACATGAAGACTTTGACGAATCTGAGGCTATGACATCACAATAAGTCTGAATTCAGTTTGTTTCTATACAAATTATACCAAACTTTAAACTTTAATCCTTTAATCAAATAACGATACATATTGAAGTTGAAAGAACTTCTAAATATTAATATTTTTAAGTCCAAATTATGGTTTATTCCCCACTTGTGTCGCGAAGTCGCAATATTGTATTATAAGTTTAATTAAAAATGATGCATATTCATGATATAACAAGGTCAATGGAGCCTGTCTTCGCTGCCGGCAGCCAAGTATATACTTCAAAGTGAACCTGTATTCTATAGTTGTACCAGACAATAATTTTTGAAGTTAACATCATATAATAATATTATTATATATGTAATATTGTTTAATTCCAGAATATTTCTCCAGTATAAATTTTCTTTTTAATATATTACTCCATAATATCTCTTTTGTAAAATTATCATGACAATGTATCAAAAGTAATGCACACAATGTGTTTCTCATCAATAAGTATTGTATATGCATACGAATCTTATATGGTATTGATAACAGATAAAAATAACTTGTCTGAGAACCAATCTTCCTATAAATCTCCATTCTCAGCACTCACCAGAGTCAGTCCAACCAGGGAGTTGTGATCCTTGGTCCAACCAAGCCATTCAATTCACTCTCCTAATATAGTCACTTAGAGAGGTTTATTGCATGAGTTATCAAACACATTACCAGTTGAGGTTTATTTGTAAATACACAACTCATCCATTCACAACAATGCACTATCTCTTGTAGCCACTTCAGATGGGAAGTCAAGGTCTTGTGGTGCTAAACCAGGAGCAAAAGGTGTCACTTTGACTAATGACCTAAATAAATTGACTTTCTGAGTCCTGACTACTATTAGTTTAAAAGCTCTTTGTTTGAACTAGTGTGTACTGCGCAACTCGTGCACATTAAACCACAGGAAAGGCTAAACATTTTCTCCTTGGAAAACTTAACCAAAAGCTAAGACAAATATATATATAAATTCAGATTGATCAACAGAACATCCAGACTACCCAAAAATTCAAAGTGTCTAATTTATTTGACTTAAAATATCTAAGACCCTTGACAAGAAATGACAAAACTTCTGTGACTTCTGTCTACAATTACAAGATGTTGAAATCCAATGATTAAGATCCTTTTTCTACTACATGCATTGACAATACAAAAATATGAATTTAAACAGCTCATCTACAGACATTCTTCCTTTATAAAAAAGTAGAGACTAAAATGGCTGAGTGAGACCAGAAAGGTCAGTGACGTGTCTGAGGGGAACTTATCCCCGAAAAGGGGACCTTATAGCCCCCAATAAAGTTGTGTTTAGGCCCTCCCTCCCACCCAAAAAAAAAAAAAGTGTCAAAGCCATAAATATAATTAAAAAATATTAAATGAATCATAGAAAACAGAGATGTTGGCATTTTTCATTCGTATCGACTAAATTATCATTAATTTTAGATAAAACATTTTTATTTTAGAACCAAAAATCTTCAATTTTGTGATAATAAATCCTCAATTTTGAAGCACAATTTCAATTTTAGGGCAAAACTCTTGAAATTTGGACCAAAATCTACAATTAAGAAGCACAAGCCTTCAATTTTGGACCATGATTCTATCAAGGAGACATCTTAATAAGATGTGTTTTTAGCTTAAGCCCCAAAAAACTCAAAGCTAGACACACCCCTGGTATTAAAGGCCTTCATAATTATGTGGAAAGTTAACAATATACATATACTGAAAACAAATGGCAAAATAATCTGTTATTATTCAGCCTGACTGCCAAATATCTTAACAGGCCAAGAAGTGTGTTGTCAATTCAAACCTGGAAAGGTTCATACTAAGTTGTTTTTTATTTCAAATACATTAAATTTAGAAATCAAAATTTATAGGTCTACACCAGAAAATACATTTAATTTAGAAAACACAATTTATGGGTCTACACCACAAAGTAATTTTAATTGCTGGTATAAAAACTTTTGATTATTGAAATCGGTGTGTAGTATAGACAAAATATTTTCACAGATATCTACAGTATGTGATCTTTTCATACACAGATATCGACAGTATGTGATCTTTTCATACTCATTGCACAACAATTAACATGCCAATATTGTACCCCAATTGCAACTCACAACGCTTCACTAAATATTTCTTAAATAGTGTAAAATAATGTTAAACCATTCCCGAAATAAACTCTGTACGTACAGTGTATGCATAATTGTACACTGTATGTATGGAGTGTGTGGGCAGTGATGCATACATTTTTGGTGACCAAGCTTGAGATATTTGATGTTTGATTTTCTAACATGTGGCAAAACCAAATATCACTGATCAGTGGCAAAACCAAACATCACTGATCAGTGGCAAAACCAAACATCACTGATCAGTGGCAAACCCAAACATAACTGATCAGTGGCAAACCCAAACATCACTGATCAGTGGCAAAACCAAACATCACTGATCAGTGGCAAAACCAAACATCACTAATCGGAGGCAAAACCAAACATCACTGATCAGTGGCAAAACCAAACATCACTAATCAGTGGCAAACCCAAACATCACTGATCAGTGGCAAAACTAAACATCACTGATCAGTGGCAAAACCAAACATCACTGATCAGTGGCAAAACCAAACATCACTGATCAGTGGCAAAACCAAACATCACTGATCAGTGGCAAAACCAAACATCACTGATCAGTGGCAAAACCATACATCACTGATCAGTGGCAAAACCAAACATCACTGATCAGTGGCAAACCCAAATATCACTAATCAGTGGCAAACCCAAACATCACTGATCAGTGGCAAAACCAAACATCACTGATCAGTGGCAAAACCAAACATCCCTGATCAGTGGCAAAACCAAACATCCCTGATCAGTGGCAAAACCAAACATCACTGATCAGTGGCAAACCCAAACATCACTGATCAGTGGCAAAACCAAACATCACTGATCAGTGGCAAAACCAAACATCACTGATTAGTGGCAAAACCAAACATCACTGATCAGTGGCAAAACCAAACATCACTGATCAGTGGCAAAACTAAAATCACTGACCAGTGGCAAAACCAAACATCACTGATCAATGGTATTGCCAGGATTTCCATAATGGTGGGGCAAGTAACAGAAATAAACTGGCCCCTGCCAACGAATGGTACTAATTGAACCGATTAAAATGAAATATTGAGGATTATTGGTGGGGCCACCGGCCCCTCTGCCCACCCTTTCGTTACGCCACTGTCGCTGATGTAAGGGCGTAAATCTTTTATGAGGAATCTACAAGAAAGATTTTTCGTTCCAACTTATGTAAAAACATAAATGATTTTCTATATCATTTGCTCCAAGTGCAAGTAATTTACCTTTTGACCCTCCACTATAGCATGCCCTAAACCGATTCATTCACAACAGTTACAGGACTTCTGTGTTTCTTTGAAAATAGAGAGCAAAACAGTTCGAATGTTCAACCAAACTGAAGCGTGTTATTCTGTAAAGGAAATGCAATTGACCTACAGCTACAGTATAATTCTTCCTAAAAGGTATACAGATGGTGGTAACTTTCACTTTCTTTTATAAGGTTTTCTATATATACGCAACCCCACCTGGAAACAGCAGAAATAACATTCAAACACATTGCCAAATGGTCACAAGGAAATATGCAACTTCAATAGCATATACAGTACCAAATTACTAGGATTGTTTTTGCTCAAGTACTAAAATGAAATTCAAGTTCATTCTGCATGTATGTATGTTTGCTGAAATGAGGCCCATCCACACATTACAAATATTAAGTTTCATCATTGGCAACCAGCCTTCATATACGAAGAAATCTTAATTTCTTGTTTCTTAAGAAACTGAGACTCCCCAAATTCTCCCTGAACATAACTTTAACTCTCCTTTTATGGCTAACAAATGGCATGATATAAAGTTGCCACACTTCACTCCAGTGTGGTGAATCCACCCTCTTGCATGCAGGTCTAGTGTACTAAAAAGGGCATTTGCATGATTGCCCTTACAGAAATTTTAGCTTGCAGCACGCTTGTGACAAGCTAACAATATTTAGCTTGCGCAAGCATGCTGCAAGCTTGCACAAGCATGCTGCATGCTTGAAGTAATCGTGCTGCAAGCTACATTAGTATTTAAAACAAATACTAGTTTGCACAAGCGGGCATAATATATTTTTTACGATTCCGGTTTTGCTAGCTTGCGCAAGCTTGCAGATAGTTTTTGCTAGCTTGCACAAGCTAATCTTTAACCAAATACCAACTTGCAGCATGCTTGCTGCAAGCTTTTGCGCAAGCTAAAGATTGTTAGCTTGTTGGAAGCGTGCTGCAAATGTGCTGCAAACTTGCTGCAAGCTAATCTTTCTGTAGGGGTGCCTTCATAAGGGATGCTGAAATGTTAAAAATAGCCTGAAATTCAATCAAAAAGAATTATTTTTTAATTTCAACTTTAATTTTTAATTTTCAGATGAATATATGTAGACAACACAGTGAATTAGTGATGTTATAGGAATAACTCCTATAGATTAGTATGCAATCAATGTCAGCAAATAAGGCAAAAGCTTGAAAATCATTAAAAAGGATTAGTTCATTGGTCAAGCATGTTTATCTTATATAAAAGAGGACTTCAAAAGAAACAAAATGGTGAAGAAAGCATTCAAAAATTGTATTCCATTAAGGAGATATTCAAGTTTACAGTTTGGTATCATTTGTGTAGATACAACTGAATTCAGACTAGTTGTGATGTCACAGCCTCAGATTCCTCAAAATCTGTATGTATTTTAAAGAAAATTTATTTAATTTTTTCACTATTTAAATCCTTTCCCCTCAAACTTTCTTCAGGTGGTATATTATAAATACCCTTCCTAAATTCAGTTTTACTACTCTTTGACATATCCCATGGCTTTTAAGCCACAAAATCGCAAGACAAAATATGATAGCATACATAAAGACTTTGAGGAATCTGAGGCTACGACATCACAACTAGTCTGATTTAAGTCGTTTCTACACAAATGATACCAAACTTTAAACTTATGATATCTCCTTAACGTAATAAGATTTAAGAATGCTTTCTTCACCATTCTTTCTTTTAAAGTCCTTTTTCATATAAGATAAACATGCTTGACCATTGAAGTAATTCATTAAGGACAAATCATATAGACTTTAAATATACATGGTTTGATACCATTCAACAATATCATTATCTATTTTACACTAAGTTCATCACATCCCACCTAGACTTCCTGTATCCCATCCACTTTTAATACCTCATGAAATGTGCAGTTATTCTTTGGAAAGCAGTTACACACAAAATCACAGTGTATTAATAAACTTAACAGGTACTCAAGATAACATTAGCTATGCTCTCCTCATCCCAATCCCTCCTGCCTCTCTCTCCATTTACTCCTCCTCCCCCCACCACCCCCATGTCCATCAATATAATAAAAAGAGTAAACAACAATGACAATATATAACTGTACCTTGATGCGAATGTAGTTAAATCAGAACATATTCAAATAGGAAGCTTACATTTTAGGCTCCCTGATGCGATCCACAGCTTCTCCAATTAAAATAACTATCCAATAATACAATTCAGAAACAACATTTCTAGTATGATTTGTTGATCTTCACAGACAACTCTTGGGTATAATGGCTGATGTGTTAATTATCTCATTACAATGCTATGGTGATATCAACAAAATACACTCACCGTTTGACCTTCTGTAACTTGCTAATGAGGCATTTAATTAATACAATTCTACGACTACACAAGAGTGTCTTGGCATATATGTTTTCATAGTCTCTCGAATTGGCCCTAACTGGCTGTTTCTTTATTAGCATACATATCTATTCTTGACTCAAATTAGCAGGAGTATGATAGCCTTAGGGGTTCAGGCCTCAAAAATCAATAAGCACATTAAAGCAATTGACCAATGGTATTCAAAGGTTATTGTTTTCCTCTTTTCGAACAGGAAGTTGTCCCCATGGTCAAAGTCCACAGTAACACTTAAGTGCTGTTTGTTAGAATCCCCACAGAGCCTAAACGAGGTTTGTATATTTAGTAATGAAATTCAAACACAAAATTCAATCACAGAATATCTATTTGCAGTTGAAAACACCGGTGACATTGTTGTATGGTATCTGATAACACAACCATTTATTTATAACTTTTATGATAGGGAAAAAACGTAGATAGGGGGATAGGGGAGGTGTTCAGATAAATGAGGTATTCAAATTTACATAGGGTCATAATTTAGATGACAGTAGCACAATAGAAAACTTCAAAATATTATCTTAACTTTATCTTGGGTTGTGAGTGACATATATTTGATTTTTTGCTTTTCAGAAAAATGTTACTATATGTGTTACTTTTACCTTCTTTTTTTTGGAACAATTCTGGAGTTCTACAATGGAACAACCTTTTCATCAAGAAGGTCAGCTACTTTTAGAACACACCCCCTTCTTTCACTACCAAAATGGTAATAATAGAAAATATTCAGTCTTATCTCTAATAATACAAGTAGTAATCAATTCAGACAACCAATGTACAATTTTAACATACAGTTTTAACAAAAATTAGCCTCCTTGTTATGTCATCCCATGGAGCTATTAGGAAAGCTCCATGGTTATCTACCATCCCTCCTCAAACCAACCTGTTTCATCCTTTATTCTAATACTAAACCTGCATGCTCTGAGAATACAATTTTTGACAAAATTTGGTCACATTTTATCCAGACTCAAAGGTGATAACAGTTCTCCAAATACATTGGTTTGTTTGTTTGATGAGGACTTAAACAGCACCACCACAGCGAGGGTCAAATTGTGCCTGAGTTCCAGAGGTAGGAAGAAAAGAAGATAGGAGTTTGAAAGAAGTACGGGGGAAGGGGGGGAGGAGAAGGGGCTAAGAAACAGGAAGCTGGGATGAAAAGAGGAAGAGCAGTGGTATAAAAAGGGGTAGGTAGAGGGGGTGGGAGAGGAGGGCTAAATATGGTTGTAGAGGGAGGTATAATGAGATATATGATGTGGTGATTGACAATTTCAATAATAACCTTTACCTCAAACGGCCAATGGACACAAAACTTTAAAATCTGAGCAGATCAGTTTTGAATTTTGATACAAATGCTTTTACCTTTTAGGTATGGCTGATCAAAGTTTGAAGCTTAATTTTTAATATATGGAAAATTTTGGATTAATGGCTTACAAATCTGAATGTAATTCTCTGAATTTCTTCTTAAATTTCAATTAATGGATTTACAAACTAAAGGTCTGGTCATACATTACAAATTTGCAATCAATGCATGGCCAAAAAATTCAAAATGCTGTAAAATTGGTAAATTCTGAACACATTTTGAAGTGATTTTTTGTATTAATTTTTCATAATTTGTAATCAATTGTAAATTGTTTTAGCTAATGTGGGCTCTAAATGTCATGTCGACATTTATACTAAAGACACCTCACTATTGACAAAATTTAGCATTTATCAAAATGACCATAGACAAAGTTTAGCCACTGTCAGTCAAACTTGAGTTCTATGACAAAACCCTGGTTAAAGTGACCGATATCTAAGATATTTGAAAACGTCTTGCGAAAAGAGAAGAATAGCAGACTGACAAAAGTGCAACATTCCAGATTAAAGGTATTAATGGTTATCCAAAGATACCACGATCATAGGCACAGTAACAGAGGGGGCCACGTGACCCCCTCCCCTCCAATGTTGTTGCAGTGACCTATTGGTGCCCCTACTAAGTCATTTTTTTACCATTGAACTAGTGTTGTAGCATATTTTTGTGCCAGTTCCCCCTTTCCACACACACACAATGAAGAACATGGTCCTACGACTATGATTCAGGTGTGCCAACTAAAAGGATACCATACAAGATGTCCATGTTATTTGTGTTTTTGTACATGTATGTGATTTTGGATACACTTAGCAAATATTGCATACAAGCAAAAATAATTTTAGACAAACTACATACCATGAAATGTAGCGATCATATTCACCAAACTACTGACCATTCAAGATTCAAGACTGGTTAAGTTCTTGATTTACCAAATTTTCTCTCGTAATACCAAATCAACTGAAAGTGTAACTCATTCCGCGGATTATCCAGCACATAAAACCTCCCAAAAAGTAGAAGTAAGCTGCATATTGAGCAAGCTTAAGATGATATCCAAGAGATCTGACCAACATAGTAAACAGACATACCCCTCTTCGAATTGCTACACAAAATGCATCTTACTCATGTCACATTCCTACAGGATGGTATTACACTGTGTAAGCTGCTAATACTTGACAATGATGACAGTTTAGAGGTTGACATATGAGGTGGTATACTGTGCCCACGTGGTATAAAAGAACAGAGATAACTCATTTTAACCAGATTGAAGCTACACTACACAAATGCAGCTTGGACAATATGCCAGCAATGGCATTTACTACAGAACCACAAGTTTTAAATGTCAAAGATCAAAAACAATATGAAAGATTTTCACTACACAACTTCAAATGTGGTCTACCTACTGTATGTATGCTCATATGGTACATCAAAGTAACTGAGATATATTCATTTTTAACTGGTTCAAACTATACCCACCACAGCTTTAGACAATTTGCCAGCAATGGGACATTCTACCCTAAAGGACATATTACAGGATATTTCGTAAAGGAAAACACAGGCATCTTATAATTAGTGCTGTCACAACATGGCTTTATTACATATCGATTATCGTGGAGAAAAATATCACGATATATCGCAGTGTGGCCATACTTTTTAAGAAAACTGACTCCAGACATAAACTGTTAATAATACTAACGTATGATCATGGAGTTACAATTTACTCCATGATATGACGAACGCAAGAAAATATGATTTGCAGATCTAGCAGACGACATGATCGCGTGACTATTACGTTCATCACGCACGTGTTTGGTAATTCGGCCAACGTGACCATGAATCATCGAAGTGAGAGCCTGAGTGGCACATTCTGGACAAATTTTTCGTTCTTTTTGCCAATACATCGGCGCGTGCCGGTGTGTGGTGACGGAGCACAATTTTTAATTAGTTGTTTTTACATTTCACAATTACTTTGCACGTTTTTAAAGGCCTAAACTTGACTTTTAGATTTAGTATCGTAACGTAAGAATAGTAATGTATGAAGTAGCCTAGCCTAGTTGCGCGAAAATTCTTAGTTGAATATTAGTTTTTGGTATCGCGATATGTTGCGAGAGGCATATATTATGTCGTGGGAAAAGAGTTATCATGATATCGCGATAATCAATATGTCATGACAGCACTACTTATAATTTGTCACCTCACTTAAAGGACACTAGACTTAAAAGTAAGGGCGCAATTTTCCAGAGACTCACAAATATTCAACAAACCTTTGTGACCCTCGTGGAGCGCTACAAAACTTCTCTAACATCAATATTTTGAACTTAAATCCTTCTTAAGAATAGCAAAGAAGCTTTAAAGGAAATATTTTATGTAAAACTATTTCTACCTTATACAACTGACTGCAATACCTGAGACTTTGCAAGAAGGAAGCAACCAAAAGAAATGTTTATGGAGATACTTGTAAAGCTTTCATCAGCATCACTGAAAATGACAGCTTTCTGAAGCCCATTATAGCCAGGAAGTAACATCAGTACTCAATTTCCTTTCATACCTTCATTGAAAAATCTCATTAAAATTTCCTTGTGCCACATCATATGAAAACAATACCATATTAAAGTTAAAATTAAAAAATAAATTATGATTAGATCTGATGGGAATTACAATAATTAAAGGTGGTGATGTTGCCAAGTGAGAATGAGGGGAGAAAGTTCTTCTCATAATTTGCTGTGACCCCAACAAAATGAATGAACGGACGGATGGAGGGACAGACGAACCAATCAACAAACAAACAAATGATTGAATGAATGAATGAATAAATAAATGAATAAATAACAAATAAATAAATGAATAAAAAATAAAATAAATTAAAATAAAAAGGGAACAAATTAATTCAGCTTAGCAAAATATTATGGATTACTTCTATTTAAAACATTTTGTCCTTGTTTCTACCATCCCTGAACTGACACTTATCATGTAATTGATTTTTTAAATTTTGGCATTTATAAATTCAACTGCTTCAACACGTACAGTACATATACATCTTTTAATACACTTATTGGAAATTTGCCACCATGTTTTAAATTGAATAAAATATCAGAAAATTTACAGGGACACTTTAATTTTGTAGATCTTCCCCCAAAAATTCCAAATATATGGGCCCAACAGTTTCAAGAGGGGACAATGTTTCTCCCAAATAAGATTAACTTATTGATATTGCAAAATTCTGCCCAATTTTCATTCAACTTTGGTCAAAAACTTGATAGCAATCTACCAGCAAAACATCCACATGACTTTATTCTTTGTTTTCCAAACTTTTGTAACCCTTTTTACTACTTTTTAGCTCAAATATACTGTATACGGGATACTAATTTTGCCTAAATTTCCTTGTTTCAATGTTAAATTTTGTTTGTCTTTTTGTCATTTGTAAATGTGTCCTCGTGGATTCTTCATTGAAAATGTATTCATTATTTCAAGTCATTTTGGGGCATCAAAAACAATTAAGGAATCATCAGAGCTTCCAGGGGGCTTACACAGGCCCTAGATCTCACATTGCACACTATACGTGGACAATGACAAAGGCGGTAGTAAAAAATTGACATCATTTTTTGTGGCCCCCTAGTTGTTCATCTCAACTGTTGTACCCATCCCTCCCCAACCAAAAAGCAAAAATACAAAAATAGAATTCTAGGAAAGCTAGGCACTGCCATTATGTGATTACTTCCCTGCTGCTTAGATTTCTAACAGCAGTCATTTCTGTGAAACAAAACCAGGAAGCATGATCCTAAGCAATACATCACAATTTTACACTCTTCTTTTGTGCATTAAGTTCATAGTGATTTTTCTGGTTTAATATCCCACAACAACGAAGGTCCGGACATGCAGCTCAAATAGGTGAGCATGGTTACTGTTTTTGATCATAAGACCACCAGCTTCAAGGAATAAAAAAATATAAACATTCAACAAACCTTCAGTGATTTTTTAAAAATATTTCCCCAATTTTATTTCCCTTTTTTTGTGCCTCGTATAATATTACTGATGTGTTTACACAACGCGACCGAACGCAATCAAGTATGTACTTACGATGCATTCCCGGGAAGGATCTGGTGCAAAAAACAAAGGCTTGTCATCCATGACTGCAAATGATGGATGGTAGAACTGGCAAACTAATTACTCCGCCATTTATGCTAGGATAAATTGTTAAGTTGAGTTCTATCACTTATATTGCAATTTAGATTGCGTCGCAGCATGGTAATCACATGTGCAGATTTAGCTTAGGATGCTGAAGGCATGATTAATGTTTATACAACTTAGCCGCAGCTATGGGCAAGCGTGGTTAAGAGCTTCAGCTTGGTGTCTGCTGCTTCATTAATGGACGATTCTTTGTTAAGATCCCTGGATGTTTGTTTTAGGAGATTCAATCAAATGCGTATCGGAAATTACTACCATCTATCATATTTCTTCTGTTAAACTGGAGATGTCCTGGAGTTTGATTCAAATCACTTTTTGCAAAAGGATGATGTAAATTGAAGATGCACAAGTCACTAATAATAAATATTTAAAGTTGTCCAAAAAGCCACCAGCATACAAATGAATCACGCGAAATAAGACTCACAAAGTAACTCTCAAAAGTGATGCAAATGGATATATATAACTCATCAAACTGTAATGTCATATCTTCCAAACATAATCAATACTAAATCTGCCAGGTTTTTTAATCCATTTCCAAGCCTCAGTGATGATATTCACTGCTCCCAATGTAGAAATCAATATCCACACGCTACTTTCCTCGCACAAACGAAATGGTTACATAAAGTATCCTCTCCCGTACCAGGAATGATCAACTATTGCTTATTCTTACAAAAACAGCCCACTACAACAATACTGATATGCAATATATAATACAATCATATGCTTTTAAGCAATGTATAATCCAACAGGAAGGAAATCCCTCTTGGAACGAGTGTGTCGCTGAAATATTGTACGGCACAAATTTCACTTCTGTATCCATTGATACGAGTAAAATAATTCGATACGAGTACTTCTGAAAGGAAAAAAATTCCAATCCAAATGGAAAATAGATCCGATAAATTTATTCCTGTGTATTCAATTAATTGCACAAACTCCGAATAAACACACTTTTCATCACACAACCTTGTCATAACATTATTTAATACTAAAACAGGTCTATTGAGGCTGTCATATTGAGAGTTGGAATGGCTTTCATTCTGTGCTGTCAAGCATTCAATTTATTAAGTGTTAAGGTGAACACCATATTAGAAGGGAGAGTCTTCCACAGGCACACACTGGTGTCCAGGCAGAATATGCTTACTGTACTGGATCCGACAGTTAAAGACACCCCTGGACGGAATTGTTTTTATTTACTCCTAAATCCAAGTTGAGCTACACAAATATTTCCTTACACTGAAGCAATAATGCACAGAATACTAATACAATGATACATACAATCAAGCTACAAGCCACAATAGACAGAAAATCTCCCACACACAGTACAGATGCATATGGTCGAAGTGTGCACTTTGGCCTTCTACTCATAGGGCAACTGTTTTGTCAATAAATGAATCAAAATACTGCAAATGATATTGAAGCTAGGAATACATGCACACCTGTGATTAGGTGCAGCACTCATCAGCTGATAATAAAAGGGTATTTAAATTAATTTAAAATGACATACTGTTTATTTAAGGAGTACTACCCACTATTTTGTATACTGTTTATTTAAGGAGTACTACCCAGTATTTTATTATTTGACGAGTATTTTGTCAAGTTAGGGTATAATATATCTTTCTTCAAGTTCATTGTTTAACTGAAAAATAAGGCATGACTAGTGAATGTCAAATAAGAAAATGAAAACAATTAGAATTTTGGCACTCTGTAGTATGCATTCCCCCCCTCCCCTGTTCATTCCCCACAGGAATACCATCTACCTCAGAAACTTATACCCCAAACAATCTCTTTCTCATTGAGTATTGCCATTTACATTCCTAAACACTTGAGGATCATCACTTATGAAAGTTGTGATTATGATTGTTTTCAGTAATTCAGGCTAAGCATTCATTGTTTGAGCTCTATTCGGGGTAGATTCACGTTCCATCATTTTCATTCATGGCAGAAACCAATTGTTTTGATTTCATTGATACCAGAAACCAATTCATTTTCTTTGTGCAAAAATTTCATTGTATGGCTGTTCTTTCATGGCATGAGTTCATTGTTCAGCACATTCCAGTGAAAAATTTCAACTAAGTCTTGATAAATCTTGCCCTAAAAATATCCCCAACCCTCCATTTCTACTCTCCCCTAATTCTATTCAGTCCCAAATTTTATTCAATTGTTCAGTAAGCAGTAACAAAACCACACACTGAATCAAATCAAAATTCAAGCTTCAGTTAACGAGATATTTTAGATGACAGACAAAAATCCCACTCCTCCATTCGCACCCTTCCCCTGTTCCAATATGTTTTAAATATTAATCACTTCTTCCTGAAGCAGTAACAAAACCACACACAAAATTTAATCCAAATCCAAACATCAGTTCTTGAGATATCTTGATGACAGACAAACAGAGGCCAAAACATGTCCCCACCCCACCCCTATTTTCACCCTTCTTCTTGTTTCAATGTTTCAAATTTTAAACACTTCTTCCCTAAGCAGTAACAAAACCACATACCAAACTTAATCCAAATCCCAATTATCAGTTCTTGAGATATCTTGATGACAGAAAAAAGACAAACTCAACTTAAAATGTCCCCACCCTTCATTTTCACCCTTCAAATGTTCCAATATGTCTCAAATTTTTCACACTTCGTCCTTAGGCAGTAACAAAATCACACACCAGTTTTGATCAGAATCCAATCATAAGTTCTTGAGATATCTTGATATACCTACAAAATGGCATGACAACCACTGTTGACTGTTGCTGCAGAAAAAATGAAGCCTTCGTCCACAAGAGCTCGAGAATAAAGTTGCCCAGCCTGTGTGTAATGAGTGAGTCAGGCAAGGGAAAACAATCCAAAATCACACAAAAAACATAAGTGAGATATAAAAACAGCAAAATAAAAGGAACCAACAATCTGAAAATGAACTTAAAAGTGTTTTAATTCTGTTTTACAAATATTCTTGATACCTAATCTGTTAAACCTGAGGGAGCCAAAAAATACTTTTTCTCCCCGTCACTCCCTTACAAATTTCACAAGAAAGGGAAACAAACAATCATTTTTAGGCTTTCCAGAGGCAAACTCCATCTTCGTTCTAATTCCATGTGAATTGGCACAAAAAGGCTCTTGGGATCATGATAAAATAATACATTCCTTCAGACTTCATAATACAAATTCTAAACACATGCACCTGCATAGACTCATAGGTTCATATTCAGTTTGTGCCAGAGAGTTTGAAATTAGATGTAAATTAACTGAACAGAGCACATGTGCAAGGTTTATGGAGCCACCACTTATGGTGGTAAGGGGTGGAGTAGTACAGTTGACTGGGTGGATGTGTGTGTAGGGGTGGGTTGTTGTAGAGGTGGGCTGTGATGGTGTTACAGGAGGTGAGGTGAGAAGCGTTTAGAGACAGCATTCTATAAGGCTGTTTGACACTGAGCTGCTTTTTGCAAAGAGATGGGGTGAGCCAGGTGGGAGTGCAAGTGTGTGGTTAATTATTTTGAGGTGGGTGATGGTGACCTCATCTTTGCAGCGAAGGTTGGCAGTTTTATTGATTGTGGATAAGATTGTATATTTTCCAGTGGGTGATAGATGGAGTGCTTGTTTGGTGGCTGCACAAACTCCTTCATTTCATAGGCTTCCCAGGTAGCAATATTTACATATTCAAAGTAAAATCACAGTAAGCGTACGTCAGTCAAAATGAGGCCGAATTTGGCAAATTTTCATACTACAACACATCTTCAAGGAATTTCTAGAGATAAAACCACACTGCCTTTTGTATCCAGGTATTCCTGCATTCAAACACACTATGACCTACAGTATATTTCTTAATTCATTTTTGTATTTTAAGGGCAATAAACTTCTTGCTATTTACACATCTTCTAAACACTCATTTTTTTTTCTTTTTCCACTCCATACACGATATACATGATTTTGAATCAATTCACAAGGAATTTCTTTATTTCTATAGGGAAATATGCCTCATTACACTCATAATGAGTCATTCTTTCAATTCCAAATTGAAAAAGTCACAATTTGAGTACAAAACTTACAACTTTGAATAAATAGAAAGTGGAACAAAACTTGACACAGCAGGCAATGGTATATCATCAAATGTGTTGTATGGTCCTATACACTAAACTTGACACAGCAGGCAATGGTATATCATCAAATGTGTTGTATGGTCCTATACACTATTATCTCGGCTCAGCAGTATGAGGATGTTTTGCTCGATTAGTGCAGTAATTGCTTGGACATTCATATTCTATTAATAAGTGATGACAAGCCAGACTTCACAAACGTTCAAACAGACTGTATCACTTGCCTGAAGAAAGTGCAAAAAGGAAGAGTTAAAGGATGAGTTCACTGGTCACGCAAGTCCATCTTATATGAAAGAGGACTTCAAAAGAAACAAAATGGTGAAGAAACCAATCAAAAATCTAATTCCGTTAAGGAGATGTTTAAGTTTAAAGTTTGGTATCATTTGTGTAGACACAACTGAAATCTGACTAGTGCTGATGTCATAGCCTCAGATTCCTCAAAGTCTTTATGTATTCTATCATATTTTGTCCTGCAATTTTGGGGCATAAAAACCATGGGATATGTCAAAAAAAGTGGTAAAACAGAATCTAGAAAGGGTATTTATAATATACCACATGAAGAAAGTTTGAGGATAAATAATTTAAATAGTGCAAGAATTAAATAAACTTTCTTTGAAATACATAAAGACTTTGAGGAATCTGAGGCTGTGACATCACAACTAGTCTGAATTCAGTCGTTTCTACATAAATAATACCAAACTTTAAACTTGTATATCTCCCAAATGGAATAAGATTTTTGAACGCTTTCTTGACCATTTTGTTTCTTTTGAAGCTCTCTTTCATATAATATAAGCATAATGAACCACTGAACTAATTCTTTAAGAACTTGTTTCACAATCAATGTTGTGTGATAACTCCACTTGCCTACATTCTCTATCTGGCCACATTCTCTTGGGGTCACCTCGGGTCATGCTTAGGTTATCACGTTGTTCTGTAATTCAGATGTTGTGAGTCAATAAGATAACTCCAATATAGGAAATAAGAATCTAGGTACAAGGATGTAACATTTAGTTCCAAGATGTATTCTGGTTATCAAACTGCAAGCCTGCGAACTCACAACCCCTGAACTACAGAACATTGTGATAACCTAAGCGTGACCCAAGGTGACTCCAGGAGAATGTGGCCAGATAGAGAATGTAGGCAAGTGGAGTCATCACATATTGATTGAGGGTATATATATTTTCAAATACTTAAAAAGAAAGAAAGGGGTCAAATTTGAACCAATTTTGGTGGATTTATTTTCTTTTCCAAAAGATTTTACAGCTAGCCAATGTTGATCAGAATTTAAAGATAAATTATGAAAAATTCACAAGTTCTAAAAAATTCAATGCTATGTATTATGAATACCAGAAAAGTTTAAGACAATCATTAACTTGACACAGTAAAATTCTAAGGTATCTGTCACTCACTCAGCAGTACATGTGTGTACTGTACATAACTGAAAATAAGCTCAAGGATGGCCCCGCACACCGGTCTTGTAATCCTTGGATGTTGTGGTCCTATTACAGCCTTTGGGAGAAGTAGACAATGGTTGGATGGCACTCACTGTTCATCAGGTGAGGACATTAGATGGCAGTACTGATGGTAGGACAGTTACCACTGACTGGTTAACTGGACACTAGTACTATTCAAGAAGAGAAGCATGAAAATTAATTTCATTCACTTCCCGCTCTAATCGAGTCAAGTTCATGGCGCTGGTCGAGTCAAGTTCATGGCGCTGGTCGAGTCAACTTCATGGCGCTGGTCGAGTCAAGTTCATGGCGCTGGTCGAGTCAAGTTCATGGCGCTGGTCGAGTCAAGTTCATGGCGGCGCTGGTCGAGTCAAGTTCATGGCGCTGGTCGAGTCAAGTTCATGGCGCTGGTCGAGTCAAGTTCATGGGCGCTGGTCGAGTCAAGTTCATGGCGCTGGTCGAGTCAAGTTCATGGCGCTGGTCGAGTCAAGTTCATGGCGCTGGTCGAGTCAAGTTCATGGCGCTGGTCGAGTCAAGTTCATGGCGCTGGTCGAGTCAAGTTCATGGCGCTGGTCGAGTCAAGTTCATGGCGCTGGTCGAGTCAAGTTCATGGCGCTGGTCGGTCAAGTTCATGGCGCTGGTCGAGTCAAGTTCATGGCGCTGGTCGAGTCAAGTTCATGGCGCTGGTCGAGTCAAGTTCATGGCGCTGGTCGAGTCAAGTTCATGGCGCTGGTCGAGTCAAGTTCATGGCGCTGGTCGGGCGCTGGTCGAGTCAAGTTCATGGCGCTGGTCGAGTCAAGTTCATGGCGCTGGTCGGAGTCAAGTTCATGGCGCTGGTCGAGTCAGGTTCATGGCGCTGGTCGAGTCAAGTTCATGGCGCTGGCCGAGTCAAGTTCATGGCGCTGGTCGAGTCAAGTTCATGGCGCTGGTCGAGTCAAGTTCATGGCGCTGGTCGAGTCAGGTTCATGGCGCTGGTCGAGTCAAGTTCATGGCGCTGGTCGAGTCAAGTTCATGGCGCTGGTCGAGTCAAGTTCATGGCGCTGGTCGAGTCAAGTTCATGGCGCTGGTCGAGTCAAGTTCATGGCGCTGGTCGAGTCAAGTTCATGGCGCTGATCTCGAGCTGCTAACTGGAAAATTTGACAATTACACAACGAGACTTTATAGAGACTTGCGCTTTATTTGTTTTACACTTTTAGGCACCTGCCGGGGAAAGCACCTTTGACTTGCTTTCAGTGTGGGCCCAAGGAATTTTCCAGGATGAACCGATATACAATAATACATTCCATCCATTCCCTATCATTCACCCTCTACAAGCGTGGAGCTATAAACCTGAGTTTATAGCTCCATGCTATAACCAACTACTTACGACTATTTCCTACCTGTCTTATCCATTAACAACTAATCTATTCATCCATTACGACCCCTCACCACCCGCAATGCTAACTGCCTATCATATCTTGTCCTCTACTTTCATCCATTAGATTTCACACAAATCAGGTCAGCCTGTTACAGACTGCATCTGACATGTTACATTTCAACTGCCACCTAATAAAAATACAGCTTTCCTGGTACGAAAACACAGGGCAAGCACCTTATAAAAAATGTTGACACCTCCATGTCATATCCCACAAATCAACGAGATAAGTAAGCACAGGTGTACTGTAAATTAATATTCTAATACTATGAAATCTTCTATTCACAAACGAAGACTAGAAGAGAAACAGGGAAAGCTTTTGTCTTTATTAGCAATGTTAAAACTTAGTATTCAGATAAACTTGGAGGAGCAGTCCATGTTCTTACGGATAAAGACTAGCTGTAAGATCGCAGAATTGTTATCAAGCTCAGCTGTCTACTTTACATGTTATCACAGAATTGTTATCGAGATGATAGCCAAGTTGTGACTTTATACACGATATTATTATAGCTTGCTCAGGGATGAGTTGAACAACTCTTGGAATGGATCAAGAGGCAAGTATACTGCAGCTTTACTGTCAGGATTAATGCACTTGTCAGTTGTATGACCACCCCTACTACTCTTGGAAATGTCAGTCAAAGGTGGGTCATTGACATATGAAAGTGACTCACATATGCGTCATTGTACCAAATTGTCAGTCACTGGGGCGAGTCGATTTACTTCAGACCTATTGACTTTGTACAGAGATGAGTGATTTCAATTAAGTCATTTGCACAAGAAATGTCAGTCACCTAAGTGATTGAGGGGTGCGTCAATGTACATGTTTAACCACCCACCTTGGTGCAATGACTCATTTTGTTCAGAGATGTAGGGGTGAGGTGAGTCACACAATTGATAAGTGCATAAGGTGAACAGAACAGGATTGTGGGAGGGCAATAACTGCATGGCCACAATGATTCAAAGCGGTATAAATTTGATACACAGATTGAGACAAAACTAAATACTCTAAAAATTGTTTCAACATTTCGCCGCTGTTCCTCTCTTCATAAAAGTAAAGTCCACACGGGTTACATAGTCAAGTTACAAAGCCACAGATCAAGCTTAAATTCTACCCTCTTTTCTATCAAAAGATGTCTGACCTTTTTCATTAATGAATGATATATAAAAGAATGAAGACTATCATAAGTCAGTAATGAACTTGGAAAAACAGATCCCAGATTGTTTCACTAATGGCTAAGATGCTTTTAATATGTAGAAGAAAGGTCAGAACACCTACAAACACATTTTGAATGAGCCATCGAATCCAACTTCTTCAAACACTATATTTTTTATTAAAACTTAAACTTCCTTGCTTTGTGATTCCTAATAAACACATTTATTTGCCAGCACACTATCCCAAAGACTATTTACTGTCATAATGTAATTGTGTTGAACCATAATTAGTGTATTTGTGTTTATTTTAATATACGTATCTACAAAGACTTTAATTGATTGATCGTAGCATGGAGGTACCTCCATGATCCTAGGATGCCTAGAAGTTTCTGGTTAGCATAAAACCCAATGCTGGGAGACAACAAGGAAGATAGGTAGTAATCAGATTTCATTACAGAGGCTAATTTCCTCCTTTAATATTGATTATGAGGCCTAGAGAGAGAACTACAAGGAGTTTAATCATGGGATTACTTCAAGTACCTGAAAATATTGCCCTATGTAGGGATATTCATAGCACACTTTATGACATTTAATAGGATACGGTTTAATGGTAAGACACATCAGTTTTGTGAGATAGATGGAAAAAAAAGAACCAGACATCAATGATGCTATAGCTCAACCCATAACAATGTAAGAATAATGATTGCTTTTATTGATTTTATTTTTGTCATAGCTGATATTTCTATGATGTTTTTTAAAAGTTTTATTTGGAGTCTATTTCATTTTGGGGCAATTATTCATCATGCTAATAATCCAAGAGTTTCAACTTTCCTGTATGAGTTGTATTCAGTTTGTTTGTTTGGGTTTAATGGCACCTTAACAGTCAGGTCATATGTGCCAAACCAGGTTGGTTGTAAATGAATGCCAAATTGGTTCTCAGTGATGACTTAGTTTTGTGGTGGGTGCAATGAGGTTCACTTTATAACGATTTCTGAAAAATTGTGCTTCTAAGTTCTAACAGCTATGATCTTTTTTGTATAAATTATAATGTGACATTCAATGCATGGTGCCATCATGTCTCCCTTGATCACTGACATTGGCGAGGTCAAAGGTCAATTCCACCACAACATATGGTTAGAAAATTAATTCAGTTTGTAAATAGATTCAGTGAGGCCAAACCAACAAAGTAAAAAGGCATTTCAGTTTTGATAGGGGTACTTTTGTATTATTTGTTTCAAGTGTGAGCAGGGCCGACTGAAGATGATGAAACTAAATTTTAAAAGGAATATAGACGTGGAGAGGCACCATTAACAAATCATCTTTAAAATCAATTAAAACCATCATAGTAGCAAGAAAATTCATCAAAGTTGGTTAAATGTTAACCATTTGTTGAAGTGAAGATGTTGATTGAGCAGAAGCATGAGGCCTACCATAACAAAGATTACACAACAGCAAAAGCCAAACAAAGAGCAATTAAGGAGGAAACTAAATGCTGTAAATATCATTACGGAAAGAAACTTGAAAGTAAATTTCAGTGCAAGGATAGTAGAGCAGCGTGGAAAGTTATGTCTAACATCACTGGTGACAAACTGAAAAAGTCAAAAAATATAAATGCTACCAACGACTTTGTTAATGAACTCAATCAATTTTACTCTAGATTTGACATGATTAATTTTAATGATGAACAGCTTTCTCTCAGTGCAATGTTAAGTGATATAGGCAATAATATTAACAGGGTTATTTTATCAGTAGATGACGTTCAAATGCTTTTTCCAGGGTAAATGTTCATAAAGCCATTGGGCCAGATCGTATAATTAATAAAGTAATTAAGTTATGTTCTGCTCAGACAGCACCAATTTTCACTGAAATATTTGAGGATACAATTGATACTGGTGAGATCCATGTTATTTCGAAAACATCCGCAATCTCTCCAGTGCCAAAATCAAATACAGTTACTACCTAAATGACTATCATCCAGTGGCACTTACTTTGACAATAATGAAATGCCTTGAAAAACTTATTCTCAGGTTTTTGCTAAATGAGAATGGTGTTATTTTATATCCCATGCAATTTGCTAAAGTGTTGATGATGTAGTCTTGAAGTTTTTGCATAAGATTCTTTAACACTTGGAAACACCAAATTATTTTGTTCGGGCTACATTTGTAAACTTCACAAGTGCTTTTAATTCCATTAAGCTGCACTTGCTGATAAACAAACTGTTAGGTATGGGTGTCAATTGTAGGTTATCATTATGGATCTTAAATTATTTAAGAGACAGACCACAGTTTGTTAAGATGAATGGCTTATGCTCTGATGTTTGATCCATTAGTACAGGTGCGCCCCAGGGTTGTTGTCTGTCTCCTATCCTCTTTTGCTTGTACACTAATGATTGCAGAAGTAAACATGATGTTTGCTCAATTATCAAATATGCTGACGATACCATGATAACCAGTTATCTTCATTATAACACTACTTCTCCATATGAGGATGAAATTGGTGATTTTGTTACTTGGTGCAATCAAAACTATCTGAAGTGGAATTGTATAAAAACCAAGGAGATGGTGTTTGAATTAAGGAAACGGTCATGTGTTCATCCTCTTATCAGGGTTAATAATGAGGTTGTTGAACAGGTGGACCATCACAAATATCTAGGCACGATCATTGACAGTAAACTTACTTTTAAAGACCAGGTTGATGCAACGAGAACCAAGGTGTACCAAAGGTTGTATTTTTTATGAAAACTGAAATACTTCAAAGTTGACAATATTATTCTTAAGCTCCTTTACCAATCAGTAATACAAAGCACATTAAATTTCAGTATTATCTGTATATTCGCGCTGCTTACAAAAGATTCAACTAGTAAAGTGGAGAAGATAATAAGGGCCGCAAGCCGCATTGTTGGTGATGACATATGTCTGAAGTCCATCTATAATCTCTACAATGACATAATACACCGAAAAATAACTAAAACATTAAATGAGAACGCACATCCGCTCTTCCCGCTATATATTTTCTGCCATTCACGAAAAAGACTTTGTATGCCACTGTCCAAGCATAACAGATACAGGTTTTCATTTGTACCCAACTCTATTGACCTGTTTAACTTGAAAGAGGTCCGATAGTTTGTGTTTTTGTGTTTTAAGTCAAATTTATATATACATATTATATATATATATATATATATATATATATACACACATACATACATACATACATACATACATACATACATACATACATATATATATATATATAGGCCTATATATACAGGCCTATATAAAGGCCTATTTTTATAGGCCTACATATATATATATATGACTAAATTTATAGGCCTATATATATATAGGCCTATATATATATAGGCCTATATATATATATATATATATATAGGCCTATATATATATATATATATATATATATATATATATATATATATATATATATATATATATATATATATATATATATATATATATATATATATATATATATATATATATATATAAGCCTATATATATATAGGCCTATATATATAGGCCTATATATATATATATATATATATATATATATATATATATATATATATATATATATATATATATATATATATATATATATATATATATATATATATATATATATATATATATAGGCCTATATATATATAAGCCTATTTCTAAAAGCCTATATATATATATGACTAAACATATAGGCCTATATATATAGGCCTACATTAATATATATATATATATACATATATATATATATATATATATACATATATATATATATATATATATATATATATATATATATATATATATATATATATATAGGCCTATATATATATAGGCCTATATATATAGGCCTATATATATATAGGCCTATATATATAGGCCTATATATATATATATAGGGCGTATATTTCTTGGATGTTATTGTTTTTACATTTAATAATATTAACCAAAATTTTTATTTTTCCTAATTTACTGTTTTTCATATAACTTTGATAGAACTTTGATATTAACAACTTTTATATTTATATATCTTTTTAATTATCTTTGTACATTTTGCTACAAAGGCTGAAAAATTTCCATATTTTGTTGTTGATGAAATATTATCTAATCTTATCTTACTTTATAGTATTTTCAAATCTCAGGCATCCAAATGGTTTTTTCTTTTAATAAATTGTTTGTCTTTGGGATAAATCTATCATAAATTTTTGAAGTGGTGCGACAATTTCTGACCAAAAGATTTTGAGGCTTTGCCATTCCCGCAATAAAATTTTCACAGGAATAGACTTTTAAAGAATTACATAAAGATTTTGAGCCGTCTGCCCAGTCATACATCACAAACTTCGTATAAATTACAAACTGATCAAATGTTGATCGGCCATACCTAAAAGTACTTCATGTTTTGCAAAATTGAAAAACTCAGAAACACTCAGATTGTAATAATCTTTCAAAACAATGACATGGTTTTAGATTTTAAGAATGCTGACTTTGCTGCACTTCAGGATAATTTGTCATTCGATTGGACTTCTTTGCTAAATGAATCAGATCCTTCTATAGCATGGGATGTTTTCCGAACTATAGTTTTGGAGGGTGTAAATAGGTTCGTCCTATTAAAGAAAGTCTGTAGGCGTAGTCGGCTAGTGTGCATGTCTCGAGAGGTTTTACAGGCTGTTCGGAAAAAGAAGAAGTTGTGGCATTGTTATTAATGTGGTGGGTGCCCTGCGGAGCTTGCTAGGTATAAGGATCATGAAAAGTTCACAAAGGGTTTGATGAGAGATACTAAAGTGCTTTTTGAAAAATGTTTGTCCAGAGAGGTTAAGATTAATCCTAAGTCGTTTCATTCGTATGTTCGCTCAAAGCAAAAAACCAGGGAGGTTGTTGGTCCCCTTCAGGGTAATGATGGTGTTACTATCAATAGTGGTAAGGATATGGCTGAGGTTTTAAATGACTACTTTGTGTCTGTTTTTATTAAGGAGTCCCCTGCTGATGATGTTGTGGATTATCTTAGTGTGCACTCTCCAGTATCCATTAAGAATGTTGATTTTTCAGTTAAAGTTGTGTCCAAGAAGTTGAAGGGTTCGAATTCAAATAGCGCACTCAGTCCAGATGGTATACATCCTGCTGTCTTACGTGAATGTTCTGGTGTTCTTTCTGTTCCCCTGAGTATTATCTTTTCAAAGTGCTTTGATGTTGGTGTTGTTTTTAGTGATTGGAGAATTGCTAATGTCACTCCTATTTTTTCTTAAAAAGAGAACAGTTTGCCATGTAACCATAGGCCAGTGAGTCTTACTAGTGTTGTGTGCAAGGTCATGGAGTCCATTGTTAAAGATGTTGTACTAGATCATTTATTGGTAAATGATTTGTTGAATTTGTCCCTACATGGGTTTACCTGTGTGGCCACCCTCAGCGAGGATGGCCTAAGGATAGGAGGTTTAAAAACCCTTCAAGATCCTGTTCTTCATTAATCCCAACTTAAATAGATTGAGTGGAGGTGCATTTACAACTGCTTGTGGCAGTGCATTCCAAGTTTTCCAAATTCTACAAAAGTATGAGTATTTTCTCACATCCAATCTAACATTACCAGGTCTAATTTTCATACTATTGCCTCTGGTATTTAAATTGTTATTAAAGTCTATAACTCCTATCTTATCTATATTTATTTTCCCTTGTATAATGTTATATAATGTAATTAAGTCTTGCCGTAAATGTCTTTTCTCCATTGTCATCAAGTTAAGTGCCTTTAATCTATCTTTATATGCTTTATTCTTTATCCCTGGAATTAGCTTGGTTATTCGTCTTTGTATCCCTTCTAATAGTTTTATATCCTTTTTAAGGTAAGGTCTCCATACTGGAACACAGTAGTCAATGTGGGGTCTTACCAATGCTTTATATAGCTGCATTATAACTTTTTTTCTTCGAAATTATTCAAGTTTCTCTTAATCTTTCCAATTATGTTATTTGCTTATTAGTTGCTTCTGCACATTGCTTGCTAAACTTCATGGTGGTACTGATGTAAACCCCTAAATCTTTTTCCTCTTTGGTTTGGCTAATTTGAATATTTTCCATGTAGTATGTGTAGTTTGGGTTTCCATATCCAAAATGTGGTACCGAACACTTCGACCTGTTGAATGACATCTGCCAGCCCATGCTATTAACGTATTAATGTCATTTTGCAGGTATTGTGGTCTTCTTTAGTCCTTATTGGACAAATTACTTAAGTATCATCTGCGAATTTGCTTAAATCTAAATTTACTTACCAAAGAGGTCTCGTGTTTCTAATCTATTGGAATTTCTTGATGATGTTACTAAACAAGTTTGATTCTGGTCATAATGTGGATGTAATCTATTTAGATTTCCAAAAAGCATTTGATAAGGTCCTATTAGGCAGGCTCATGATGAAAACAAGAGCACTTGGTGTGAAGGGAAAGTGTGCCACTTGGATATATTCTTGCTTAGTTGACAGGCCACAAAGAGTTGTTGTTAATGGTGAAGTATCTCCATGGAAGAAGGTTACAAGTGGTGTTCCTCAGGGTTCTGTATTGAGTCCGTTTCTTTTCTTAATCTTCATTAATGATATTAATGTTTCCCTTGGCTCCAGGATTTGTAAATTTGCTGATGACACTAAGTTGTACAGGATTGTTGATGATGCTACGGATTCTTTGCTTTTGCAAACTGATCTGGATAAGTTAGTTTCTTGGTCCCAAACATGGCAGATGTCATTCAATGTTGATAAATGCAAAGTTATTTATTTTGGTCAGAACAATTTGGCATTTGATTACTGCATAAATGGTTTAAATCTTGGTTGTGTGAAAGGGAGCTAGGTGTTGTCAATACTAGCAATCTCAAGGCTTCTAAACAGTGTGCTTTAGCAGCTGCAAGGACAAATAGTATGCTTGGTTTAATTAGAAGAATTTTTTGTTTTCTTGGTATAGAGGTTGTTCTTAATTTGTATAATCAGTTAGTCAGGCCTCATGATGTCACAACTAGTCTGATTTCAGTCATTTCTACAAAAGTGATACCAACCTTGAAACTTTAACATCTCTTTAACAGAATAAGATTTTTGAATGCTTTCTTTACTGTTTTGTTTCTTTTGAAGTCACACTTTCATATAAATGGATTTGCTTGACCACTGAACTAATCCTTTAAAGATATCAGAAGTTGCTTTGAAATAGCTGGTGTACTGTGTATGCAGAAAGTATACTGTGGAAGAGTGACACCCACTCACCTTTCCAGTAGCATACATGCTTTACTGATCCAGTAGCATACATGCTTTACTGATCCAGTAGCATACATGCTTTACTGATCCAGTAGCATACATGCTTTACTGATCCAGTAGCATACATGCTTTACTGATCCAGTAGCATACATGCTTTACTGATCCAGTAGCATACATGCTTTACTGATCAGTAGCATACATGCTTTACTGATCCAGTAGCATACATGCTTTACTGATCCAGTAGCATACATGCTTTACTGATCCAGTAGCATACATGCTTTACTGATCCAGTAGCATACATGCTTTACTGATCCAGTAGCATACATGCTTTACTGATCCAGTAGCATACATGCTTTACTGATCCAGTAGCATACATGCTTTACTGATCCAGTAGTATACATGCTTTACTGATCCAGTAGCATACATGCTTTACTGATCCAGTAGTATACATGCTTTACTGATCCAGTAGCATACATGCTTTACTGATCCAGTAGCATACATGCTTTACTGATCCAGTAGCATACATACTTTACTGATCCAGTAGCATACATGCTTTACTGATAAAATGCTTTACTGATCCAGTAGCATATATGCTTTACTGTAAAATAGTTTAAGCTTTCTATTGTTCAAAAATATACTTTATAACTTTCTTCCCACTATAAATTGAACTTTCTTTACTAGACTTGTGTTGGTGATCTCCTGACAAATTCTAACAAAATCTCAAAAGTATTTCAATAAATAAACTAACTACTTAACAAGGATTTTTGAAAAATGTGAAATTGTGATTTCACTTATAGTCTGATTTATTATTTCTACCTACATCTCATTGAACATTTAACTTGACTTTATAAGGGAGTGCACTAGACTGGGCAGTGGCTAGGACATCGGTCTCGTACTCAAACGACACTGGAATCAAATTTCAGCCAGGCGCTGCTTTGTGTCCTTGAGCAAGACGCTTTAACCCATTTGCTCCAGCTCACTCAGCTGTGAAATGAGTAAGTTTCGGCTGGGGAGTAAACCTACCATGGACTGGTGTCCCATCCAGGGGAATCAAGTACTGTCATAATTTCAGATCCATGGAAACCGGGTATAAGCACCGCCTCTTTGGGATGAGATTTTACTCAACTTTTAATTTAACTATCTACTTAAATAGAATAACAGACGTCAATGTTCATCATTTTGTTCCTACTGTACAATGGTATTGACTCCTTTACCAAATAACCCTTCAAGTGTGTACTACAGAATGGGTGTTTTTTTGTATATAATTTTTTGGGTGTTACCTAATTATACTAAGCCAGGATTTGATTACAACAAAATTTGCATACCCAGATGAATACGTACTGATCTCTCATTGGTAAAAATATCTGACACCCTTTTGGAAATTCAGACAAAAATCAATAAAACACTATGTGCCAGGTGATATCACTTCCTCATATAAACACATCCTACCTCAAAATAGCATCCGAAATATTTGATTCTTTAAATAGTGTTCACTAATATGAATCACTCATGTCAACTGAGAAATATGGGTCCTTGCATTAGTAAAGCATAAAACAAATGAACTTAATACAGATTCAATGAAATTCCATTCTAAAGAGTCCAGGAGAGATCCTATTTTAAGGAACCTGTAAAATATGTGAGATAATAGACTTCCTGCATTCATTTTGTTTATATTTTCATTAAAATGTACAGAAAAAAATCAAGTGACAGACTCTTTTGTCATATAAAATGTAAGATTTTGCGATATGTAATTATACTCCTTATAATCTGCAAATTCAACAACAGAAGTTATACTGTTACAAATATTTGAATATTTAAAATGATTTTTTGTGGCAAAAGACCTAGCTTTTTCCCTCCTATTTCGAAAATGGCATGGTAAACATATAAAAAAAAAATTGATAATATTTAGCCATAACAGCAATGAAGGTTTATCACTGAGTTTTAAGTTTCGCCAAGCAAAGAATTTATTTGCAGAGATATTTAAAATTTGAAGTTTATAACAATACATGAGACATTAACGTTTGTATAGCAAAGCATCATGGGAAATATCACAAAATGGCGATGCCCATGTCACAAAAAGTTCCTAATTTGAGGAACCTTTCAGTTCCTTATTTTTAGGACTACTCACACACTGCTAAATTGCTGGTGCAAAGGATTTAATTTCAGAGCAAGTTCTCTGCCTGGTATACAATATGCATTCATCTTGGTAGTAACAAGAAACTTGGATCTTATACCTGAAAGTATATTACCTTGTTATCATGGCAAAACCTACCAAACCATAACACTTACCATTTCTTCAACACTTTCCTCAACCGTGTCCAGATGACGCTCATCGATGACATCATTAGGCACTGGGGATGCCACAGATGCGCACCTAGCTTTTCTTGATGTCTTTGAAAAACGCTTACCCATATTTGCATTCCAAATGTAAAAATTTATCAGGTAAACAATATTATTTTCATTTGACGCTGCGTTTGTGATGAAACTTAACTTTGTCACTTTTACTAGAATTCACATTCGTTCACGTAATCTAAAATATTCATGAGAATTCTTATACGTTGTCATCCAAATCTATTTTTTTTTTAAATTATCAAAAGAAACTGGCATTTTAAATATGTTAAAAGTATTCTCTCAACGAGTGATAATTAGTGCTCATTGTTTATAACAAAAGAACATAAAATCATCACCGGTTTTGGGTTGTAAATGTTCTCCTATTTATTGGAAAACAAGAATTCCTCCTCAAGCAAATTTCCTCTTTTGTTGGCTGTGGAATCCAGATTTGTTATTAATCAAGATCTGTTCAAAAGGCCGAGTATGATCCGATGTTCTTAGCATATATGATTCTGATTAATATTTAGTCATATCAGTCTTCTGCACAACATCAACGAGCACCATTGCATTCAAGATCTTAGTATGAATACATAATAGCTCCTATTCATTCAAACTAATAAACTACATCTTTCAACACCTTATTCACAAAAACAGTCCAGCTAAAATGATAGTTCACTTTTGTAAGAAACTGAAAATTATGACTATCATTCTCTCAAGCAATGACTTTTTAAACGACATCCGAAAATCCAGAAGCATCGATTATATCACACACCACATCCCTCAACTATACAAACTTCAGCTACATATCAGCATGAAGCAAATTCACATCTGAACTTCATAAACACAAAATATAAACCGCAGAAACACTCAGCCTTCTCTTGCTTATATAACTTGGAATCTGTGAAGAACACAATTCCGCCCAACTTCATATCGTCAAGTACCTCGACATGTGATGCAAAGATTTTTTTTATTTATGAACTAAATCTGTGATTTAAATATGACTCCATGAACGAAAAGAAGATCTGCTTTATAAATGTCATCGTGGTAAAATCCTACATCGACCCGTGAAGCAAAATGAATTTTGAGCAGACTCCTAGAAATTGATAGCAACAATACTATAAAGTACACTGATGCATATAGCTGGCATGGTGATTAAATGTCTTAATGATAAATAGTTTGCGGCGATCACCTCTCACTTTTGCAGTACCTCAAAATGTCATCAACATCCTCATCCACATAACCAATCAGCAGAGAATCCTTTCTAATCTGCTAAGAGCGACGACATCCTTATATATGACTGCCCTAGACAGATGCACGTAAACAAATAGTCAATTATCGATGTAACTGTAGAGTTGGGAGTTAAACAAATAACCATGGTTGTCATCTTCATAACCGACCATTCGATCTTGAAGAAACTCAAGAAAATAGTTCACTTTCTTGAGATTGATAAAGTGTCCTCTTACCACCTTTTTGGTACAGAATGCTGATGAATCAAGGGTATCTCCAAATTCAACCAATTGCGCCCAGGGAACAATTTGAAATGCTCTCAGCTGTCACGTCACATACCGAATGCCTTGAATCTATCTCTCCGATGAGAAGAGCAAGAACTGCTTCAATCAGTCTCTTTAACCATTTCCCCGCAAAAAAAAACAGATTACAGTATCTACAAAAAGGTAAGATCTTCACAGGCATCTTTCCCATTTGACATTCAGCATACAGCTTTTAATTTTTTCCCAGATTAATTGGAAGGCTGAGAGTTCTACATGTATAACTGTCTTACGCACATGCTTTATCTTGGAGGCAAAAGCATAAAAATATATAAAGAACAGCATAGCTGCAGATTAGTTGCTGTAACAGAATCCGCGGGTCAATAAAGATTTTTATTAAAGTAAGTGGTTTGATTGATAGGGAATTCAATTGCAATGCCAACCCCCTTGATCGTCTCCCACTGGGACTAGATTATGCTGCTTTTTACTCATCATACATGTATATTCAACGAAAACTTACATGATAACAGAAAAATGCTCCTGGATCCTGGTTGTTCAAAATTCAAAAGGATAAAACACACTGTACTACTGTTGAACTACTTTTTGTTTACATAGCATGAATGCAGTTCTATCATCACCAATATACTTATTGCTTATTGGTATTAAACATTTTTCATGAACTAATACAAATCCCTTTTAAAACAACTAAAAATTATGAACAGTAATAAAGCTGAGTTAGAATTGCAAATTGAACATGTTTGTTGTTTTCTCCTAGAACTTTTTAATCGTGTTTCTATTTCTTAAAAAAAAAATATCACCCGTGTCTCTATTTTAGAGCTCACGACTCATAGCAAAAATAGCAAAAAACTAAATTAAAAAATATATACACAGTGGTGTTCCTAGCTGGGAGGAGGTCGAACCTTACATGATTTACAAAGAATCAAATGTTTGGTTTTCATTTAATTTATTCTATCAAACCTGACTATGCATAGGATTTGCCTACCAAAAGTACAGGGTGGGGTGAGGGGGTGAGTGGGTGGGGGGAGGGAGTCTCAAAATGATGGAAAGATACATAAACGTACCATAAAAAGATAATAAATTAATTAAGATAATGAATTCTGAACAAAGTGGAAAACTTACTCCCCCTGAAGAAAAAAAAAAAAAAAAATTAATAAAATCCCGCCTATGGTCTTCTTGTATATTTCATTTTGTTTGGTTGGTTTGGTTTGTTGATGTTTAACGGCACTGCGACACTCAGTCAGATGTGCCATGAGGGTGTTAATAAATTATGGGGTAAGAGTTAGGATAGTGAGGAGATGCAAGGTTTGCAAGGGAAATAAAAAGGAAAAAGGCTGAATGTGGGAGAAAAATTAGGTGAAAAGAAAGGGGTGTGTAAGGTAAGGTGTATTTTGTCTATGAAGATCACGTTGTCACTTTCCTTATCTATATCATAAACAAATCATTTTATTCAGTTGACAGATACCAAAACCAAAAGGTTTTGCACAATAATTACAACATCATCAAAGTATGATGCAAAAATGATTGCTCATTTATCCTACTTCAAGAATTTGTCAGTAAGCCCCACCTACTCATTAGCATTCATGACATTACTACCACAACATTTTCATATTAAGCCCTACCTACTCATTAATATGCAAATATGCATGACATCACCACCAAACTAATAGGGCACATCAAAAGACCATGGGTTATTTGTTTACCACATAATACATTAATCCAGTTTACTGTTCTTAAAATACTGTTTTTACAAGCTCTTTTCAGCAAAATCATATTAAGCGCTGCCCACTATGCATATAATTAATACTCAATGTTTTTACAGCATGAACATATACACACCAGCTAACATCATAATTATACCAAACATGAAACAAAACAGACATGTGGTTGTTAAAAAATAAACATTTCAAAATTTTCACTTTAAGCCCCGCCTACTCAATAATAAGCAAGAGATCAAAACAATAGGGCACATCTACAGACCATGGTTTATCTGTGTACCAAATATGACATGAATCCAGTTTACCATTCTTAAGATACCATGTTTACAAGCTCTTTTCAACAAAATCATATTAAGCCCCACCCACTATGCATATTAATGAAATTTAATGTTTTATGTCATGAATATATACATATTTATAGCTAACATCATAATTAGACCAAATATGAAACAAAATAGACATGTGGTTGTTAAAACATGAACATTTCAAGATTTTTACATTAAGCCCCGCATGACATCACCATCAAAAACAATTTGGCAGATCTACGAACCATGGGCTATCTGTGTACCACATATGACATTAATCCAGTGTATCGTTCTTGAAATATCGCATTTACAGGCTTACCGTCACAAACACAAACATACACACACACCATCATGATCACAAAGGTTCCTGATGCTATCGCATCAGAACCAAAAATCTATGACCCGACATTAATTACAAAAGGAAAGAATGAATGACATGAAAGAATGAAATGACTCCCAGAGAGTTGCAATTTTACTTGAAATACACACGACACAATAATTTATGTCTGTTTGCTAGCCCCCTACACCATCTCACCCCACTTCACAAATACTAAACATGTCAATTATTATCTACACATTTTCCTCCTTAAAAACCTCCCAACCCTAGGCCTGGCTGTGAAACTTTTCACCACATGTGGATTTTCATGCCAGCAAAAGCCTGTGTCCTGAAGTTCAGCTATTCTGGTTTGGTTTGTTGATGTTTAACAGCACCATGACAGTCAGAGTCAAATGTGCCAAAAGGGTGTTAAAAACTAAGGTGCTTGAATTAGGACAGAGCGGAAAGCGAGGTGGATAGAGGGGAGGGAAAGAAGGTGAATAAGGAAAAGACGTTAAGGCATTGTGAGGAAGGTAAGGCAGAGAAGCTAAGGAAAGGTGGGATAAATTGCTGTTGCGGAGATTGGTGATGAAGTTGGAGGTAGGATTGTTCTTGAAAAGAGCGGAAATTGAGATGGAGGGGGAGAGGTGTGATCTGGAGTCTAGGTATATGGGACAGGTTAAGAGGATATGCTTGATTGAGAGATCAGTGTTGCATGTAGGGCAGAGAGAAGCCGGGGTAGCCGGAAAGTAGGTGAGAGTGGGTGAGAAAGGTGTGGCCGAGGCGGATGCGGGTGATAACAACATCCTCCCTGCAGTTGCGACTCTGGGAAACTGTTTTAGCATTCACAATATGATTAATCTTCAAAAAGAAGAAATTCTTCTGCAATTTTGAGGACAAAAAAAGTACCGTATTTAATGTAATAAGCGCCCAAATAAACAATTTAAACATTTTCTTTGCATGGTAATATATCCCAACATTAAATATATTGTGTTTGGGCCTACAGGTCTGTAAAGGAATATTCCCATAGATTTTTATTTCTTCATATGTGACAAAAACAGATTTTAGAAACAAAGTGGTGAAAAAAACTATGTTAATATCTTATTCCGTTTAGAAGTTACAAAATTTTAAAGTATTTTTGAATTTGAACAAAAGTATCTGACTGGCAATATCTGTGATGTTATAGAGTCAATTTCAACAAAACGTCTTTTGTATCTCTTTCAAAATGATTTTTTTGTTCTCTCATTGTAAATGTGATGTGCACAAAGAAAAAACAAAATGTATTCTTTGTAAATTAAATATTCTACCCTACTGTATCTCTATGATAATGAACCACAAATGCTGTTCAATAATGTAAAAAAAGTGTGATTAAATTTATAAGAAATACACAAGAACTGTGCTGGAATTGCCTTGATGACATCACCAAGCTAAAAGACATACTGTACAAGGTGTTTTTAGGAACATTTTTCTACTCTCAAAATTGTTATAACTTCTAAACAGAATAAGATATTAACATAGTTTTTCACCACTTTGTTTCTACAAATTTTCTCTATCATATGTGAAAAAAAATGAAAATCCATGGGAATATTTCTTGGTACACACTGAGTGTTGTTATTCATACAAGAGTAATAAACTGATCAAACTGAGTGACCACTAGGCCGTATCCATGTTAATGCACTGTACGTGACTCCCGAGCATGTGCGCGTATTAGAAAGAAACTTACTGTAGGCAGTAAAAAGTGGTACAATTTTATTTTCACTATGCACCCTAAGCGCTTAATATATTACGTCAAATACAGTGTGTGTATTTTGGCTAGTTGGTGGGATATGATGGCATATCTACAGCAGTGGTCATATTGTATGCAAGGTGTGCAAGGCTGGTGGAGGAGCAACTAGAAGGAAAGTTTTGGGGGCTTGTTGTTATGGAAGGAGTATATTCTGTGAATTTTATTTTATGAATAGCAACCTAATAGGACAAACTATTATAACCAGGGGGTGAGCACCTTACATAACCAATGACATAACAGCTGAGGGCCCCTTTCGCAGGTGAAACAAAACATTAAGGGTCCCAAGGGGGCATTAGGTTTTATGGGCGGCCACACACAAGTTTACACCAAAGAAAAACAGTCTTCTGAATGCTCTTATTTGTAGGAATAACTTAAAAACTGTAGGAAGGATTTTTTTTTTGGGGGGGGGAGGGGGTCCTTAGAGGTCGGGGGCGCACCATTCCAGCCAGCAAGGGCTCCCGAGTGTTATGCCACTGTACATAACATACCAAAGGTTGTGTTGCTCAATTTGGTGTTCCCCTTTGTGCAGATATAGAATGGTAACTTCTATTGCAAACTGCAAAACTTTATTAAACTGTCCACAGAATATGACATACTATACACATATGTTCATCACAGACTTTCCACAAATCTATACAGTTCACATCATTTGCAAAGTTTAATACTCGACTTCTTCAAAAACATATTTAAATATGATACATGTGTGATACATGAGACACAGTTACTGGTAGTACAGGGAGTGATATCAAGGACCCCAGATCAATGTGGGTGAATATGACTATCTTACAGTCATCCCAAACTATACAGCCATCTTACCTGGAAATATGATGTTCAGTTTTGTTGTCATTATAATACATCTCAAAAAAAATTCACCTGGTAGGGAAGTATTCTTTACATGAATACAAACCTTGAAACATAAGCAAACTGATTGCATCACAGGAGTAACATGTTTTTCGATTTTGTTCAAATAAATTTGGGGCAAAAACACTTTACGAAGAACCCGAATTCATTGTATGACACATTTACTGGGAATCTGGGATGTGAGTCACGCTACAGTAGCACAAGTGCCAATGAGTCTATGACCTGCAAGGCACATGGCCAAGCAGGGAACTCCCTGCACATGCAATACAACCATTATACTCCGCTGTAAAAAGCTTTACATGGCCAAGAAATGCTCTGCAGCATGTATTTATTACAAGCATGGAAAGAAACAAGTTTTGGCTCAAACTACACCACAAAGAAATTTCATCTGCACATCAAGGACTCAAAGGGAAAATAAAGAAAAATACTTACCGCTCACACCTAAGAGCAATTTGTCCAAAATAGTAACTGGAAAGCAATATGGTGAAAGCTTTAGTTCATGTTAACAAAAAAAAAAAAGACCTTCACCTCATTGAGCCCCAGAAGTCAAGAACTTGCAATAAATGAAGTGCTTAGAACTTTAAATCCACATTTTTGATATAAAAAATCAAAATCTGAAAACTCTACAATCCTGCTAACTCCTTTGAAAATCACGAACCAGACTACGAATAAAAAAAATTGTCTCGACAGGTTGGTTGGTTAAAATATACAATGAATGGTAAACATCCTGTGGGCGACAGCCATAACAGATCATCACTGTTCCATGTTAGAATAATTCCTGAACAAAATTCAATGCAATCAATACGATAAGTGATGGTAGACTTTCATGATCTATTTGAAATTTCTAAGCATGAGGGTCATGGGTGGAATATTCAGTGGATATCAGATATCTAGTACACGGTGACCATTAGAAAAGGAAAACTTTGACGAGAAAAGAAGCTATCATTAAAACAATTTTTAAGTCACTTGATCAGAGTATCTCCACTGTTGACCAAACACAAATTTATTTTAATGTGATGAAAATTTTAAAACAATCAGTTCTGCAGCTTGACCAGAAGTTCACAATATCTGATAAATCATTTTATAGCTTGAAGGCCAGATATCCTGTTATAATGGATATCAGAAGTACAATACAATGCTTCTGATTGGTTGAAATGTTTACACAATCACCGACCATGCACCAACAAGCCAATTAATTACTGCCGCGGAAGTGATCTTACAACTGTAGTATTATCAGATTTATTTAATGAAGGTCAAGCAATATTCTTGAAACAATATCCTCTCTTTAAAAGATTCATTGAGAAACACTAGCAAAACTAACCACTATCTACTGGATATAATATCCTATTGAAAACCAAACTCCCTTAAAACTTGCCATTTCCCTTTACGAAAAACACTTCCTAAAGCTTGCATTATTCACTGCTTACAACTTCCATAAAACAATTTTCTAATACATGTCAAAAAATATATATATATGAATAACAATCTGCTACATTTATACTATTATCCCAAGACAACTTCAAAAGAAATCTAAAATAACTTCATGACACAGTATTTACAATTAAAACTGCTTCTAAGGAAATGAATTTCTGGCAGAAATGTAGTCTTAACATCTACTGTGTGTGCTACTGCAAGATTTTATGGCCTTTTAAACAAGACTGTAAGGTCGATTCAAGATATCTTAACTGCTGAGCACGAAACACAGTCACTAGCAACTTCATGATTCAAGAATTCTGTTTTGCCCTAATTTTTATTGCTCTTTCCTAATCTAATAAGAAAAAAAAAACTACATTTTTGTTATCTAATTCCTTTGGAATCTAGAACAAACTTTAAGACTTCATTTATAGAAAATTGGACGGAAAGTGGATCCATAAATCTATGATCATTGATTTATGACTTGAAAGGCTAGAAATGAATGTGCAAATTAAAGAATATTGTTGACGTAATTCCTCTTCAAAAATTTCAATTCTGTGAATATCATACATTTGCTATATTGACATGCATGCAAATATCTTAGAGTAGAGCAAATTTTAATTTTTCTGTGAGGATTCATTTCACTATCTTATTAATACAGCAAAAATGCATCATTTATGTTAAATTTAAAATTTCTGACTTAATAAATGTAATTAATAATAAGCCGCATGCATCAGTATCGAAGGGGGATGGAGGCAAGGCATATGATAAGTGCTTCAAATATGTGTTTTGTGTGTGTGTAAGTGTGGGTGAGGGTGTGTGTGAGGGGTGGGTTGATGTTTGATTTGTCAGGGTGTGCAGTGTGCAAGTGTTAAGAGGAGTGTATAAGTGCACATTCTGTTTTCGAATTTAAACAATTACATTATATTCTGTCATTTGGGGAAAACAGGGGGCAGGGCCTCTGAAAGGGAGGCGCATGCCCCCTACCTCCTTCTAGCTATGCCCCTGTATAATAATCCTTACATGATATGTTGCATAACGTTTATGACCATAACTTGACTGAAAAATAAATATCTTGCCATATTTTGATGGTTGGCGAGGATTAACAGCACTGATGGTCTTGAAGATGTGCCGGAGAGGTTAAGATGGATCATCGGAGGAGAATAGAGTGAGAGTAAGTGGTGAGATGTGTAAGGTGGTGTTAGGGGGGCCAGATGTGGTTGTAGTAGTTGATGAATTGCAGGAAGGATAGGATTTTTGATTCCATATTTTCAACAACAAATACAGTTATAAACTGAAATATTAGCATATAGAGCACATACCTCTGCTCCGTTGCAATTCCAACATTCCTAGAATAATTTTAGAGTTCATTTGATCCCCATACATACCCAATATAATCTACCTCAGAAATCCTAGGTCCACCAAGATTCATCCCCAAGTTTTGATCTGTAATGATCATCTGCAATCTGAACACTTGAAGATTTATCTTCTGACTGGATTTCTTTTAAGGCCATACCATTGTGTTCAGTTTTATTTAAGAGAAGCATCATTGTTTGAGCTCTATTCAGCCAAGATTCACATTCTACATTTTCCATTCGGGGCAGAAACCAATTGTATAATTTTCATTGATTCCAGAGAACACTTGATGTAAGTCTCTTTAAGTCCAGAAAATATTTGATTGTTTGGATCTTTATTCAGAGCACAAAGTCATTGTTCGGCATATTTCATTGGAAAGTTTCAACTTACTCTACTCTTGACAACTTAGTCTTGACAGATCGACATGGATATAACCTCCGTCCAACTTCGTTGGTGGAGGTAATAAATTCCACAGATTTTAAGTCAACTATTGAAAACACAAGTATGTACTGTGCATATGACAAAACATGCAATCTAAAACAATGAGTACATGACTGAAACAATGAGTACATGACTGAAACAATGAGTACATGACTGAAACAAGGAGTACATGACTGAAACAAGGAGTACATGACTGAAACAAGGAGTACATGACTGAAACAAGGAGTACATGACTGAAACAAGGAGTACATGACTGAAACAAGGAGTACATGACTGAAACAAGGAGTACATGACTGAAACAATGAGTACATGACTGAAACAAGGAGTACATGACTGAAACAAGAAGTACATGACTGAAACAAGGAGTACATGACGGAAACAAGGAGTACATGACTGAAACAAGGAGTACATGACTGAAACAATGAGTATATGACTGAAACAATGAGTACATGACTGAAACAAGGAGTACATGACTGAAACAAGGAGTACATGTTTTTAAACTTGGATAACATCGTCTTCTAAATACCCATTAAGGTAGTGACACTGTGCTGACCTAACCAATATAGTTTCTGAATACTCATTAAGGTAGTGACACTGTGTTGACCTAACCAATATAGTACAGTGCTCAGTGACATGTGCCTGCAGTCTGGACATGTCCAGGATGTAATAAACAATGTTCGTATATACCTGTATAAACAGACCTTGTCATCCCATCCAACTCTTATCCTGTTCTTTGGCTGAAAGCCATCTTTAAGTTTTGTCCCATTTAAAACCCCAAAACACACAGGAGAAACTAGTTGTATGTACATGTAGGTTATTGTTTTTGGAGAGACCCTAGTGCACAGGAATTTATCATACTGTATAAAAGTCTTTAACTTGCGTAAAATACTTTAACAAGAGAAAAATGAGATGATAAAAACCAAAGCTCCCAAGTTTTTTTACATGAAAAATGAATCAGATCACAGGAGGACACTAATAGCCAACTCTCTTCATGTTTTTGTTCATATTATCTACTTAAATATTCAGGTGTCTATATCTAAATGATTGCTTCTTCTATTTCAAAGTTACAGTCATGTTTCAAAATATCTAAGACTTCATCTAAATATAAGATTTCCTTTTTGATTTTAAACTGGTACTATGGTATCCCTACACGCCTTCCATCCCTCTATAGCCACTAACTAGTGCCAACCCAAACCAAAATACATTAATACTGTTAATAATCATACGAGCCACTACATCCACACTTGAATGTTGCGTTTAACCAGAATGATGAAGTTGTTCATGCCAGACCAGAAATAGAGGGGGCTGTAGTAAAAAAATTGCCTGTACGGAGCACCATCAACATGACATGAAAATGGGCAAGTACAATGTACTAAAACTTTTTAAAGATACACAAAGCAAGCAATTAACCACCAATTGCTAACAGATTTTTGATGTAATACAATATCACAAACATTTTAAATGATTATTTCTATTGATGTTTGATACTCTGATATAGTATTAATGGATCACAAATAAACTCAAGTTTTTAAGTGCTTTGCAGCTACAGTACTTTCTCCTTCTAGATAGGCACTTGTTAAAAATTATCTTTATGATATATCGTTTTCCCCCTGAATTTTTAGTTTTTCTAATAACGGCATTGGAGCTAATCACCAGGGAGACACAAATCATCTGGTTATCGCGACTCTGTGGTTGTCTGATGCTGCCATCAAAGACGCTCCAATAAAGTGTAACTGAGACGATAACTCTTAAGCTTGGATGATCTTGGACTGATTACATCAAACCAAATAAAATGACGTTCTCATTTTTATCTCTAAATCCTGCAGCCAATAGAAAGTAATTGGTTTGGTGCGGATAGATTACTTCTGACATTTTCCTTCTTAGATTGATGGATAAATATCTCTATATACTTCGCAATTCCATCCCAGCATCTGATCGGATTGCTACATTTTTAATCATTTAAAAATAGATTTTAAATACATTTTTCAATTAAGCTGGTTCACAGCATACAGTAAATAGTGTGCAAAATGAGACTTCTGCTATTTGACCAAAACACAACACCCTCAATTCTTAGTCTTGTACTGAGCTGTCATGATACAGTATGGGTAAATCAGGTATCAATTATTGTGGACAAAAATATCACGTTATATCACCATATCGCGATATACATTTTACGATTAATAATTTTTGAAAACTGATTGGGTTTTCAGCATGCAGATCTAATTGTAATTTTTCCATCATTTAAGATCTAAGGAAAGATTATTTGGTTTGGTAATGTTTAACGGCACAGTGACAGTCAAGAGTCAAATGTGCCAAAAGGGTGTTAAAAACTAAGGTGCTTAAATTAGGACAGAGCGGAAAGAGTGGGATAGAGGGAAGGAGGGAGAGAAGGTGGATAAGGAAAAGAAATTAAGGTAATAGAAGGAGAGTGAGGAAGGTAAGGCAAAAAGGGGAAGGAAAAGAAGGTTTAGATCAGGTGTAATAAATTGCTGTTGCAGAGAAAGGTGATGAAGTTGGAGGTAGGATTGTTCTTGAAAAGATCAAAAATTAAGACGGAGAGAGGTGAGATCTGAAGTTCAGGCATATGAGACAGGTTAAGAGGATATTCTTGATCGATAGATCCGTGTTGCATGTAGGGCAGAGAGAAGCTGGGGAGCCAGAAAGTCAGTGAGAGTGGGTGAGAACGGTGTGGCCAAGGCAGATGCGGGTGATAACAACGTCCTCCTGCGCTTGCGACTGTGCAGGGGGACATTGGTCCCAACTTTGGGTTTGATGGTGCAAAGTTTGTTACTGGTCTCAAGATGCCAGGAGTCTTGCAAGGTCTTACTGAGGTTGCTGGAAGTGGAGAAATAGGGGTCTGAGTGCGGAGTAGGAAAAGGACAGATGTGATTCAACTAATCGCGTTGTTGGCAACTGTGCTGGCTCTCTCGTTGCTGGGAATGCCGACGTGGCTGGGAATCCAGAAAAAGATCATTTTTTCCCTAAGAAAGAAAGGCGTGAAGTTTATTGAGGATTTGTAGGATGAGTGGATTGCACCAGAGCATGTTGAGGATGCCAGTGAGAACGGATTTAGAGTCGGAGAAGATGAAGAAGTGGGAGCGGAGAGTTCAACAAAGTTTAAGGCCAGGAGGCTGGCCTTTGTTTCAGCAGAGTAGACTGAGGATCCATCGGGCATCCTTGAGGAGAGGGTGAGGCCAGGACAGGTGGCAGCGGCTGCAGAAGCGCCTTCTCGTGTGGAGCCATCGGTGAAGGAGAAAGACAAATGATGGAAATGTCTACTGAGTTGGCAGTATTTGGAGCGAAAGAAGGCTGGGTTGTGGAGAGCTTTCGTGTAGCAGGAAAGGCCAAGGAAAACCTTAGGGGGATTGATAACCCAGGTGGGCATGGAAGGGATAGTGTACATGGCAATCGAGAAAATGTTGATGTTGGCTTTGGTGAAGTGAGAGTGCATCCGGATCCCAAAGGTGGGTGGATGTATTTGTTAAGGTTAAAGAGATTGATGAAGAAGGGAGAGCGAATGGAATGGAAGCAAAGCTTCAGCGGATCGGTGAAGATACGAAGGAGAAGGAGAGGAACTTAAAACAAAAATCAGATATAACTGCAAATATTCTGTTAAAATTGAAATGTTTCTAAAATTCTGTTTCAAATTTTTGTAACAATATGCATTTTATATGAGAAAATGGCATATGTAACTACAGTATATGCTGTTTAGAGTATATTGATATCATGGAAAATAAATCACAATATCGCGATAAGTGACATATTGTGACAGCATTACTATAGTCTTGTTTAAAGGAAAAATCGTCACCTATATAAAACTATTAGAAAGAAACCACGGAAAATACTTGCCACCAGAAAAATTTGTCAAGTGACATATTTTGCCAGATTTATAGGCTTTTTCCCCCCACCCCCCATGAGACAAAATTGCATTTCTCATAACCAAAATCCTGCCACTGCACCCAAAAGTGAGGACATCTTTTTGGTGAATTTTTCAAAGGCATTCACCTGTTTCTCCCAAAGTGATCAAATGTTATTGTTCATGAATCTCAGATAACTACTGTACTTGGAATAAATATTGGTGTTAGAGAAGGTTTGTCTCTCCCCATAAAGGTCAAAGAGCTTTTATTTGTGAGTCTCTGAAAAATTGTGCACACACTCTTTGGCTTAGTGCCCCTCTAAACATTACAAATTACATGAAAGTCTTTGGAAAGATATCAAAGAATACAATGCAATTCACTTGGTTGGTGCCACGTCACATCCCGGAGTGAAAACAAACCTTTGCGCAATACACGTGAGCAATTCCGTATGTGTTTACTGTGTGTGGTATATATGGCATGGAAACAAACACAGCTGATTGCTTTGTTTTTACTCCAATGTGGGGTGAATGTGCGCAGTTGCTATGCGATCTGATAACCTCAGGTCACATTTCCAACAAAGTGAATATGTGCATGGGTCAAACTACCTTGGCAAAGTTGATATGCTGCAACTAAAAAATCAATTTACAAAATGAGTAATAAAAGCAGTTCAAATGACTGTACATATATCCAAATCACAAAAAATTCTGATACTTTTCAGCTATTTATGTCACCATGTCATTGAGCATATAAATATAAGCAAAAAGTTTGCTATTTGTAAGAGAAAACAAATTGCCTTGATTGTGTAAAACTATTATTTTCAGTGTGCCTTTTTAGCAGTTATACAAGAACTTGTCAAAAGAAAAAGTAATCTTGAACTTTTAACAAGCTTACAAGGAAATAAAAGATTTCAAAAGCTCCACCAATTTCTGTACAGACTGCACTGAATATTTGGTACAAGAATCTTAGAAGTAACTCAAATAATTTGTATGCACATACATGTAATTCTGCGCTACACTATACACTCGTCCACATTTGTTCACCTTTTTATTACTGAGTAAACATCGAGTTGATAAACAAACGTGTTTGCACTGCAGTTATTCTGTTTGCATTGCGAACTTTCCACATTATCTAATGTTTACTTATCCAGTTTCAGTTAAAACCTACAAGATACTTAAATATCACTTTAAAAATCTTACCAATTCATTCAACTGTCAACTGGAATATTTTCATATCCTGTTACTGAAAGTAATTTCTGATATATTCTATTTAATTGCAGACCAATTTGAAGAAAATGATATTCATAAAATCTATTTCAATTTTTTTGTTAATTTTAAATGAGATATTGTAGTTGAAAATAGTTTACAAATTTTATGGGCTGATCTGGTGGCAAGAATTGGTAACTCCTAATGAAAGTTGATTGAAAATCAACCAAAATTCATCCATTTGAGAAGCAAATTACAGTACTAGTTGGCAAAGGCTCATGCCTGAACTGCACAATTTAAAAGCCCACCTCTGGTTTCAGGTATAAAATTTAACAATTTTTGCTAAAGAAGCACTTTTAAAAAAAAACCCTTTCATGTGCTGTACCTACAGTATGAGAACTTCCTAATATACAGTATCATCGATGGTACACGTATACCAGTACAGTTGGTGCAAAACTACTCCAAGATGGATCATCTCTCCGCCAAATATATACTGTATTTCAGATGTAGACCACAATCTTGCACCAAAATCTCATTAATCTGCATGACAAATACAGTCCTTAACACTTCACATACCATGCAGAGTACATAAATCAAATATACATCTGTCAGTCATGGGTGAGTGACAAATTGCATCATGATTCCACATGTGAAACACATTAAACTCTCTGTACAAGAAATCTGCATCTCTGCCTAGATGAATTTTAATTTGGAAAAGCAGGCCTACTACTGTATTTTATTATTATATTTGAGAAATGAATTGCCAGATCAGTGTACAGTATCTTATACTTTTTTTAGGAATATAAACAAACCTTAGCAGACACATCAGTGAAAGTATAGAACAATCGATGTTAATCACATTTAGCAATGCCAGGACTTGAATGGTGTGTGAACCTGAAAGTTTTTTTCATGATTTCTAATGTTGTAATTTGTTCAATATCTCTTTCTATTTGAAGATTTGCAATCCTAAATGTGTACAGAAAATATATAAATTGGCATGCATGCCAAATTTGTCTAATGATAGCTGATTTTTCTTTAAAATGAAATCAACGATTAACATCATGTACTCCAGAATTAGTCTTAGAGTAATGTAAAATCTCAGACGATGAATTAAAATTTCCCATTTAAAATCTTTTTCAATTTTGGAAACAACATCATTGAAGAGAAAAATCTACAACAGTTTTCCCATCCATGTGTTACAAATGAATGTAGAATATATCTGGTGGAAATTTGTTTTATTTTAGAATCAACTTCAACCGATCTCTTTACCCTTTCATTGTTTAGCCTTTTCAAAAATATATGGACATATAAAGACAATATTGCTTCAATTGTTTTAAAATCTTTTACAACCCCTGAAAATAGCAAAATTGTAATCAAAATCTGTTAAAATTTAACTATTTTACAAAATTGACTAGTTTTACAGTAAATTGAATTTTGGGTTGTTAATATTAAACTGTTTTGTCCCTCTTGTGACCAGGCAGACTGTAGAAATCCGATAACATGCTAGTGAACCCTGGTTATTCATATTTCAATTGCAAAAATGGAATGACTGGACACTAACATTTTCCCCAAAGAGAACATTTATGGAGGAACATTAAGTGTGCATACACTACCAATCCAGACAGAAGAACCTCGCATTGGCAGCTGGACTTGATGACACATGTTCAATGTTGAAGTAATTTGTAGAGCTCTCATGTGAAGTTGTAGAAGTACCAATATCAGTAATTTCAAAAATTATAGTATTCCCCCTTAACCCTTTAAATCTATTTGTGGATGTACAGTACCGAATCATAACCATCAAGTAAATCAAGTTTAACCATCAAGTAAATCTGAAGATCTGTTACTACTGTAATGCCCCTGACCAATCATAGGTCGTGTTAAGATGAGGCTCACAGTAGTTGCAGTGTAGCCAGTTGGACAGTCTACAAAATTATGATCAATCCTTTATCTGCAAGTTATATTGATCCTTCCACATGTGTGAACTCGACAACATCCTCAGGTTCATACTACATCTACAGTAGGTCTACATGCCAAGTTGCCTACTTTCTGAATTTGGACAAGAAACGGATGAACGTTCAAGTTTTAACTTGGCACATTCAATAAACAGCACACCACCAAACCACTGACTATTTTCCTACAGACCTTTTCAAACCTAGTTTAGCCGAACGTGATTTCGTCAGTACCTCAACCAATCAAATGCTTGGGGAACTTTTCCTTTGTTTCCAAACCAATCAGGTACAGGTTTGAGGAAAAAAATGTAAGCAGCTATATGCACGCATATTTCCTTTATGTATAACGCACGTATGATACGTACGCTTTAAAACATTTTTTTATACGCTTGGTGCCATACCGTGCATGAATTGTGCAGACGGCCAAGATTCCTCCAGTATTTTATTGGTCTATAAGATTCCTCCAGTATGCAATTCGTCCATTATAGACACGTGAATCTCAGCAATGTGACATCATTTTAATTAGTTATACGGAAATTGCTGATTCAGATTTGAAAAGGTCTATAGTCAGAGTGGGAAGAAGGTAGAAAACGGAAAACCAACCTCTGTGTTTAATGTCAGCAAATTGTTTTGCAATTTTGTGGAAAACTCATGGGTTAAATCATTGTTAGACTTGAATCATGGCCCTCCACCATCTAAGTTGTATACTCAACTGACTGAAATACCTGCTACCCATAACCGCACTTACAGGAATATTCTCATGGTTTTTTGTAATATTCCCATGGTTATTTGTAATATTCCCATGGTTTTTTTGTATTATTCCCATCATTTTTTGTAAAATTTAATTTGAAAGAGCACACTTCTAGAGCCAATTTGGTACAAGAATCAGATTCATATTATATTCCGTTCAGGAGATATAGATTTTTAAGATTTTCCAATTACATTTTAAAGTTTTTGTACAGTATGATGAGTTCATGTTTGATGATGTCATAGATGCAATTCCATTGCAAATGTTTATGTATTAGTTTTAATGTTAAATTGGGTGTTTCTGTATAAATAGAAACAAAGTTATTAAAGTAGGGTATATTTGGCAATGTATATAAATACCTAACTTTGATCAATTTTTTTTTCTAGCAGGTTTTACTAATAAAAAAGTTTGATAGATTTTAATGAAATACATTAACTTTGTGGGAGAGTGTGTTGCCGTGATGTCATACTAAGCCTTTTCCTATTCGTTTATTGGCATTTTTTGTGACCCTTAAAATTTGAATATCTCCTTGTAGGAATAACATATCAACATCATTTTTGCACTAAATTGTTTCTAAAATTGTTCTCTTTCTTATGAAAGGTTACGAAAAAACATGGGGATATTCCTTAAAAGACATGGGGATATTCCTTTAAAGACATGGGGATATTCCTTTAAAACATGTGAATATTCCTTTAAAAACATAGGAATATTCCTTTAAAGACATGGGGATATTCCTTTAAAACATGTGAATATTCCTTTAAAAACATGGGAATATTCCTTTAAAAACATGGGAATATTCCTTTAAAAACATGGGGATATTCCTTTAAAGACATGGGGATATTCCTTTAAAACATGTGAATATTCCTTTGAAAACATGGGAATATTCCTTTAAAAACATGGGAATATTCCATTGACAGAGAGATTCAACTTGAACATGGATGACATCACCACAGCTCTTTGTCCATTCATGTTTAATTTACTGTACTGTACATATTTGTTCCAATTTACTGTTACATGTTCCTCTCTATCACATTTCTTTATTTTTTCTTGCTTCTCTTTGGATGTGTTTGCCACCAAGCTGATAGATGAAGGTTACATGAAGAATACCTTACCACTGGTGCATGAGGCAGATGACTCAAACATTACACCTGCTGTGTCGGTGAAGACAGTGATGCCATGCTAATTGGCATGCAGTAACTGCATCAGTCACAGGTATAGCATAGCATGGCAAGGTTTAACGTCCCGAAAGCATCCAGGGCTGGACATTATATCAAGACGGCCACGGCCTTTGATAACCAGTTGTAAACTCACTGGTTGCAGACCCACCGGGATACGAGCACAGGACGTGCGGATGAGAGGACAACGCACTAACCACTACACCACAGAGATCTGTGAAGGTATTCCCACATATATACTTACAGGTATTCTCAACAGTATTCTTACAGGTGAGACAGATTTTCTCACAGGTGAGACACAAATTTTCTCACAGGTACTACAGTACATTGTTCAGGCACTGACCTCTTAATATAGCTGTCCCTCAAAATCATGATGTGTAAAGGCCTTAAGGCCGTTTAAATCTAATGACACGAGATAATCAAACTTAACACTGAGTTCTAGTTAACCAGCTTTTGCCCAATTTGCCTCCAAAAGATTGCACACTTGGAGAGTTGACCACACTAGAAGAGGTAGTTCCTTATGTCAATACAAAGTGCGAATAGGTTTTTGGACGTCGGCATTGGCAGACTGAACATACAGTTTGTACTTGTGACCTCTAGTTGAACTGCAATGGTGCATTTAGAGGAAATTGCAAACTCTGTTGTGTGTTATCTTGAAAGTGAATCATGCAAGAAATGCATGGTTCACAAGTTCAACCAATGAATATTTGTTTGCTTTATTGTAGAAATACCCCACAACTACTGTACCAGCTAGGCTAGGTGGCTGTCTGCCTAATGAAAAGTTAAATTACAATCCATTAGACTAAATTATTTTGCCATGAGACGGACAAAGGCCAGGGTGTAAACTCATTACAACTGTGGAGGCTCAGGGCTAGATTGTCATAGCTCAACCACATGTACAGTATCACTGCCCGGACTTCGACAGGTCATACATCAGTAAACAACAGCAATCAGTGAACGCCAGCCAACAAGAAAAAAACAGATCAGTGAGGACAAAAAGGCCTGGAACGGAAGTATATGACAAATAGCTAGCTCAGTGCCATCATAGTAATGTATTGTAGGCCTACATTCAAGTTTCAACTCAGTTTGCATGTGCACAGAAGATGGATTTTCAAGATGATACTGTGTGCCTAAAATACAATTCTGTTCAATATAAACCTTTCAATTTGTGCACAAATTGCATAAAATTGTGCTCCAACTTTTCAAAATGTGCACAGAAGATCTTCCCCTCAAGAAAAAAACTAGGCTTGACCTAGGCCTATATCATTTAGGCCTATTGAGGAGGTCGGACATCCGGGAATGTTGTGGTGCATGGCGACGTAACAATTTTTTTTTTGACGATCTCAAAATTCAGTCAAAGGGGAAAACAAACAGTCAGTTAGCGTTACAGTCAATGAGAGAAAAACCTATTTTTTGTCATTTTTAACAAATACTGTACAGAATGTATTTTTTTCTCAAATGTTGTGTATAAGATAATAGTTTCCAACATATATGAGTACCGTTAATTTTCGCTGACTGGCTAAGGCGGCAGTTTCCAACATAATATGAGTACCGTTAATTTTCGCTGACTGGCTAAGGCGGCAAAAGTATTCATGAAAAATATCCCATTGACTGTAATGACAAAATTTCCCCTTCAACTTGGCAAAACCGTACTGAACCCATACTTGCTTACGTTGAACCGACCACCTCAATAGGGGCCTAGGCCTATGCAGTCTGGGTGTCAACAACTTGAACAAGCCTGAAGTGTGGGGACAGGAGAGTATACATTAGGATTCAGCTAATTTCAGCAATGGCTAAACAAAATATTTTTCCTTTTATACAATTACATGGGCAATACGCTGCAGGGCTCACCTTCACAGGCTTCAGTTAGGACTTACATTAGACTACTCAAGAGTGACAACCACCTTGGTAACACTGGTTTGTCTGCAGTTAACATTAGGCGAGGTCCATCACAACTTAAAAAAGTAAAGATAAACGAATCTAACCACTAAGATTAAAAAAGAAAGCTTTCAGTAGCAAAATAACTCACTTAAAAAGTCGATCACTTCAGCATTTAATATCTTTCACTTCGGGTGAACCATAAAAAGAGTAGAAGCCATTTTCCCGATGAGGAAACGCTGAGTAAATTGAGAGCATGCTCTGTCGTTTTCTTTACAGCACGTAAACTGCTCAACAGTCTATTCGTCAAACCGGAAGTATTGTGTTTTGAATCTTAAAATGAGCCAAGTGGCATAATCATCGATTTACACAGCTGGACAAAATCGATATTAATCAATACAAAATGGTCGAAGTTATGACACATCATAACGTCTTATAATTTAGATAAAGAGAGGTCAGCCAAACATATTACACCCCAAAATGTAGAAATTTGACAAAACCCTTAACAGTATTTTAAGTTTATTTTTCGAAATTCGATTGTACTTGGTGAAGGCTTTCTCTTCAGTTGCTTAAAGGTTAGTTCAGGGGTCAAGCATGTCCATCTTATATGAAAGAGGACTTTAACAGAAACAAAACGGTAAAGAAAGCATTCAAAAATCTTATTCCGTTAAGGAGATATTTAAGTTTAAAGTAAGGAATCATTTGGGTAGAAATGACTGAAATCAGACTAGTTGTGATATCGTGGCCCCAGATTCCTTAAAGTTGTTATGTATTCTTTTATATTTTGTTCTGCGATTTTCTGGGAAGGGTATTTATAATATACCACTTAAAGAAAATTTAAAGGAGCAAAGTTTAAATTGTGAAAAAATAAAGTGAAGTTTCTTTAAAATACATTAACAATTGATAAGAATGTGAAGATGAAGACGCCAACTTTCCATAGTAGACTTAGCCTACTACACTAGTTATTTCTACAAAGATGAGTCAGAGCTTTACACTTGAGTACCTCCTTAACGTGATAAGATTTTTAAACGCTTTCTTCACCATTTTGTTTCTTTGACGTCTTCTTTCAAATAAGATGGACATGCCCACTGAACTAATCCTTTAATAGACCTTCTTGGTCACTGTTTACATGGTTAAGTATGCTATGACCAGCTTCCGGCCCTGCACTTTAAGCAAAAACAGTAGCAAATCTAGTGGACGGGGGCAGGAAGAGGAGGGTGGGGGGGGTGCTTTACCCTAAGTAGGGCCTAAAGTATTTTTCTACTTTTTCAGAGAACGAAATTACTTTTTGCAGTCACCACATTAATGACTGCAAAATTGTTGGGCCATCCCCTTCCACCACGGCCCTCGAAGTCGGGGTTTCTGTTGAATGACATGCTTTAATTGCCAATGAATTTTAAATGCATCATAGTATTACAACTTATATGTACTATGCAGGATTTGTGAGTGAGTGGATTTCTATTAGTTTCCTAGCTTCAAGAATGACCTAGAATAATTTCATAAGGGCACCTATCCCGGCCCGGTCGGCCCTCAACTTTCAAAAGGGCACATCCTGCCCCGTCCACCCAACTTTCAAAATATGACAAAAGTGCCTCTTTTTGGAAATGAAAAGTGCCCCTCGATAATTGTCAATAAAAGTGCATTCACTTGATTTCCACCCCTGATCATATCCCCTGACTCTATGAACTTCTTCTTTTCTTAAGGAACACACTTTTTTAGCCAATTATGTGTTAGAAAATCGCCTGTCAGATAGTAAATTGACAATAGGCCTAGACCCAGTGCGGGCTGTAACCAGTGCATCAAAACTGTTTTATTAAGGCCGTGGATGTCTTGAAGTAATATCCAGCTATGCCATATATTTCGGGACGTTAAGCTTAAACAAACCAACCCATATGATTAATTAAGTGAAAACTACTTGTTTTTAATTTTTTAAATCTTGCTATTGATTGCCATGCTTGTTAACCATAATGCCCCACCCACACCATACATCTATTACGGCTAGTTTGATCTATGTCTGCATCATTCTAATACCAATGTTTGTAAAAGGTTGAAATCGTCTGTATTGTTTATTTCCGCCCAGGTATTTTTGTTATCAAGGAATATTATCCCTTTTTGATGAAATGTTTTTCCATTTCAAATAGTCATGAAGTTAATTATTTGTAAACATTAACATACCATTTTATGCAAATTATCTTAAAGGAGACAATAAGTTTGTGTTCTTCATTTAATATGATAGAAATAATAACTATAAGTAATCTGAAGAATTTTCACATCGTACAAAACAATTGAGCTTATATTTTCTAATTTATTAAAACATTAATTCAGGCAACATAAACTTACATTGGAGCTGCCATTTTGTTCATACACCCTCTAAAAAATGATGCCATACACCCAATGCAGATTATAATAGGCCTATATTGATGTATTTCTTTATAATCTATTTCAACTATTTCTACTTCTGACTCAGAAATAAATTTTTCTTTCCATGGGTCAATGATTTTTTTATTTCTATATGATATTAATGATTCAAGCCCTGTTCTTTATGTCAACACATTTTGGAAAGAAAATTTTAAAGAGAATTCTAAGAAATACGTTATACATGATGTCATCATTGGCAGATTCGCATGATTCCGACACAAAGTTAGACAAAATGACAGTGTCCATGTGCCAACTTTAAACATAAAAAACTTGAGATAAGAATACGATTTTTACTTGTTGTGTCTGGTAATTGGTTTCGATTTTAATCTTCTATCATATAAAATAAGGATTGTACCAGGCTTGATGTCTGCTTTTATATATTTTGTTCTCACATCTGTTGTATAGGTGAAAATAAAAGCGAGTTTCAGTCAGACAAGAATTTCATTCAGTCACAAAACATCACACCAAGTAGTCTATTGTTTTGTTTCTTTTTCTTCAGGATATCTTGGTCTAGAACAAGACAAAGCTTAGGACAGTAAAAGGTCAGATACATCTCTACACGTTTGACAGTTTGAATGTAAGTGGCTTATTCCTCGTGTGCTTCATCTACATTTGTACCATTCCGCCATAGCAAATTGAAAAAAATGTTTCGTAGGTATTTTCCCAAGGTCAATTTATAAGTATGAAAATGTAGTGTTGAAAGTTTTATATAAATAAGCTGTTGTATAATCAAATATAGTATGAAGGTTAATTCTGCTGAATTATATAAATGCGAATGAAGAAATAATAACCCAGAATTAATAGAGTGCCTTAATTGATTATTTTCTCAAAATGAGTTGGAAGTGCAAACTTTGTAAATTTTCATCAATCACACGTGTCATTTTGTTCAAGCACTGTAGATTAAGGCATCCTCATCAAGGAAGGAACAGGTCTTTTCCTTGTGTGTACACATAATGCCTTCTTTCTTCGAAGTCAATAGGTGCTTTAGTAATACATATTGCAAAGAATCACTTTGTAAGTGGAGAAAATGAGATAGAACTAACATTCAAGTGTTCGGTCTGTCAGACGTCTGTTACAAACCTGATCAGTCACTTATACAAGCATCTGAAGACTTTTAAGGTGGTTAAATGTCCATTTAAAGGTTGTCTTTATGAAACAAACATTTTGACAACATTTTCATTTCACAGAAATAGAAAACACCAAGGTACTAATATAGTTAGTTAGAGATGCTGTTGCTCAGTGGTTAAGGAGTCATGCTCGTATTCGAGAGGTACCGAGTTCAATTCCCGTCGTAAGCGCTGCATTGTGTCCTTGAGTAAGACACTTTACTCTACTTGCTTCAGTCCACTCAACTGTAAAATGAGTACCAGCACTGCTGGGAATTAATCTGCGATGGACTGGCGTCCCGTCCAGGGGGAGTAATATACTCTCATCCGCTTGCGCCATGGAAACTGAGGATAAGCACCGGCTCAATGAGCCTCATGAGCCTAATGGCTCGGATGGATTTAGCTTAACTATTATAGTTGCGTAATGATGGCTCAGATGGATTTAGCTTAACTATTATAGTTGGCATGCATACAAATCCTGAAAACAGAGAACATGATGCTAGTGAAAGAAGTTATAATTTTGTGGAATGTTTGGAAGAGAATATTGGAGAGGAGTTTATGGAAAGTAGCTCAAGTGAAGAAGAGGCAGCAATGATACACAAGCACTCTGTATGCTCAAGTTAGGATCTGTTTTGCATATTCCTGCTGTATCAATTCAGCACATAGATAATGAGTTGTTAGAGTAACATTCTTTGTCAAGACCACTGATACAGTCAAAAGTTACAAGTGTTTTTAAACTACCCTGAAATAGATTCTTGCATTATTCAGCAGATGACTGACATCTTTCTCGCAGAAAATCCATTTGTAAAGAGTGTACAAAGTGGTACCTTCTAGGTACAAACTCCCCTTGATGGAACTACAGGAATTCTAGCAACATATAACAAATTAAGACAGAAATATTATCAGTAAACTTTCATATTGTTGAGGCTCAAGGAATTTTATTTAGGACGAAACAAAGGCAAGGATTGTAAATGGTATAAATATCAATTCCTTCAATGATTAGGACTTTATTGAAGAGTAATGATGTGTTAAACAAAGTTTTATTTGAGAATGCGAGTTCAAACAAGTATTTCTCTTTCAATGATGGAAGCCTTTATCAAAGTAATCCTTTCTTTAGCTTGGAGGGAAACAGATTGGCAATTGGTTTGTACTTTGATGAATGGGAACTTTGTAACCCCCTTGATACATCCAATAAAAAGCACAAAATCTGTTGTGCATATTGGGCCTTAGCAGATATCCTTGCAAGTATCGTTCCAAACTTCATGTTGTTTAAGTTGCTGCACTGGTGAAGTCTGTTGATCTGAAAAACTTTGGTTACAAGAAGGCCTTCCAACCACTTTGGAAAGATCTTTTATTTATTGAAAAGGAAGATGCATTCATAGAGTCTTCAGGTAAGAATTTGAAAGGAACAGTGACAGTTGCTTTCATTTGTAGTGATAATCTTGGAGCTCACCTAGTAGGCGGATTTCTTGAGAGCTTTAGTCCAAATGTTTTTCGGCCTTGTTGAGTTTGTATGGCTACAAATTATGACGTACAAAACACTGATTTCAAAGTAGGTGATAGCCAAAAACGAGACGAGGAAACTTACACTTATCACACTGATCAAGTGAAAAATGATCCATCTTACGGTACGTGTATGGCGTCAAACTAGACGGTGCATTCCATGATTATCTAGATTACTTCCATGTGACTAGAGGTCTTCCATTTGATGTTTGCCATGACTTCTTGAAGGGAATTGTTCCTTATGAAATATCCCTTTGCCTAGGTTATATCATAAATCATAAATACAGTTCATTGGAATATTTGAATGATCAGATTCAACATTTTCAGTATAAGTATTCTAACAGGTAAACAAACCCCATAATAATAATAGATTTAAGGCCAGGGGTACTATTGGTGGAAATCAATCTGAAAATTGGACTTTGCCTCTGCTATTTCCGTTATTAGTGGCAAATCGTGTGCCAAAACTGACCCAGTTCTGGCAGTGGTATTGACACTCATGTGAAGATAGCTCATATCCCTGTCTTCACTGACGTAATGATAATAAAATTAAAGAAGATACATTTTTGTCCAAGAAGATATTTCCAGATCATAGACTTAAACCTAAACACCACTTTGCTGAACATTACCCAGATCAGATTAGATTATTTGGGCCTTTAGTTCAAGTATCCTAGATACGGTTTGAAACAAAACACAATTTTTTCAAGAGAATTGTTTGTTCGAAGTGTGAACAATTTCAAGAACATACTATTGACAATATCCAATATGAACCAAAGGATGGTAGCAGACCAAATGGCTTGTTCATATTTTCTTGGTCAGCCTGTTTTCTTGGAGAACGTGACAAGTCTTTCCACTACGCTGCTCTCATAATCTATCAAGACAGTCTTGCCTAAAACCCTCTTTTCTTTAACTATCTCAGTTTCAGACACATGTTCAAATAGATGGTAGAAGGTATTCCAAGGATATGTTTGTCTTAATTGCTAATACTGACGGTTTAGCACAACCTGCAGAAATTGAAGTTGTCCTTGTGAGTAATGGAATATTTTTTGTGGTAAAAGTTTATGAATGTAGTTTTGGTAAACATCTTGGAGCATACAAAATAGCAGGAATAGAAGCATACCAATTGGTTCATATTTGAGATTTGGCTGACTACTATATTTTGCCAATGTATTCTAGGTTTGGAACAAGGGTAATTGTATTAAAACACTTCGTGGAAATGAATTGCGTGTAGTGAGTTGTGTTAACAATCATCTCATCTTTTTTTACACAGGTGTAAGACAAATAATAGGTTCCTTTAAAGTAAGGGTAGTTTTTTTTTGGATGAAAATATTAAGGAAATTTGTTTCAGCAACGTCCCGACTCAATTAAAAATCTAAAACAATTGTGAAAGATGAATTACAACTAGATCATGATTTTAATCTACAATATGCCGGTTCTGATTTAGAGGAGAAATGGTCAATTTAACTGACATAAGTGCACTTTTTAACGACTTTGCTTCAATAGGAGTAGAAGACATTACGTCCCTTGATCTTTCTCTTGAGGATCTTAGTGCTAGTTTATTAAGCAGTGATTTAGTTTGAACCTCGAGCTCACACAATACAATTAGTGTTGGCTCTTCAGATGACTTGCAGTCATTTGAAACAAACCTGAGGCAGGCAGAGTTCCTGGCAAGATGTATTTGAAGTGCCAAAGCTGGGGCCTGAGTTGGAATTTGTACTGGTAATGCTGAGTACAAAACAAATAAAACCCAACTGACCTTGGGAAAAGATCTTAAAAGCCAATTTTTAGATGCATTATCTAATCAAATTTGGCAGTATAAGGCATACCCAACTCATCAAGAGTATGTTCAAGTTGCCATGGAAATCATGTGCCAATATCCATGTCTTACAGAAGACGGAAGTGTATCTGGGTATGAAGAATTGGTGAACAGCCTTAAAATTAAAAATGGGAAATATGCGTGCAAAAATGCGCAAATTAGATTGCATGGAAATGAAAATCAACTCAAGAAAAAGATTAGACCCTGGTACTTCCATACAAAAACAAAAGAACCGAAAAGAGCAAAAATTATCTATCTGCCAAAACTTCCAAAGGGTGAAGACAACGCAAGCACTTGTCTTAGAAGTGCAGAAGATGGAAAAGCACATGATGACAATTCATTCCCGTATGAAACTATCCTATGCATACAGAAGTAATGGACATACCTCCCATGAAAGCAATATTGGAAAGATGGCCAGGATTTTTTCTTAAAACGGAGGTAAATTTTGTGTACATCTCCTCTCTGTATTTATATGTATTGATTTTTTGTATGATACAGAACGTTTGGCTTAATATAGAAAAATACTTTATAAAGTTCTTGATTCTTACTGTCATTACATTATCATACTAAATTAACTATGAACAAAGTATATCCCCTTGAGCACAATGGCCGGCTTTAAATTAAGGTTGATGTTGATGAACCTTAATTTTTCTGAAGAGCAAAATGTTGTCTCACCATAAAGTCTGCAATCCATCCCTGAGTATTGTCATGTTTGTTAAAGGCATAGGAGCGACAGGTACTGATAAAATGGCTTAAAATATAATAAAAACCCTGAAATAGTCAAAAGTTCCATCAACATTTATTACAAATTTACAGCAATTAATAATTAATATGAGTAATATAAATCGTATCAATGGAGATTAATTTCAGACTCTTTTACATCATGTATCCGTCTAGTCTTATTCATCAACCCTAACTTTAAGTCAGGATTAATTATCAAAATTTAATAAATATTTGATTTTTGAGCTTTGTGCAGAATTTTCAAGACTTGGTAATATTGGTCTCGAAGCAATATTGTTTTTCTCCTTGGATGAGCACCTTGAATGAAATGATACAAATACTTAGAGAGCGACAAGGAGCCTCTGCGCACAAGATTCAGATGGAGCTTCTTTCTTTGGAGGTTTGTCTATTTCTATTTTATGGGGAATTTCGGCCAATAAAGAAGTACCTTCCTACGAATTTACTTCAGATGTTTAAGTGTCTGAGCCTGTGAATGAAACACTCACTCTTTTACTATGTTTTTTTGGCTAAATTCGTCTCAACATGTGATGTTAAAATGATAAAGTTTACTGGTGTATAGTTTTACCAATGCTGTGTTGTAGGGGAAACATTAGCTGTTTGTCACTTATTTGTTTGTATAGGCATGCACAATTTTGGAGCCTAAATAAAGGAGAACTATTGAAGGAATAAAACAAATTAAACCACATCAGGATTATTAAATGGTCTAAGCTGCATTTTTTTTTTTACCTTCAGGATATTAATGCAAAAATGATGGCTGTCCTGCGATGCTTACCACTTTATTTCAAAGAACAACCATTTTACCAAAATGTTGAGGTAAGTAATTATTGCATTTTGCTAAGTTGTGGTAGTTTCAAACTCAGGCTTTTCTTTAGGCTGTTAGGTGGTGAATTTCAACATGAGCTGTTATTTATTTTATGCACACTTGTGGGCTTCACAGGCTCCCATATGTGATGTTATTGGTTTGCAGGTGAGCCCGAGGCATGTACCTTATAAACATACATGAAACAAATAGCAGTACAATGCATCCCATACATTAGACGTTACACAAGTGGATTACAATATGTTTGATAGCTTTTCTCATTGTTCTTGGATGATGTGATACATTCAGTCAAAATTGAGTAGAGAAACAATGATATAGAAACAATAATATTCCCTTTCATCAATTTTCAAGATTTCAACTAGATTTGAAAATATGGATAAATCCGAACGTGGTTAGAAAGATTTTACTGGGCAATTCTTAGTCTCTTTTCGTTAAGTTAGTATTTACAGTATTTAGGTCATAATACAATTTCTTGATACCTGTTCATATACCTTAAACAATTAAAATGATCAAGAGGCACATTACTCCAGTTTAGTCATCGTTCCTTTATCTTCCTGGTTTGGTAATGTTTTAGTCTTAGAAATTATTTGGTGTCAAAATCTTATATGGGACGGAAAGTTCCAGTGTCTAAATTGAGCAAAATGCTATTTAATTGCAGTATTTCCTACCCTTTATTGATAAATGTATATGACAACTTAAAAACAAATATTTTTGAAAACTCAATTTTATAAAATGAGGAAAACAGCCCAAATGCAAATTTTAACAGTTCTATAAGGATTCTATGCCAAACGGTGTTTATAAATACTTCAAATACAAAATTAACCTGACGATATTTGTTCTATTTATATGCATGACTTATAAATTGAAATTGAAGGAACACAGACGGTTGCTGTTATTGGAGATGTTAAAGACCCAGTAAACATTTGCATTTTCATAGACACACTTACTGTTGTTGAAGATGTAACATGCTCTTCAAAAGCTGTAGCATTGTACTACTGTCTTCATCTGGAAAGGGTTAACAGGTAAAGAGCGTACAATGGAAGTCATACAGAAAAGATTTGTTTAACTCCGATGACAAAAAAAGTGAGTCCCAAAGTACAAAGTTTGAAAAAAAGGTGCTGGTGAAAGCTTATATCTGTTTGTGGACACTTCTGAATTTCAACTTCAAAAGTGGTTTATTTAATCTCTGAAAAGATGTTTATACATTTTAAATTGAAAAACAGAACTAAAAAGAAATGCAAACTTTCCTTTTCTGAGGATCTGTGAATTTCGAAGCAAAAATTACTTTGGTTGCTTAGTGATAATGGATAGATGAAAGATGATATAAAGATAAAATGGCTATATACATTGTTTTCAATTTTGCTTTCAACTTTATTTTACTAAAATTTTATCTCTCAAAAGAAGTAATACTTTTTACAATGGAAATCCGATCTGACTTAAATTGTCTGAAAAGAAATGAAAACTTTTGTTTCCTCTTTGGAAAAATTATTTTGGTTGTTTAATAATGGATATATGAAAGATGATATAACTGAACATTTTTTTTGTTTTCAACTTTTGAATTGCAAATATAAAAATGGTATTTTTAACTGTCATTGAATATCTGGAAAGTTTTTTTTATACATTTTGATTCTAAAGTAATGTAAGAAAATGACTAGTGTTAGGCATATGTTTGATTCATAGGGTTGCATTATCCATTTCTGACTTTGCCAATAGTCTTTATGCTGAACACACAAAGTTTTTAGATTTAAGGTGGCTTTAAGCAGTCCGGTTCCTACCCTCGATCGGGAGAACAGTTTTGTTCAAGCGATAGGGGATCTTTTACAGAAGTATCCCACAATGCAGCTATCCAAATTTTATTGGTTATGGGTCTGCGCACGTTCACTTGTGCCCTGCACTTATTTTTTGGCTATTGAGCACGCTTATGTTCATGAGTTGAGTGTGTCGTATTCTGATTGGTTGAGTCCAATCCCATGCCACTGTTTGCAGATACTTTCGAAGTATGGGACGTGTGTATGGTTGGCCATGCGGGTCATAACGTCTCCTAATGTTACGCCGAAGAAAAACCTATTCTTACGTCGTAACAATCATTTTTTACGTCGTAGCAAATTGATTTCATACGTCTAAAACGGGCCTGCTAATTGGCTATTTCATTTAGACGTAAGAATAGACATAATTTTACGCGTCAAAACTAAAAAACTAAATTTAAGACGTATTTTACGTCTAAGAAAAATCAATTATTATGTCGTAACAATCATTTAAACGTCGTAACAATTCCATTGCATACGTCTAAAACGGGTTGCTGATTAGCTGTTTCCTTTAGACGTGAGATTAGCAAATTAGTTTTCACGCGTAAAATTATATCTATTCGTACGCCTAAAGAAAACAGCCAAATAGCGACCCGTTTTAGACGTATGAAGGGAATTGCTACGACGTAAGAATTGAATTTTCTTAGCGTAATATTAGAAGACTTTATGACCCGCATGGCCAACCATACGTGTGAAAGGCAAAAACGTGGTGATAAACTTTGACAGTCGCAGATAATATTTTTTTTGTAGTCGGGGAGATAATAGTTTTCGCTGTCGTAGATAATATTTTTCGTAGTCGCAGATAACAGAATAACGCGAGTTGAAATTGAGGTTATTTTTCAAGTTGATTTAAATCCGTGTTTCCCGAGAAGGTAAGACACCTATTCATTCGAATCCTCTTTTATATATATGATTCTTAATTGTTTTATCGTTTACTATTTCCCAGCTAATTAACATTACAACACGCCATACTGGCAACTGATGATAGCGAAACATCCTTATTACGTAATATGTGGCTAATCGAATAAACCGACATGTGTAAACAAGATCTCGATTTTCGGAACTTTTTTTCTTCCTAAGCATTTTTGAAAACTTTCCTTTCAACTTCTTTCATTACAAATTAGTTTTATATAAAAGCTAAGACATTGGGCTATTGTGTAATAAAGTCAAAAAGGAAAAGACGTACAAAATATGAAAAATAGGCAATTCTTTGCGAGACCAAGTCAATACAAATGTCAATTTATATATAGGCCCAATTCCTTGCATTATCATTATTAATATAATTAATATTATTATTATTATTATTATTATTATTATTATTATTATTATTATTATTATTATTATTATTATTATTATTATTATTATTATTATTATTATTATTATTATTATTATTATTATTATTATTATTATTATTATTATTATTATTATTATTATTATTATTATTATTATTATTATTATTATTATTATTATTATTATTATTATTATTATTATTATTATTATTATTATTATTATTATTATTATTATTATTATTATTATTATTATTATTATTATTATTATTATTATTATTATTATTATTATTATTATTATTATTATTATTATTATTATTATTATTATTATTATTATTATTATTATTATTATTATTATTATTATTATTATTATTATTAATATCATTATTATTATTATTATTATTATTATTATTATTATTATTATTATTATTATCATTATAATAGATAAGTGGTACTTTCGGAGAAAATTGCTTGAGAATGTTAAATGTTAAACTTATTTAGTTCTAGGATCTACTCAAAAGGGTGTATGTACTGACTGCACAAGAAAACCTGAGCTGCTCATTTAAGAGGGAGATATTCAGTTTAAAGAAAATGTTAGCTAAAACACTGGATTTATCAGTTAGTAGTATGCTCAAAATCTTTGATACAAAAATAATGCCTATGTGGTGGTAATCCACATGCAAGTATCATTAGTGTTTACAATAATTTCCATAAATATTTGCCTGGTCTTCCTTTTAACTGTATTCATATTCTTGCATTAGGTGAACTTGGGAGACCATCTTTCAGATTTCAGTCGTCTCTAAAGCTTATTTATTATTGGCTGCGTGTTATTAGACATACGGAGGATAGGTATACTAAGCTTAGTTACCATGAACAATTTCGCTTAGCTTCTACTAATCTACCGTATTGGGGGTTAAGGATTAAAACTTTACTTTGTTCTTCTGGATTTGGTTTTGTTTGGAATTATCAGGGTGTTGGAGAAGAAAAATCATTTTTACATATTTTTAAGCAAAGGATTTTAGATATGGATAGACAAAACTGGATCAGTGATGTAAATTCTATGGATAGTCTCCGGTCATATATTATTTTGAAGACATAAAGTTGTGTGGAACCTTATACGTTTCTCATCAATAACTTTTATTTAAGAAAACGTATTGCAAAACTACGTTGTGATACCCTTGAAATTGAGGTAAATGTTGGACGCAAGAAAAAGATTCCATACAATCAAAAAATTTGTCAATTTTGTTCTCTGAATTTAATTGATGACTAATTCACTTTATATTTATTTGCCCTTTCCACCATAAATTGCGTGCAAAGCACATACCAGATTATTATGTTAAGTACCATGATAGACAAAAGTTTAAGAGCTTATTGTGTCCATGCACTGAACAATTGTGTAAATCGCTTTCTATTTATATCATGCATGCCATTAAGTTTCGTGAAATGTAAGGTATGTTCAGCACATACTATGCTTAGTTATTTCTTTGATCGTTTATCTGTTTATGACGATCCTCGATCCTATTCTTATTTTTATATATGTTGTTGATATTTTTGTACAGATTTTGTGACAAGGGCCAATGGCCTAGTGTACTGATTTAATAAATGAATGAATTATAATAATAATAATAATAATTATTATTTTATATCTTATTTATTGGTGACGTGGGTAACTGTCTGTGTGATATGTGTCACATAGTCTGAAGGTCTGCATTATGTATAGAGTTTGTAAACGCTCTTGGGTTTTATATGCTGAACTCAACTGAAACACACATGGCAATTAACTTTCAGTAAATTTGCTCCATTGTGCTCACCTGGGCGAAACATATTTTGGATGTGAATTTTTGTTTTCTTGGATGAGGGCATCCCAACCTGGTTCCCCCTCCCCTCTGGCTATGCCATATGTAAAGGTGTCCCCTCCCCTTCCCTCCCCCATTTATCACAAGATTCCATGGCCTCCGACACCGGGAGGAAGTTAAGGGGAGGAGGGGGGTGGCTAGTTCCCCATATAATTTTCAAAGCAATGGTTTTGAAATAGACCTTATTTGTGTTAATTATTGAAGAAAATTGTTCCCTCCAATATGAAACCTGTGTCGAGGACCCTGGAATTGTGTCAAAGAAACTTGCAGTACGTACGTTGGCACAGAAATAAACATCTCTATCATATGTTGCTTCATATTAAGCTTGCATTTGTGTTGAACTCTTGAATGGTCCCATAATATAAACCACATTGGAATTGAGAGAAATGCCCATTACGACCAAATCTAACCTGTCCTATCTGACATACCACGCTATGTCCCGTATGACGTCCCATCCTATGGTTCATGCCACCCATACTGTTGTCCCATATGAAATCCCACATCCCTTAGCCTATGTCATATGTGACGTTTATCCTCAGTATAAGTAAGGTACAGCTGGAACACAAAGGGAACTGATCATAAGGTCGTTGGGCGGACACCGGTTACAATTCCGTTAAAAAAAAAAAAAAATACATTTTCAATACATTTTTCAGATTCAATAAACCCCCAAAAAGAAAAGAAACATAACTTTGTACATTATGTTCAAGTTTTTAATTTCCCTAAACTGTTCTCAACCCCTCAAAAAAAAGAAAAAAGGTTAAATACTACCAATAATGTAGCCTTGTCATTCCACTCTTCACAAAAAAGAAGAAATGTGACTGAATGAATAGCATGTAAGAAAATGATGGCAGCATGGTCACCCCCATGATATTAGACTCCTGATGGGGCCCAACAGGTTTTTTTTTATAATGAACTTATATTAGGGGTTAGGGTTCATAAGTTTTGAAACGGGAAAAAATTGGTGATTTTTGCATCTGTCCGTGGGTTTGTGTGTGTCTGCGTTTGTATGCCATACACTTCCGAGGACCTGAACCTCTTTAACCCCGAAGAACCAAGGACTAAATTTCCGTCCGAGGACTCAAATACGGGTCCTTGGAAGAATTTGCATATTTGCATACAAATGCAACATTAGAAACATCAGGGGAAAGAAGAGGGGGTCTAACGTAAAATAAAAAATGGTCCTCATTCAACAAGTTTTATGAATCTGTGTGATGATGGTAACACAAATTTCTGGTCAAGTCCTCACAAGCATCTTTAATTTCCAAATGTGTGTATATGTGTGTTGGTATTACTAAACTACCGAGGACCTGAACCTCTTAAACCATTGATCGCTGAGGTCTTATAAACCGACCGAGTACTTGAAAACCGACCGAGAGCTTTCAATGTGGGTCCTCGGAAAAATTCGCACGCAACTATATTAGAACCTTCAGAGGGGGATTCTGGCGTAAACTAGGGTCTTCATTGAAACTTTTGTCAAAGTCCTAGGTCATATATAGCATACAGGTATGTGTGTGTGTGTGTGTGTGTGTGTGTGTGTGTGTGTGTGTGCAGGGAGTTGCCATTTAGATGGCAACTCCCTGGTGCGCATGCAACAATTAATTTTGTGTTGGTTATAACTCAAAAACTGTAATACACACATGACCCAAAATTGGTGGAAGGGAACATTTGTCTCCATGGATTTGGGGTACAAAGGACAAAGGTCACAGGCCAAATGAAACAAGTTTTTGGTAATAACTAACTTTACAAATTGCATAGGTGGGTAGGGTTTAACTTTCTAAAAAAATAAAAATAATTGGAGGTCAAACGGGTAAAGGTAAAATTTCAAAGGTCAAATAAGTGTTTGTTATGCAAAAATTAGCGTCATTTTAAAGTAAAAAAGTACAAGACCTATACCAACCCTATGTTGTACCATGACACCTTGGTACATGAATGTCGGAGGGTCGAAGGGTCAAAGGTCATACAGCTATTGACCTTTTCCCACCATTTCCTCCATAGTGATGGAATGATAAATGTGACGTGATTATGAATTGTGTCAAACAGTAGGGTATACCATAAATGTGAAAAATTTCAAAGTTATTTCAGTGATTAGAGCGAAGGGTCAGAGGTCAGAGGTCAACTATGTGATTTTGTACCATAATATTTTGGTACATGAATGTGTCCCGTAGACTCTGTAGTCAAAAGGTCAAAGGTCTGCTTGTACTCATATGGAGTACAATCCATCAACATGAACGTCTAATTCTGTAAATGTAATTAGTTAGCCCAAGCCTGTCTCAACATCTGCTTGTACTTGAGCTCGCATGGGCAGTGCAATCCATCAAAAGTCAAAGCTATAGGCTAGTGACCCCTGGGTAGTGACCGTTAGCTATTCCCCCACTATGCTCCTAGATCAGCAACTCCGTGATTGCAAATTTCTTGTTTGCATTGTAATTTGTATCAACATGCATCAAACTTGCTAAGACTTGCTAAGAAAGAAGGGTTCGCGAGCTAACGTTACGAGTTCACGGCACTTCTTGTCCTTTGAGTTTTGCTAACAAAGAGGTAGAAAATGAGGTGATAATTAGCAGAGGTGTAAAAGAGGAAAATTTCAGACATCTTTATAAAGACTCAATTAAAGCAGCTGAATAAATTGTAGAGCAAGAAGAATGGTACGTCCAGCCCTCTGTACTGTATTGTGTAGCCTAATACTTAAGTTAGGCTAGGCCTAATACTGTAGCAGTACTAGGCCCTAACCCTAATGTTATTGTTATTAACTAAAGTAGACTAGTTCTGAAGAAGAAATATTGGAATGGACACGGAAGTCCGTGTCTTGAAGGCATATGTATGGTCTGCTCTTCTCTATGGCTGTGAATGCTGGACAATTACCAGTGACATCAAGAAAAGATTAGAAGCTACGGAAATGCGGTTCATTAGTACTGAAGAATGTTGAAAATATCTTGGACAGAAAGGAAAACTAATAATGATGTCCTGATAGCTTAAGGCATGGACAGGTCCTAACTCAATGCCATCAGAAGGTGACATGGAATTTTTCGGGCATGTTTATCGGGAGGGTGGGTAGGAACAGCTTGCAATATGTGGGAAAATTGGGGGCTAAAGAAGCAGAGGAAGGCAGCGAGTTAAATATGTCCAAAGCTTAAACAACTGGGGAACCAACAACAGCCTAAGTAATAAGTTTATGCATTTAGCCTAGCTCTAAACAGAAGTGACTGGAGGGTCATGATCGCCAACGTCTGTTCCAGACTTGGCACATAGAGAGAGAGAGAGACTAACGTTAGGCCTATGTCAGTCTTTGCTAGTACAGTAACTAGACTATCAGCTACACTCCACAAAGTTTGCTGATTTTAGGTATAGGAAATCGCCCATTGAAAAAAGAAGAAAAAAAATGCACGCTGAAGCAAAAGTCAAGGGATTTAACACTTGTTCAAAAAAAGTTTCTCTAAATTTAATGTTAGGGCAGCTAAATTTGAGTAGACCTATCATAATAAACACCAACATACATGAAAATTCATACACTCTTACTTCAATATGTTTCATGCAATCTCACCTGGAAATAAAAACTTATTATTGCGTGCGCTATATTTAAAATATCTTACGTGCGTGGTGCGAGTGTATGCATACCGTGTTATACTTTTTGAAATTGCAAAACAGTGCAATCCCTGCGCTGTAATTACGTATACAAAAAAATTTCACCGTAAAAGATCACAGAGCCAAAACTTTAAGAAAAATCATGATTTTTTTAATGTTTTGAACAATAAGTATTTTCAGTTATATCATCATTTGATTTGGGAACGTCTCTTTAATACGGAGGACAAAGATTTTTATATTTACAAGGTAAGGAGAGAAGTTGGCAGCCATCAGAAGTAAAAGTTTGTTGTTTTGGTAATGTTGCATAATATTGCATTGCATCGAGTTGGTGGCTCACTAGTTTAAGTGCAGAATCCAATGCACCGCTCAACTTTCCAAGTATCTCTAAGGCTTAGTATCACTAAGTTACGACTCCAAAATTATTAAAAACCATGTAACAGATACATATAGCCCAGTCCGTTGAGCGTAGGACTGAGATGCTGGAGGTCGAATGAGTCAAACAGCGATTTAACCCAAGATTTTCCACAAGATTTTCCACAAATATACAGAACGATCCTCTGACATCAAGTGCAGAAGTTTGTCTTCTGCATCATTCACACCTTCTCCTCCACCCGACCTTTGTGAAAAGTGGACACTGGTTGGGTGGCGCTCACCGTCCATCGGATGAGGACGTTAAATGGCGGTCCTAATGGCAGGGTTTTCCACCCCCGGCCTGGTTCTTGGATCACTTCTCTTTCCTTGTGAGGGACAAGTTGGATCTGCTGTGGTTATAGAGAATACACACAAGACAGTTTCTTCTAAGTCTTTCTGGGATCTCTAGTCTATATCTCTGTCAATGGTTACAGAGACTAGTATATTCAAGGTATGTGACGAGATACATACAAACACTGATTATTATGTGGTCAGTGTGGTGGAAGTTATGAAGGTCCTCGTAGACGACAGGTAAATTTGGAAAGTTGTCACTGTTTAATGTCTTTAGAATTTTGTACCACCTTTTCCAATAAGGTTCCAACTTTTTCCGTTTATTCATGGACATGTCCAGCAGTACAGGTCAGTCAGGTCAGTCAGGTCAGCAGTACAGGTCAGTCAGGTCAGCAGTATAGGTCAGTCAGGTCAGCAGTACAGGTCAGTGAGGTCAGCAGTACAGGTCAGTCAGGTCAGCAGTATAGGTCAGTCAGGTTAGCAGTACAGGTCAGTCAGGTCAGCAGTACAGGTCAGTCAGGTCAGCAGTACAGGTCAGTCAGGTCAGCAGTACAGGTCAGTCAGGTCAGCAGTACAGGTCAGTCAGGTCAGCAGTACAGGTCAGTCAGGTCAGCAGTACAGGTCAGTCAGGTCAGCAGTACAGGTCAGTCAGGTCACTAGGTTGGTAAGGATAAAATAAAGTGTTTCTGTTATGGTAATGTTGTTGGTGAGCTCTTGCATGGGTTGATGATCACGAAGAAAGTGGAATGTGTTTTTTAGATGGTTCATTATCAATGTGGCGTATTCTTACGGAGAATCCATGGTTGCACATGATTACAAATAATGCAATTGGAGCCCATGACCAGCAAATAAGGACTGAAACCAGTTCTACAATGGTTGGATGAGTTTTAGGCGATTTTGATTTGTGATAAATACTGTACTCATCGCAGTTGATGTTGTTAATGTATCCAGAAAGTTGTTCCTTCAGTGTCTGATTGAATCTTTGGATTAATCCGCTTGAATCTGGATGGTTCTTGTTTTCATAATTCCAAGCCATTTACGGAGGTCTTTGATCAAGCCACCCTCAAAATACCTGCCTTTAGTGCCTTGGTATGTACAGTATGGAAGCGTGCCAGAGTCCTGTGCTCTCTTACATAATGCTCTAAAATACCTCTGGTACAGGTTTACATAATTCAATGAATTGATGGTAAAAGTTCTTTTTAAATGATTCATTTCACCACCACCAGTTGTAACATAGTTTCTCGATAATTCTACAAGAGAGCGCGGGAAGGTAAGAAAATAAAAGAATACGCCAGTTACATAGAGAGCAACAGCCTCAGTAACAGAGATAAAAGAGTATATACAAACTGTAATTGTAAGCCAATAACCACATGTGTTCCTGATACTACTATTCCTCGCATTTGTATACAAAGCTAATATTGTTAATATATCTCTAAGTTCCTTTCATTTATTTGATCTTTCTTTACAGAGTGTAGGTGAGCTGCTGAAAGGGCTACCTAGCCACAATGAGAACAACTTTACAAAATTCCACACAGATACTGGTAGAACCACCGTAAGACAACTCTTGACATTTTGTAACTTCTAAGTTTGATAAATTTGAAGATGTGCTTTCACCACAATAGGCCACTGATGGTTTGATCTTAGTTTCAATTGGTGAAGAGAGAGATTAGAGAAGTCAAAATTTGTGTTGCATTTTCTAATTTTTGAATGTTTTGGTTCTGTAACGAGATAATCTATATTTCTAGGTTTTACATGTGTTCTGAGTTACTGGGTGAGGTAGCCTTGACCTTTTTTCAATCTTAAAATACCTGGGAAAACTCAAGATATTTTGAAGCTTGTAGTGCAAATGAAAATGTAAGTGCATCTTTCAAAGCTCAAGTAATTTTAAATCACCTGCCCCTGCTACCCTATTTCTGTATATACTTCCCTCTATAAGCTCATTCTCTATACTAGCTTTGAATAGAGGTTGCATTATAATTTTTTACCTGGCATATTTGGTTACGACAAGCCCTTGAAGTTTGGCGTATTTTGTCAATTTGCCGTCGTATGTACAGGGCATTGCGTAATGTACAGGGCATTGCGTAATGTACAGGGCATTGCGTAATGTACAGGGCATTGCGTTATGTACAGGACTTTGCGTAATGTACAGGACTTTGCGTAATGTACAGGGCTTTGCGTAATGTACAGGGCATTGCGTAATGTACATGGCATTGCGTAATGTACAGGGCATTGCGTAATGTACAGGGCATTGCGTAATGTACAGGGCATTGCGTAATGTACAGGGCATTGCGTAATGTACAGGGCATTGCGTAATGTACAGGGCATTGCGTAATGTACAGGACATTGCGTAATGTACAGGGCATTGCGTAATGTACAGGGCATTGGGTAATGTACAGGGCATTGCGTAATGTACAGGGCATTGCACGCTAGCGAAGTATGCAAGTAATTGTTAACACACACTTGTGTAGGCCTGCCTCGCTAAAGTGAATGAAAATTGCGCTTAAAATACCAAAAACATTAACAAATCGGCCTATTATTATCATAAAAATATTAGGGAAAAGTTCATACCCAATCCTTGTATAATGTTAATTGTTGAATCATGAAATTTGGGTGAACAATCCGAAAATAAACTAGAAAATACTTTTGTTTATCGTATCCAAACTTTCATGAGGTCTTAGTAAACTTTGACCAATTGTCAACTATAATATACTATTCAGATCTCGAAAACGCCTACTTCCTTACAGTATAGTAACTTGACTTGCAGACTGTGATCACTTCACAGATACACGATCAACACAATACAGGAGGAAAGTTGAATCTTAGCTAATAATATCGTTGACAATTGACAGCCTGCATTCAAAACAACATCAAAACTTTCATGTACACTGTACAGTGTACGTACTGTACAGTGTACAGTGTACGTACTGTACAGTGTACGTACATCATGCATAGGGCCTATGTACCAGCCTATATGTGTTTATGACAGCACTACGGACATGTTGAATCATTTGGCCGATAGTCTCGTAGTTGTGTCATTTTTCTTTTATTCATGAGTAATTCAAAATCATTTTTGTGTGAAATAAAACTTTGAATCGCACCACAGAGGTAAGATGTTCATGATTTTCATTTATGTTAATGAAAAACTCTGGCGTAAAATTCCACATGCTATATCTAAATCTTACGACGCAGGTACAACCTGTGTCGTAAGAAATTTCAGCCATGGCGTAATATACGACAAATTTGTCGTTGACGCGATCTCTGGCTTTGAATAGTCGAGCATACTGTCTTTCCGACAGTTCTAGTTTAGTAATAAATTAAGAAGGTGACTTTAAAGGTTGGAAAGTCACCTGAGTTTATCTCGTTAGTAAAATCATTAATTATTAATATCTTCAAATTTGTTTTGGTTAAGCCGTTAGGTTTTTGATTAATGCCTTCAATGCAGCGCGTTGATAGTTTAGTTGTACTGTATCTTGATCTTTGAAGTGTTCAGCTCCGTCTGATATAGTTTTGTTGCAGATTGGAAATATATTTCAACAGTTTGTTTAGATTTGACAGCTTTGTGCATGTTTATTTACCTCCCAACGTTCCGTGGCAGAAGAAGTATCATTGTACCTGCGTGTATATATTTTTCCAGTTGTTTTCTCCAGTTCCTGCATGGAAAATGATATATTGCCCAATGTACAGGGAGGTTTTGGCAGTTTTAAAGCAGAATCACCACCCTAACAGGTTGGGTTTAGGCCTAGTCTTCAAAACCTCCCTGTTTGTGGGGCAATATCACTTTCCTTCCTGCTTGACCTTAAGTTAATTCATACATCTCAAAAGAACTACGTAGTGAAGGAAAAGTGTTTCATTTCCTTCGATACAGGTTCCTTTTATGTCCTGCTGTTTTTGTTTTGTTTCCATATCTACATTATGTGTATAGATCCTACAAATCATTGTATAGTCTACGTCATCTGTTACAAAAGAAGAATAGATACACAGATGTCACAGACCTCCGTGGTGTAGTGGTTAGTGCTTTGTCCTCTCACCCGCACGTCACAACAGTGAGTTCACAACTGGTTATCAAAGGCTGTTGCCATCTCATTATAATGTCCAGCACTGGATGCTTTCGGGATGTTAAACCTTGCAAAGCTTTGCTATATTTAATTCTGCCATAATTTTGCACCAGGTTCTATTAGTCTTCTTGTATAACCTGGCTCACCCAGGTGGGTAAGAAAAGGACATAACTTTTGGATAAACTATTGTAGATATACCCACCTGATCTGGGTATATTGCAGAATGATTGTACTATACTGTAGGTGCTATAACTGATAAGATCCATATATACATTATAAAAATATGACCAAATTGTTTATTAAAGATAAGAGGGACTAAACGAATTTGTTATTCTTTTTAAACAGAGCAAAAAACCAGAGGTTTATCTACCAGTAAAAGAGTATCCTTCTGAACAAGGTAAGGATGTTTTATCTTTGTACTTTATTTTGCATTTTATTACACAAAAGTCCTTCAGTGAAATTGAGTATTATGGCAATAAGCTGCAAAGCAACACTGTATTAATAATAAGTGTGAAAAGCTATGTTTGTAATCACATGTGGAAACCTTCAAAGGTACATTGTTTTACATTTGAAAACATGGGTATATATCTACAGTATTAATGTGAATATAGATAATGTGAAAAGTGTGTCAGAGCAGCCCATAAAGTGAAAAACTGTGATCAAACTGATCTGATTTATACTCTTGTGGTGTGGGGAAACAGGTGCAGTGGTTATGGAGTCTTGAAAGGTACAGGGTTTGATTCTCGTCACGAGCATTGTATTGTGTCCTTGCGCAAGACACTACTAGTTCCAGTCCATTCTTGAGTACAAGCATTGATGGGAGTTAACCTGTGATAGACTGGTGTCCCATCCAGGGGGCGTCATGCGCTCTCATCTCCTCGCGCCATGGAAACCTGCGAATAGCACTGGTCCTATGGGCCTAATGGATTGGATGGATTTAGTTTTTAACTGGTGTGGGGAAATGCTCAATTTTAATGGAAGTATGTAAATTATTTTTCTCAAGTAAAGCCATGCTACTGTAGCACCTGGTCTGCATTTCCTGTTTGTGGTATGAAAGCACATGCTTTCGTTATTGTGGTTGTGCATCACTGTTAAAGTGGTCACTTTTTTGTGGCAGGTATAAGCTAGGTTTGATAGAGGTTTGAGTCATTACAGCATTTATTTGAACTCTGCCTTTTGTTGTTTCACCACAAGTTAGTCATAAGTCATATCCATACTCCGGCCATATGACCCTTTGGCATAAGGGGATGAGAGCACATGGACAGGACACCAGTCCATCACAGGTTAAATTCCAAGCTGAGTGAACTGGAGGAAATAGAGTAACATTTCTGCTCAAGGATACAACACAGTAGTTGTGACTGCAGTTGAACCTGGTACTTTTTGCATACGAGTAGTGCTGTCATGACATATTGTTTATTGAGATATCGCAATATCTCTTTTCCCCCACGACATTAAACATGCCTCTTGTGACATAACGCGTTACCAAAAACTAATACCCAACTAAGAAATTTTTGCGCAACTAGGCTAGGCTACTTCGTACGTTACAATTTTAACGTTACGGTACCAAATCTGTAAGTCAAGTTTAGGCCATTAAAAATGTGCAAAATAATCATGAAACATAAAAACAACTAATTAAAAACGTGCTCGTACCGTCACACACTGGCACGCACTGATGTAAGTTGGCAAAACGAACGAAAAATTGGTCCAGAATGTGCCACTCAGGCTCTCACTTTGATGATCCATGTTCACGTTGGCTGAATTACCAAACACATGCGCATGATGAACTTAATAGTCACGCGATTATGTCGTCTGCTAGATCTGCAAATCATTTTTTCTTGCGTTCATCATATTATAAAGTAAATTGTAACTAAATGAATATATAACGTTAGTGATATCATAGAGTTATTAACTGAAATAGTGATATTAAAAATTTGTGTCATGAGTCAGTTTCCTTGTATCACGATATATCACGATATTTTTCTCCACGATAATTGATACATAATAGAGCCATGTCATGACAGCATTACATACGAGCATGAACTCCTGAACCACTGCACCTGTTTCCCCACACCACAAGAGTATAAATCAGATCAGTTTGATCAAGTTTTTCACTTTGTGGGCTGCTATGACATACTTCTTCACATTATCTATATTCACTAATACCCATGTTTTCAAATGTGAAACAATGGACCTTTGGGAGGTTTCCACATGTGATTACAAACATAGATTTTTTCACCTCCAGCAGTTGATTTACATTTTATGAGAATCTCCTCTTACTCTTGTTTTGATAAAAATCACTTTAGAAAAAGAATGGAAAACCCCTATGTTGAGTTAAAACTGTAACTTGTTGTTACGTTAAATTAAATTATTTTTGTAAAAATTATTCTAGTAGGAAAAAAAAAAATCTCAATGTTATTGGGGTGTAGTTAAACAGTTATCGCCAGCTTTATTCTTTCTTCATGCAACTTTCTAATTTCTGTTTCTCCTGTTATCTAGCATTGACACAGAATACAATAGTCTCTGTTTGAATGTTTTTTTCTTGTATCTTTTTAGTCATTACTACAGAAAAAACACACATTTTGCTGAGGTATCTCATCAGCAATGGGACAGAAAAGTGAGACAATTTTTATTTTTAATGTCATTGTTTGGTTGTTTGTGTTAACTTATGTAAAGAGATCAACACTGTCAATATTAAAGGGGTACAGACCGAAAAGTAATGTTAATGGGGCACTTGACTGAAAAGTGAGAGCGTAATTTTCTAGAGACTCTAAATATTCAGCAAAGCTTTTTAGAAAGCTACACATTTTCTCTAAAATTAGTATTTACACCCAGTAGTTCTGGAAGATTAATAAACAATAAAAGTTGATCCCTTTAGCAGGCAAAACAGGTCAATGAACATCTAAAAAATCACCAAAAGAGTTCATGAAAGTTGTCTGTCCAGTTGGACTGTACTATGTGCAAGAAGTGCCTTAACATTTTCTGCCTTTGATATTCACTGAAGGGTCTAATAGATTTACTGTTCAACCCACGCAGTTGGAATCGGCTACCTTAAACATTAACACAGCTCAATTGTTTTAAATTCATGAGAATGTCTTGAAAGCTCATTTATTCCAGGGTATGTATCATGAGGGCTTATGCCACTCATCGGAACCCTGGGAGACCTGAAAGCATAACAAATTGAGTTTGAATGTAAATACCAACTTCATGCTTACCCTAGGAGAATTGTTAGTGCCATTTTTGAGTTCCATATCTCAAAAACAACCTGGTACCAAGTACCAGGCAAAAAATTGTATACATTTTCGTAATCAAATAAAATTCAAAAGGGCCACCATTATCAAGAAAATAGGTCCAACATAAGCTACTAACTTTGAATGGCCATATCTCAGAAACAGTAAAAGGTATAAAGCTAACATTTTGGGGATGTTTTATTCACATAATTTCCAACACATGTGCCGAAGTTTCAAAGAAACCCAAGATAGTATCATGGCCTTGTTGAATTAACATGGAATGACCCTTGAATTATAACCCTTTTGTGAGCCATTTTGTTTTTTTGCCATCTTGGTTCGCCAGGAAATATTCCAAAAAGGTGTCAGATTTGAAATATGTATTAATATGCATGAAATTAAAGCAGAATTGTAATATCATAGTACCTAATTTAATTTTAATGATTATTTATTTGCATTTTTCTGAACTTGGCAGGCATTTTGTCTTTTTCTGCCATTTTGAATAGTGAAACCCAATATTTTACTGTAACCAGTTGAAATATGTCCAGTGGACCCTAAGGCTTCAGAAAAATTTTGGTTTGGAGGGGTTTTTTTGGTGAAAGGGGGGGGGAGGGGGAGGAGAAGAGTGCATCTGGCCCATGGCCTATTAGCCATTGTTAACACTAGAAGCCATTTTTATGACATCATAATTAGACCCTTTGCGCTTGTCCGATTTCGGAAAATGTTTAATATGTTGTTCTTTAGACTTTATAGTACAGAAAAAGAACAAAAACCTTTTTTTTGCAATTTTTTGGGCTGGGTCATTTTTGTCATAATGTGACTACTATAAAGATAATGCTTCATTTTAGCATCCAAGGTATTTGATGTTTGTCAAAGTAGTTTAGCTGTTTTCATTTATGACTTTGAAAACAAAAAGGAAGTATAACTTGAGCAAATTACAAATACTGTTGAGGAGCCCTTATGAAGTATGCACTTTGTGAATGATATCTTCAAAATAAGACCAGTTATCATGACAATGGAAACTAGCATAGTAGGGAGAAGAAACAAGCTAAACCTGACAAAAGTGGAAGAGGGGTTGAGATAAAGAAAAGCGGTACTATGATGAAATATGAGGAATATCTCAATGATTAGAGGAAGTAAATGAAATACTGTCTGTATCGCTCCCCCGTCCTTGTCTAGTTCCACTGGTGATGTGATTTCTGTGGAATCTTTAGTTTGACATCATTGGTGTATAGTTAGGTACATAACATCGAGGGTTGAACATAGGTTTTTAGCTCGACTATTCAAAGACTAGTGAGAGCTATTCTACTACCCCTAGCGTCGGTGTCCGGTTAAACTTTTTCCTGACATGAATGGCAATTAAAATATTTGTCTTTGCATGAAAGAAAAGTCAAACAATCAATAGAGCCTTCACCTCAAAGAGTGGATACGAAAAGAAATCAAAACAATAAGTGCTGATAATCTATAAATGAATCTGCTATGAGCCTTGGCCTCAAATTTTTTTTTTTTTAATTAAGTGTCATGGGTATGAAAAGAAATATAAACAATAAGTGCATAAAAGATTTTGATTTTGCAGACAGATCTATCTGATGGGGATGGATCTGATTGCAATTTGGATTGGGATGGAGGGGATTTCATGTGGGACTAGGTGGTTTGATGTAGGACAGGGTGTGATAGAAGTGGGATGGCATGTTGGACAGGGTGGGGGGTTAGATTGGTGGGTTGGCATAAGGACAGGGTGGTTTGGCATGTGGGACAGGGTGGAATGATATGTGGGACATGTGGGGGGTGTCATCTGGATTTCAGTTGTGATGGCATGTGGTAGAGGGGCAGATCTGTATTTCAGGTGTGGTTGTATGTAGTTTATAGGGGGAGTGAGAAGGCATTTGGGACAGGTTGGGATGGAATGCGGTACAGGGTGGTGGAAGGTGCATTATCTGCGGTGAGGGGATTTGTATCCTTTCTGATGTCTACTTTGCCATGCATTAAGCAATATTTCTCATAATTTTTCTCTAATACTGTTTTACATTTGCCCATTTTTCATGCTGCTTGACACATGTTTTCTTAAATTGGAAGCTGGATGTAGTTCTGGGAATGTGTTGGGGGATTGGTGAGGATACAGGTCGGGGAGGGGATTAGAGGGTGAATTATATAATGAAAACTAACATAATTTTTTTTTCCACCTTTAAGAATGGTTTAAAAGGAATGGAGGGTAGTTTGGTAAATGACTAAATAACATAATTGCATCATGCCACAAGAGGATGCTTTGTAATATGTGTATCTTTTATTGACATTGGCTAGTCAGGGCCTCTTCTTTCTTTGCGGTTCAATGGATAGAACTAAAGGTGGTGTTGCAATCATACAGATTGCTTTCATTTGCTATCTGAGTTTTTTGTTGTCTGAAAACATCTGGGACAACTCTGGGAAATTTTGAAGCTTGGTCAGTTTTAGTCAATCCCCAAACTCTAAAAAGTTGTTCCTTTTCTTCTGTACGTATTGACGCCCACTTGGATTTATGAATGCATAATGAGTTTAAACGTGTCATTTACCGACGATGATTTCATGCTTAAAGAATGGATCAATGAAGGTCATTTTTGCAAAACTTTTAGTTAAAGGTTGAATAATTATATTCATTGGCTTTTTAAAGTTATCATTGATTGAAAAAAGGAAAAACTTTACAGACAAAAAGAATGCTACAAAACTGAACAAATTTTCCCAATGAATTGTCCCCATGTGATGTGGGTAATCATTCTCGCAACAAAAGTGATTTTTGACTATGTGATGTAAAATTTCCTTCTACACATCTTTCAAATGATATTTAATTGCAAAACCTGCTAAAACATTTAGGAGCACGGCAAATACAGATATATTCTTCGGCCAGTGTAATTATGGCAAATGCACTACTACTATTGGTGTATATATATCACCTGACAACAACACCACCCAGATTGATATGCAAATACCATACTACACATAATCACGTGGAGACATGATTACGAGTGTTGCAAGCTTAGCTAGCCTAACATATGCGCAAAAAATGGTCTAGGCCTACTGCTAAACGACGCAGTGTGAACTCCAAATTGAAATGAAATTCGTCTTAGGTCGAAATTAGGGTCTAATGTTACCGTTAAACTTTCCCAGTTTAAACCTTTTCAGCTAGAAATTACCATTTACAGTATGATATACATCCACTGCTGTGAAGTAACACTATAGGCCCACACTAGACTCCTCGGAAACAATGAAAAACATAACAAATTTGGGGAAAATGCACACTTTTGGATCTGCTTTTAAACCCCCTGAAAGTTTTTACAACAAACTGTTTTTGATATCAAATTGTGGGGCATCTTATAATCTTTCAGAATTAAACCTCACTTGAATTTCAAAACCTTCCAAAACAGTCCGGAGCACGGCAAGTTTTAACCTAATTTAACTATTTAAAATAATCAATGTACTCTCTTTGATGTCCAATTTACCCCAAAAAGAACCAACAAATATATTTGAACTTGTTATTTTTCCAAAATTAACACAATAATGAACCCCAGGGCTTCTTCAAAAACAACCCAGCTTGGAACGGATTTGTTTTTACAGACCGCAGAAGTTGAGGCACCTATTCCATAATGAAATCACAACTCGTCAAAAATGACTTAGTGGGCGGGGATTGTCTCGAAGAGAATGACGTCAAATGCCTCATTAACTTGGGATTTGACAGGTTTGTAGGTTTTCATGATGTGGTGTGAGCAAGACATTCAAGAACATTAGTTGTTGATGGAAAAGGTTTAGGTAATCTCAAGGTGAATGGAAATGAGCAAGTTGAAGAAAACAGGAGAAAGAAAGAAACCTGAGTAGCAAGTATTTTTAACCAAGTAAAATATGGTTAGAACACTTGTATCATAGATGTAATGAATTCCTGACTTCATTCCAACGTAATACTTAAATCTATTTTTGGTTTTTAATGTGATAGCATCAGGAACCTATGCGGTCATGATGGTTTGTGTATGTGTGGGTAGGTGTGTATGTGTATGTTTGTGATGGCCAGCTCGTAATCACGATATCTTAAGAACGATACACTGGATTCATGTCATATGTGGTACACAGATAGCCCATCAGTCAGTCCACAGAACCGTGAAAAGAGCTTTATTGTATTAGGAACGTATGCATATCTTTTTGCGCTGTGCATATTTAATGAGCTGAAAACATTCCAATTCAAAGCTGCGATATCTTAATGACTAGAACACCTGCTGAAACAATCTAACTTGCAAATTGCTAATCAAAGAATGATTTTTCGAAAAATGACAATAACTTTGTTAAGAACAAAAAAGAAAAGATGAATTTACATGCAAAAAAAAAAAAACTTAACAAAAACAGGAAAATACGAGCTGATATTTTTGAAGCCTTTATACATTAAAAAATTCTTGCAACATGAAAATCTCAGAAAAGATAAAAAAAATCATTTTGCATCTGTTTGTCATTTGCATCCGTTTAAACTGGAACAGCTTCTGCAAAGTACGGAGCCAACCTTCAGTCTGTTGTCACACATTTGTTTCCTTGTTTGACATTCCTCGAACAAGTCTTCAATTAATGACTATTTGTTTTACACTGGAAAACTTAAGCACTAGTAAATTCCCTGCTTTTAGCCAAATGTATTCAGAGCAGGGGTAGCGCCAGGAAGTTGATTAGGAAGGGGGGAAGGGCAGCTTGTCTCATGGGATTGGATGGGGGAAGGGACTATCGATCGGATAAAATAAATATGCTCCTCCAAGCCCTCTGCTACAATTGCCATTGCACCCTCACAGTCTATCACGTTCTCCTTGCTTGCTCACTGTACAACCTTCCCAGAGCTTCCCTCGCTTCCCACAACTCAATAGCCGAGTTCGGATAAAATGATTTCCTTCCTTTACCATGCTTCCCTTTCCCTCTACAACCATATTTAGTCCTTCTCTCCCACCCCTTCTCTCTACTTAGTTTTTTTTCACCCATGCACCTCTCTCGATCCCAGCTTTCTAACTTTTAGTTCTCGTGTTTCTCTCACACTCCCCCTGTTTTCTTTTCTTCCTACCTCTGGAATGATCTAACCTCTCAGGCACAATTTGACCCTCGCTGTCGTGGTGCCGTTAAGCCCTCATCAAACAAACAAACAAACAAACCAGAATGAGACATCACAGGCTCCTTTTATGCCATTGAATAATTTACTTTAAATTTTGTTGTTTATAATTATTTCAAAATGATAAAACATGATATGTCAAGTAACTGACAGTGTTGGATTTAATACAACATTTTCTGTTCTGACCGTGTCAAAAATCTTCCCACGACAAATCGTGACAGAAATAATATTAATGTAGTAATAAATACATCTTTATATGCTCCCCTCTTTCACAGTTGAATGTACTGTTCATTGTACAATTACATGGGGGATGCTGGTCTTAGAGCACAATATTTACCATATGAACTTGTTTAATCAAGAAATCTACAAAACAAAACAAAATATGATTTTGTTATGAAAAAAAATCTTCCCCCGAATTCCCATTTTTCCTGCAGTTATAACCGCAGGAATCTTAGATTTTTCCAGTTCCGGTAACTGATTACCATCTAAAAAAAGACTGAAAACAATTAAAAAAACATTTTTTAAAAGTTTTTTATACAGTATTATAACAATTTCAAAGAAAGTCAAGAGATGCTACTCCTTGTGGTGCAGATACCAAATAGTAGCCATATATAGACAAACCTTTTTATAATTCATTATTTAGTCAATTATTTTTGAGGATATTTGTGTATATCGTGTTTTTTTGATATTTTTCTGTCATTCATGATGAACATGATAGTAATCTCAATCTTTTCTTTTCAAGATAATAACTTCCACCATGGTTGAAAAATCATGCAGTTCTTCACACAAACATAAAACAATTTCTTCCCTCTGTTATATGTGAAGCTTGTAAGCCTTTTGCCATTAGAAAAACCCTGACAAGGGGGAGACCGTATTAACTGAGAGTTAAAAAGAAAAGTTGTGGTTTGCTTGAAAGTGTGACACTCTTGAATTATCATGTTATCATTTTCTTCTAAAATGTTCAATACTCTTGAATTATCATGTTATTATTTTCCTCTGAAATGTTCAATATCCCCTCAACCAGGTTTACAATGGTTTTTCCAACCTTACCTTCCACCAATTCAAGATTGTTTATTTTCTTATACTTTCCATTTTAAACAGAACCTTCAAAAAAAGAGAGACCAAAGCCAGTCAGAGCTTGATTCTGAATCTCCACAGGCTAGGAAGGTGCCAAGACTAAGCCACACAACAGATAACAATGGCTAATAACAAACTTGAACATGGAGCTACTGTATACATGCAGCAATACAGTTATGTTGATGGGTGTACTGGATCACGTAGCAGGGGTAATGGCAGTTATCCAGGACTTTGTATTCTAAAAGCGTCACAAAGAAAATGAGAGGAAATGTATTGACTGATGAGATACCCCGGCAATGTGTTGCGTCTTATTTTTGAAACACCTGTAAGGCGGCATGAAGACTGCATGCCGCAAGTGACAGTGTATTTTTGTTCGTAGAGAAATTAAGACTGTAAAATCTAAGCTGAAATACTGGGAATAAATAATACAGTATTGGTAAAACTACATTCTTTGTTCATTAGTCGGTACCAGATGTAAATGTCCGATTGCTAAAAATGGTAAAATCACTATTCTGAGTATAAGAGCTCAAGACCAGAAGTGAGTGTGTGGAAATTACATCCATCTTAACAAGATGGAAGTAATGATGAATTTGAGCAAAAAGATGGCTTATGCATACATGTATACCCCAGTGCTTATATGGTAAATAACTTGTATAATGGTAATAACTTTCAGTGTTTGTTATTAGAGGCATCTCTTAAAAACATATGTAGATTTTGTGAATTCATCGTCTTCATTTTATAAGTTAAGAATTACAATGTAATCCATACTGATACATCTTTTGAGAGTGTTTTTGCAATGTTGTGTTTCTTACTTTGAGAAATTGTTTTGGACCTTAATTGCAACTATATTTGTCATGATTATTAACTTAGTGGTGTGACAACTTGGATGGTAAGAATTTTTGAATCTGGAGGTGCTATCTGGTCATTTGGTTGCTGCAAATGATTATTCGGGAGTAGAGAAGATGATTGTCTGTGCAGTGAAACTGCAGTCAAATTAACAAAGAAGGCAGTGACCACACTAGAGGGGGAGAGGGGGGGTAGAGGGATACAAAGGAGGAATTTGAGGTTGCTTGATCACATGACACTTTTTGTTTTGTTTTACACTTTTACACACATGCAAGGGAAAGCAGACCGAAATCCCCATTGACTTGTTTTCAGTGTGGACCTAGGTGACCTGGGGGAGGGATGGGTGGGGGGGGGGGTAAATTGTCAGGGAATAGTAAAAATGTAACATCTTATCATTTTTTTTCTCTCCCAAGGGTTTTTTCCCAATGTAGAATCATCAAAGACTTTGTATTTTGAGTTGTCACTAGAAGACTGAGTGGGGATGTTAAAATGTTAATTTTTTTGACAAACTGAGTGTAAAATATTGATTTTGCCACAAGTACCAACTCCTCCCTGTACATGTATGCAATTATATACAAGTTGGTTGAGTTTCTTTCACCGAATATTGATCACGCGACTCATCCACGGATGTCTGTTGCATAAGTCCTATATGTTTGTTCCTTCAGGCATTTTGTTTCTTTAGGCATTAGGTCCAGTAGCGAGGCATTGGTGGGGGCCTGGGGAGAAGCCCCTGATGGCCCTTAGAATTTCATCATGGTGCTAAATAATAGCTTAAATTTGATTAAAAAATAACTTCAGATTTAGGCAAAAATTGCAAACTTGAGATAATAAAAAGGAATTGCATACCATTTAAGCAAAATATAAAGCTTACAAAATTGCTACCTGGTGGGGGGCCCTGGGAAGTGCTACGATTTTAATCATATGAGAGTCAAATGAAGGCATAGATTCTGTCATAATTAGATTTTCATTTTATACATTGTGTAAATCTTTAACAGAAGGTCACAGCAATTTGATCATTTGAGAGCTAAATGAAAGCGTAGAATTGGATGAAATTAACAAAGATGTTTTATTCTCTAAGGCCCGATGTATAGATTATTTAAAATACCTGTCTATTGGGGGCATGGGGTAAGGGGGAGAAGCCACCAGAAGCATCATTCATATTTATCATTTTAGAGCCAAATAATTACAATTTTACATAAAACTTGACTATTTTATGTTGAATTTTTTTTACCCTAGTTTTTCATCTGGGAAGGGGGAGGGGATGCTCCTCCCCTCATCATCTACACCTATACCCCTCTGGGCCCTCTCCCGCCACAGAAAAAAAATTGACATGAATTCGAGGGAAAATATACTATCATGCTATATAATGGTAAATTACTCAGTTTGTAAGAGATTTTTGATGGGTTCGAAGTTGTTCAAAGACTCTTATTTGTCAGAACCGGCCGGAAGTTGAAAAACTTTGCCAAACTTTAACTCCTTCTTTCTTTCATCGTGTTTCGCAATAACAAAGTAGTCTACGATACCTTCTTTCGATTTTGATCTTTCTGATGAGTTTTCTACAGTTCTTGATGTATTTCCTTTTTTTGTTTTATTAAAAAAGAAGAAACCCGTGTAAAGTGTGAGATAAAGGAAAGAAAATTTTGGGGGGTTGTGAAGAATTGTTTTTCTCGGGATAACAATGCTAAACCTCTAGCAAGGCAGGAGGATATGAAAATTGCTGTGACGTTATGCATAAGCTAGACTGATATAGATTACTGCACAATGCTCGCACGTATGAATTCAGACTTGTTTTGATTGTGTAAATCTCTAACAGAAGGTCACAGCAATTTAAATTCAAATAGTAAAAACTGATTATTCTTAAAATCACTGTGAAAGTGTGTAGCTTAGGCCTACTCCTGTAACGTTAACGGTACTCTGTACACTATAGCCTACTAACACTGACAGTACTTAATACTCATATAATTTACAGATTGACACTGACGTAGAGACTGGGAACAAATGATTGTTTTAAAAGTGTAGCATGGTTTTCAGAATAGCTTCAAATTTTCCTTGAATTTGCGCCTAATGAGAAAAGTTTATGAACATTTTGTGCAGGGAATGAATTGTTAAGAACCCCGATCTTGCAATTTTTAAAATTTCCTTGACCTGGAATGCGAGAGTTTTTAAGAAAGAAACAAAAAATCTACCAAATTTGAGGTTTGAGCTATTTCAATTGTGTACTGTTCTCTGTTTTCAGGCCCAAGTGATTCAAAGTTTTGTTTTATTTCTTTCCTGAAAACCTGTACATATGTTATTAATACTATATTCAAATAATGTTACAGTGAAAATGGTTTGTTTTAATTATATATTTCCTTTCATGATTTCTCTCATTTCACAATTGAGTGACTAATTCAAGTGAGTTAGCACTGTGAATGACTTGGAATTTATGTGTGTGTGTGTGTGGCAGTACAGTATGTGTGTTTTCAGGACATTTCCAAACATTAAAAGGGCAACAAATATTAAACTGGAAGCCAAAACTGAAAACCCCTCACCCACACCCCTTCAACATATTTACCCGATTATATATGTGAAATGGGGACCCCTTCAACATATTTACCCGATTATATATGTGAAATGGGGACCCCTTCAACATATTTACCCGATTATATATGTGAAATGGGGACCCCTTCAACATATTTACCCGATTATATATGTGAAATGGGGACCCCTTTAACATATTTACCTGATTATATATGTGAAATGGGGACCCCTTCAACATATTTACCCGATTATATATATGAAATGGGGACCCCTTCAACATATTTACCCGATTATATATGTGAAATGGGGACCCCTTCAACATATTTACCTGATTATATATGTGAAACGGGGACCCCTTCAACATATTTACCTGATTATATATATGAAATGGGGACCCCTTCAACATATTTACCCGATTATATATGTGAAATGGGGACCCCTTCAACATATTTACCCGATTATTTATATGAAATGGGGACCCCTTCAACATATTTACCCGATTATATATGTGAAATGGGGACCCCTTCAACATATTTACCTGATTATATATGTGAAATGGGAATTCCTTCCTTACTACCAACTACACAAATGACAAGTATGAAACAAACCCATTACTAGCGCTTTCAGTGACTTTTAAATGATATACTGAAAAATCATGAAACTGACCTTCACTGAAGAATATCAATAGAAGAGGAAACAGTTCAAAGGGGATACAGTTCAAAACTTTCCAAAATACAGATTTTGTTGTTCATATTTCTTGAGAACTCTTTCTATTTCGTTTAAATCCAAGGTCATTAGTTCTCTGTTTGTGCACATGAAAAAGGAGCATAGTTTCATTATTGCCACAGGAATAGGTGGGGGTGCAGGGGAAAATGTCCCAGAATCAATAGCGACATCACGGGGAGGAATAAGGGACTCGTCCCTCCCACCCCCCAACTCCTTCACTTTAACTAGACAGTTACTGATGATTCCTGTGGTAATGATCATTACCTAATCTTGATCCACCAACTTCAACCCCATCTCTAACTGGAATGTCAAGAAAGCTAACTGGGCACTTTTCGAAATCCTTTGTAACTCACATTTAACCAGGGGCATAAATTCAGGGGGATTAAACCCTCTAAAATTTGTTTGTAGGGCAATTCCAATTTTGACTATTGAGTCTGACAAAAAATGGCCTAGTATTGAATAAAAACGTAGGAAAATTAATATGGTTTTATCTTTGGTTTTCTTTGCAAAATGACAATACTTTTGAAAATGTTCTAGACAATATCAGATTTTTTCTGTTATCTTCATGGCTGTACTAGCACCACCTGGGTGTGTAGGAAAAGTGTGAGTGTGAGTGTGTGGGGGATGGGGGGAGGGGGGAGTGAGCCACAAACTGGGGGCCTACAGGCTACATCTTGACATCAATTCTCCTCGGATTTAGACGAATTGTAAAATCAAACCCCCCACCCCGTAGCGACCCTACTGGGGAGGCACAACCTCTTTTGAAAGGGGCACTTTATTTTGGAAGGGGCACTTATAATATTCTTTGGGTATGAGGATATGCCACCAGTTTCTTGCCCTTATAACAGGAATTGAGGGGCACTTTTTATTATCAAAAGGGGCACTATTGTCATTTTTTCGGAGAAGTGGGTGGGCATATTCCCCTCCACTTCATACACCAACCCCCCACTCCTCCCTCCATATGGCTGGACACTGCTCATAGTCGGGCAGAGAGACGGGCAGTAGAATGGCTTGATGTACTTGTATCAGAGCATATGTGAGTCATGCCCGACCGCTGACTTGATTCGGCATGATGCTGATTGTGCTCTGGTTGAGCACTGCAGGGGCGGTGGAGCTGCAATAATTTGAGGTGAACATTTGTTATCACGTTACCCGACCTAATTAGCCCCCCTCCCAAAATTATTATCACGTCACCTGACCTCATTAGCCACCCCCCTTCATATTTTGAACGCTCCACTGCCCCTGAATTAAGAGTATATATGATAGATGCCCGCCCACACGTTTAAAATTCAAAGCTGTATCCATGAACCCAACAATTTTGGCTGAATTTTCTCAATTTGCCCATTTAGAAATGGTAACCCTAATGCTCATCTAAGTAGATTTTAACATAATAAAGAATAAGGAACATTCTTTCTTTTCATCAATTACATTTTGGATTTTTGTGTTCATTTTAAGCCACTTTGGGGCAAAAAACAATTTTTAGATTGAGGCTTCACACATGAATCCCACAATTTTGCTTGAATTTTCTTCTCTGCCTGGTAACACAAATGCTCAGCTGAATGGATCTTAACATGAGATTTGAAAAATGTCTTTTAATCACTTACATTTTGGAACTTTAAAATGTCTATTTGTGTAGATTTTAAGCCATTTTGGGGCATAAAAACAAGAAATTAAGTTCAGACCAAGGCTTTATCCACAATTTTACCTAAATTTTCTCAATTTTCAGGGTAAATGTCTTCTCTGCCTGTTTCGAAAGGGTAACCCTATAATGCTTCTCGGAGTAGATTTTAACATGAGAATGTAAAGTTGTCTTCTTTAATTTCTTTCTTGTCATCACTTCAATTTTCTGATCTTTGTCAGTTTTGTGTTGAGTTTTTAAAAGGTACTTTTTACTTCAGCTACAATTAAAAATGGGACATCCTCTGGAAGGGCAACAGTCAACATATGGGCTTTTTAAGATTTCCATACAATCTACTTTAAACAAAATGAAAAAATGCAGTTTTTTTCAAAGGTAGAGTTAAAAGAGTTTCTACCAATGGTAATTAAAAAACATGAAGAGGGATATCGTCTATCGTGCAACTTTCATAATTAAAGAGACCCATCTTCCATCTAAAAAGGGGCACTTCTAGCAAGTTTTAGGATGTCGCCCCCTGCGGTACCCTCCCCTGTTCCTGTGTCCACAAGAGCATTTAATTATTTGACCCCTTTTGGCAACCCTGTCATATTTTGACCTTAGTATTTCTGACAAAACAGAAGGAAAAGACGAAACAGTGAAAATCAGATAAAAGTCAATATTTCTTCATAAATTTTCAAAGACATAATTATATAGACAATAATTCAAAGGAAGTTACATTGTACAACACATGCTACATATAAACACGTGATATTCTGTCTTTTTGATCACACACGTTAAAACAACAAACCTGTGGATTAATCCACAATAATAATTCACAATAGAGAATAATATATTCTGGAAACAAACAAACGTTTGCATTGACACAATATCAATTATGATACAGGTTTATGAGTTATATACAAGATAAAATAGATTTTAAAGAAAGTTATAAATGGCACACGTACCAAAAATTTGTGCCAGTTTCGCACATACAGAGATATATATGGTTAATACAAGAGGTAAAAATATTGCTTTGTTGACATTAATATGGATTTACAATTTAGGGAGTTCATAAAATATGAAACAAAATGTACTTATAATTCTATCTAATTGCTAGAATTTTCTCAAAATATGGACAATGACAAGGTACCATTAGACTTATTGTAGGGATGGGTATTGCAGTGAAAGGGCAAATAAGAAAAGATGGAGGGCATGGGGAATATTGATTTAGAATTGTTGGTTAATCTGCAATGGAATGAAGACATGTGTTTTAGCTCAGTATGCACTCAAATTGACAATTGTGGAGAAATGTGCCCTATACATGATTACATGTAACTTAATGTGCCCCATACATGATTGCATGTAAGTTAATGTGCCCCATACATGATTACATGTAAGTTAATGTGCCCCATACATGATTACATGTAAGTTAATGTGCCCCATACATGATTACATGTAAGTTAATGTGCCCCATACATGATTACATGTAAGTTTATGTGCCCCATACATGATTACATGTAAGTTTATGTGCCCCATACATGATTACATGTAAGTTTATGTGCCCCATACATGATTACATGTAAGTTTATGTGCCCCATACATGATTACATGTAAGTTTATGTGCCCCATACATGATTACATGTAAGTTTATGTCCCTTTGAAAAGTTCTGAGCTTGGATTTAAACAAAAATCAATCAATAGAATAAATATATCAATATAAGTTACCAAAATAAATGGCACCTACATGACTGGTATATGAATGAAATCATCTTCTGGATTAAGATGCAGGAATAACCATTGTTTTATCAATTAGCTATGATTGTAAAATAATTAAATTTGATCTGAATGTGCACAAATAAGAAAAGAAAGTCCTTACAACATAAATTAAGTTGTAACACTTGTCATGAACAATTCATTTGTAACATATGCACAAGCAAATATCAGACAGCTTATCAAAATGGGTCTATTTCTAAGCCCACCCGCTATGAAAATGGGTATCAAAGTTTGTAAGATAACGTAATATTCACTCTCAATTTGCTGATGTTTAAGAGCGTGCCAACAACCCCAAACGTCCAGAAACATTTTCCTATCGAAGGTCTGTCACATGGGAAGGGGGTGGGTGGGATGACTCCTCCCTTCATTGTCGAGCAGGGTTGATAGTAAGCCTTTTTAGTTTCTAATTTTTCTTTGTTTGTGGTTTGCATCTTCCAAATTTTAATTTTAATTTAATGTCAAAAAAAGTCATCCAATATTATTCAATGAAAATGTACCTACACAGGATGTGTAGAGGCCTAAAGATTTGCTGAGCAATAAGTAATATATGAATTATGGGCATAATCAACAACCAAGATGCTAAAGGATTCAGAGGCAGAAGCTTGTTTGAAATCATGACTGGTCATTCACATCTATCATGCCCTTGATTTATTTTTTTCCTTCAAGGAAACAGAATACCTAAGACCATTATTATTATTATTATCTTATGTACCAAGTTTGCAGAGAGTTGAAAATATGTATTGCACGTAAGTCTGACCTAATTGTTTTAAACAACAATCAGAATCCTTGATGAACACATAATTCAAAAGAAAGAAAATGATGGCTATACCTGAAAAGGAACTTTTACTTAAAACAATAGTTGAATCTGTCGTCATGGAAACGAAATAAAGAACTATATCATAACTTTAATGAGTAAATCTCAGAATCTTTCCAAATGACATGGAAAGGTAGGGATGAGCGAATGTGGGCCTAACAATGGTGGTCTACGAAAGATGATTTCTTTATGATCATGGGGTAATTGCACCTGTGGCCCCAAATCCCCTTAAATGATTGTTGAGGTGGGGGTAGGGGGACCCACTGCCCCCCCCTTTTGTGCATGCCACTGATTTGAACTATGCAAAGTGATGGTGCAGCTATTAGTCAGGATATATTGAGCTGAACCCACCTTGAAAGCTAAAGAATAAACCTGTCAACATTGAAACAAATTTGATACTATTTATAGAGAAATACATACAGATATATAAGCTTTGATCACTATGAACTGGATGTGTATACTCCACTACTTATAGTTAGGAATGTTGGTATGTCCTTTAATACTGTACATGGTGCAGAGTTTAAAAAGATAATACATGAAAGTTGTGACACATTTATCCTGAGCCAATATTGAAATACATACAAAAATGAGAAATACTGTGTAGTAAATACACCATGTTCAGTTCTGCCTGATTTGAGGCACAAAATTAGTGATTTTTTTCTTTTAGTTATCATTATTCAATCTAAAACCAACTTTAGTGATCGCTTTTAAAAAATGCAAAAGAACCAGTATGTAGAATCATTGATTATAAATGATTGAATTATTACTATACATTTGTTTGCTAAATGGTGATGAATTCACTAAGTTTTCACTGCAGATAGCAATAAATATATAATCTCAACCACAAAGGCACACTCTTCTCATGTGGTGATCCAGTGGTGACTCCAATGACTCCTGCCCCTCCACAGGTCCTGCCCCTTCACAGGTCCTGCCCCTCCACAGGTCCTGCCCCTCCACAGGTCCTGCCCATCCACAGGTCCTGCCCCTCCACAGGTCCTGCCCCTCCACAGGTCCTGCCCTCCACAGGTCCTGCCCCTCCACAGGTCCTGCCCCTCCACAGGTCCTACCCTTCCACAAGTCCTGCCCCTCCACAGGTCCTGCCCCTCCACAGGTCCTGCCCCTCCACAGGTCCTGCCCCTCCACAGGTCCTGCCCCTCCACAGGTCCTGCCCCTCCACAGGTCCTGCCCCTCCACAGGTCTTTACTTTTAAGCCTACCACTATCTCCATTATACACTTGGTCCTGTTTGAAGATACAGCCCTTGACCTCCATTTTTATTTTCTATGCCAGAGGCATTTCAACTTCAAAGTTTCAGGTTCTTATATTTCATTAATCTATTGTCTACATGAATACAAACAATGTATGCTAATTACCTAAAACATGTGTTATCTGTGGGGACAGATGCATAGGTCACCTCTCAGGAATGAAGGGGGAGCAAACAGAATATTGCACTTAAGCTTCCATCAAATGTTGCTATTCAATGTGAAATCTTTAATTTAAAAAAAAAAATCCTTTACTTTTTTTCCTCTCAATATGACCAATTCTTGAAATTTTACTTGAATTCCCAGATGTTACCTTCCTTCCAACCAGGAAGAAACTGTGCAATCGAAAAGGGGGAAAGAGGGGCCAATTTCATACCCTTGCCCCCACCTCCTATGCCTCTGAGAAAAAGAACAACCTTCGGTGGTGCTAGATCTGCCATCAACAAACAAACCACGAATCTGCCAGTTTCTTCTTAGCAACACTTTTGTCAATATTTGTGACATAAATTGGAATAATGCATACATAGTGCAAAGCTCATAATGACTAACACAAAACACAGCACCATAATTCTCCTTTATGAAGTGACATGGGGAGGAGGGCGGACATGCATATTTTTCCTGTACAAAGAAGGGTGACAGTGTTTCCCCCAACCCGTTGTATTTTTCCCAAGAAAGTTGAAGGGGTGGGGACAATTCCCCCTGTCCCCTTCAGGAATTATGACCCTGACGGACATGCCATAAATACAATTGTCTGGAATGGGCAAGGCGAGACGGTGAAAGCAAGAGTAACCTCGTCCCTTACTTTTCCCAAAACAGGATGAAATGGGTATATGCAAATATATTAGTTTATGTCAAATTTCTTAACTGAGCTAGCTGTATCAAGACACTTTGCATTGCAAGAATCAAATTTTACATTTTAAAACCTCCTAGAAGTTGTGGCGTAGCTAGGCACTGGCATTTGAAAATGGGGGGGGTCAAGGGTGGGGCAGGGTTACATTTTGTGGGGTGAGATAAATTATGTTTGAACAATTACACTATATCCTATCATTTCATTTGGGGGCAACAGGGCAGGGCCTCAGAAAGGGGGTGCTTTTTTCCCCTCTGGCTATGCCCATGCCTATAAGAACTTCACTGTGGGGTTTTCTTAAGCCCCACACCATTTAGACATCTTCAAAAGTTTTCCATTGGAATCATGTTTACATTTAAAATGGAATCCCATTACGGACTGTTGTTCCCTACTCCACAGAATTTTATCGACAACATCAAATTAACTTCAGAAACTAATACAAAACAATTTGTAAGCCTTCAGATACTGATTACACGGATAATAAGATGATAATTGTTGGAGACAAAAAGTCATATATTTTGTAAGACATTTTTACAACATGGCAAACCCGTGCTTATATTACACCAAGAAAACTAATCTTATGACAATGTTGATACCAACAAGTCTTATGCTGATGACATGAAGTGCAGTAGTTTCTCGTACAAATAGCAAAGTAAAAAACTGTGTGCAGTTTTTGTTGTACATAAAAATATGGATAAAAATATGTCAAACATTAAAGATGTATTGCTTCATAGAGTATTGATGACTTAATACAAAGTGTGGAATTCCAAAATAAGTAAAAAAGGAAGATGATTCAGTGATTACATAACCACATAAATCCATTTTTCAAACAATATCTGTTCTGTATTTAATATTCTTCTTTGTTTTATAAATTGTACCTAACCCTTCATTGTATCCCAAGTGAAGGTTAACTGCAAAAGGCAATGAATTGTTATGTACATCAACATACAACAAAAATGACAATACCAGATACTCACTCAAAAAAGCATTACAAATTCCATGGAAAGTATCAAAGCTAGCCTTTAAAAATTGCAAAGTATTTTGCAATTGAATAAAAGCAAAATAATGTTGAGTGATGGTTATTCCATCTGAAACAGATTATGGAACAAAACCTATAGTGTTATTACATCTTTACTGCTCAACACAAAAAACTGGTGTTCATGAACCTGAGTCCAGAGGCTTGTTAACAGCCCAAAATGCACCGTCTGTTGAATTCAGATAGATATCTAAATTTGTAAAGACATTATTCATCTCGGGGTGGTATCAAAATGCCCTTCCTACATTGGCAAGGTTGGTTGGGACACTTATCTGAGTGGGTGCATTGTCTTGTTCATTCAATATGAAGCAGAAATGTTGTGTTGGTTGGCAATGGTCCCTTGACCATCACTAAGTTCTCACTGACCACCAATACAGGAAAATTTCTGACCAGCACTAGCAACACCCCTTTAATTCCAGGTAAAATTCAGACATTTACTGTGTTGTATTATCTAGAAATGATCATGTCAAATGGCTCAAAAATGCAAATATTGGAATACAATTAATTGTTTTACGTGATGGGATATAAGTATATTCGTATCCTGCTATGCTTTGTTAACATAGGAACATGTATTGCAACCTGTGTAGATACAATAAGAACATTGTCATGAAAGAAACACTAATGAGGAGGACATTACAGAACTGACTTGTTGCTTGAACCTTCGACAACCATGAAGTGTAAGAATACAACATGATGTATTTTCACAGAAATTATTTGATGACTAGTTTTCAATCCCATTTTCAGTAATCCACACCCTTTCCACCGCTTGAATACATTATTGCAATTACAGCTTTACATTTATAGCAACACCCCTTTAATTAAAAGTAAAATTCAAACATTTACTGTGTTGTATTATCTAGAAATGATCATTATGATTAAAGGAGACATAAAGTCTAACATGGATGCTGCCATTTTGTCTAATTTTGTGTTGAAATCATGCCAATGATGACACGATTTGCACTGTGCTATAATGTACAGTTTTTCTTTATAATTATCTTTAAAATTTTCTTTCCAAAATGCTTTGACATGAAGTTCTAAGGGCTTGAATCATTAATATCATATTCATAGACCCATGCAAAGGAATAATTATTTTCTTAGAAGTTAGAAAATTTGAAATATATTATATAGAAATACATTAAATTTATAATCTGTACTGGGTGTGTGACACCATTTTTAGAGGGCGTATGAACAAAATGGCTGCTCTCCTGTAAGTTTATATTGACAGAATTAATGTTTTTAAATGACAAAATATTTGCTAAATTCTTTTGTACTATGTAAAAAATTTCAGCTGACTTATAACTATTATTTCTATCATAATAAATGACCAAAAAAAAGAAGCCAAACTTGATTGTCTCCTTTAAGTTTAATCAGGTCTCATCTTTATCAGTTTAAACATTACTGACAGTTACCCACAACAACCAATGTCCTTGATCACAATCAGATCAATGGCAATCTTAATCCCAGAATTGTTACCTTGATCATCTTTATTACAATCTTGATCCCATAAATATATAGTGCACCATACATCAACCTTGAAATAACCACACCAATCACTGGAGCAAAGTTACCCCCTCCCCTGAAACCTGGGAATTTATGTATTTTTTTGATGAGAAAGTCATGTACCTGATTCTTAAATAAAGAACAAACAATTTTTGTCTCTTTACAAATCTTGCTGACCTTGCTTATATCAACTTCCTATTATGGATTAGGATTGAAATTTCTGTACCATACATATTTAGGCAACTTCTTCTGCCCCTAAAATGAAAGATATTTGTGACTCGTCTTTTGTGGAAAACAGCTAACTATTTGAGAGATCTCACTAACCTTGCGAACAGTGGCGTAGCTAGGCACTGGCATTTATTTAAAAAAATAAAAATAAATGGGGGGAGGGGGGTAGAGGGTAAGAGTGGGGCAGGGTTACATTTTGCGGGGCGAGAGTAATGATGAATGAACAATTACACTATATTCTGTCATTTCATTTGGGAAGGGCAACAGTAGGCAGGGCCTCTGAAAGGGGGGCGCATGTCCACTCCCCCCCCCTCTGGCTATGCCCCTGCTTGCGAATTAATTACGAGGGTGAAATATTCACTCTGTGAGACTTGATCAACCTAGATAGGTTGATTAGTTGATGAGACTTGTAAGTGCATATTGTGTCAAAACCTACACAATATTTGAATAAAGTAAATATAACTACATCACAACTTTCAAGGTATCAAAATCTCTTAGAAAAACACACAGGAATGCACAAACTGGAACCTATTATTTGGGTTATATTTTGGAGAAGAAAAAAGATGAAATAGGAATGCTAGCTGTGGTCCCTTGAATATATGTCACATTGTCTGTGTTATTAAAGCAACAACAAATGTGAATCTAAAATGACTTAATTACATTGAAATCCAATGTTACAAAAGACATCGTACAAAAATCCTGAAACCTGAAATCCAGAAAGTGATGAATGCCTCATCAAGAGATTACTATCTCATCGCTTCTCCAGCGGAAGCAAACACCAGACCTCAGAACCATTGAAGAATGAGCACCATACAAAAGGGCTGAGAAACTCATGGCATCGAGCATGCAAAGTGCATCGAGCATGCAAAGTGCATGCAAAGTGCATGCAAAGTACATCATCTGAAAGAAACAAGGCTCGCCCTCATCCGTCTCCACCCTCCGATCTGCTTTCCGACTTCAGCCTCACAAATTCTCGTGCCACTTCATCGTTAGTTCTTTGAGACAAAATTCTTAGAATGGTGCCACCTGTGTCGTTCACACTCAATTTTCGACCCAGAGCACACCAGGAGGCACAGCTTCCGCATTCTACAATGTCTCTAAGCTGCATCACGCCCATTCCGATGAGACGATCTTCTCTGGCAAAGCAATAGTCCTTCACGCAAAACTGCAGCTCATAGGCATTATGCTCATCCTCATTGCCCAAAATGCTGTAATTTGAAAAGAAAATTATGATCAGAATGCTGCACAGCTCATCAGGAACATTTACTTATCTATGGAGGGATTTCATCACGTGACTCTAACTTAACTGGACTAGCAGCGTTGTTGCGTTTCCCGCATCTTCACACAGCTCAGTCACATCATATGTACAACAAACAAACTACATGCTAACCTACCAGTAGCCAGTTCAGCAAATTTTACTACTTGCAATTTTTTGTTCGCTTCTGATTTTACTTCATAATTTCCTTAAGTTTGATGTTTTCACTGGGTATACAATAACGATAACACCAGCTGCTTGCTCGTTATACTCAGACAAAACCTATATATCTGATATAAAGTGCTTGCTGCAAATCCTAGTTTGTAGGTTGAAACCATCGCGTCGTACAGCAGAAACCAACTTTGAACGTCGATCAAGATCAGATGGAAATCGAGAAAATGCAACCAATGGCACAGCAAGATTCCAGCATGATTATCTTACAAAAATAATCTTATATAACAACAGGCAAACATATTTAAGTTTAATTAAGTGTACAGGAGACGACAGTGGATTTTCCCAATAAAATGGCGATGTAAACAAAGTCATGTGACCTCATGACGTCAGCTGAAATACCCTTATACTAGGAAGAAAACAAACACCTGCTGAAAGAGACAAGTTGGCAGCTGATTTTTGGTTATGCAAGGGTAAGTGGTACATTAAAAATCCCCCAAACTCTTTGTTGACATTATGGAGCTACTCAACTTCAAAAGATGGATTTTAAAACAATGGAGATCTATCTGCCTTTTCACACATTAACATAAAAACTTGCATATTAAAGAGGCGTTGTTATCTCAACACTGATTGCAATGACGTCAGTAAGTACATGGTATGTCCTCACACACCATATTATACAGTGTGTGTATGGAGATTAGGTACATGCACGTGCATGTTGTACGAACAGATGTGTCACATGACATGGCCGAGTTGAACAGAGCTGTACAAATTCGTCGTTAGTTTACTGATGGACTTATTATCTGAAATTAACTTGGTTTAATAGCTCCATGTTTTAATTCAAATGAGGGGAATTTCAAGAAAAAATTCTGCCTTGACGTGATTCTAATTCGTTACGTTTGGCACAAAAGCAAATCACTCAAAGTTCATCGCCTATCCACTTAACCACATCAACGCTGTAGCAGAAATGCTGCTGTATTATTAATATAGGTGTGACATAATTTCTGATCAAAAGAGGCGCATTTTGCAATTGGTTGAAATTTCAAACAATCAGAAAATTAGAACTGAATGTCCTTTTGCCAATCTGATTTTTAAGATCTGAAGATACCAACAAGCGGATGCAATCTGGTCAATTTTAACTGCAGGATTTTGATGGGAATTATTGTTATTTCAAGTACCGTATTTGACGTAATAAACACCTGGGGTGCTTACGAAACAAAATTGCACCTCTTTTTATGCCCTAAGTTTCTTCCTGACAAACGCCCATGTACGGGGCCGCATACAGTGTGTCATTTAAACTGCAGAGTATATTATGTGAACTGGTAATATACTAGCCCAACAATGACCACACAAAAACATCGTGAGCGTCACATGCAAAGAATGTAACATGTATTTTAAGTCTTCAAATTAATCAAATGACTTATGTTATCAGTCAAGCAATGTTGGCTAGACGCTTATTACAGCAGGGGCGCATAATACGTCAAATACAGTACTTCTTAAAAACAATGGAAAAACCACTATAGATAATCAAAAATTCTTCTGTTATTTTAATTATGGATTAAAGCTTCATTACAAGAAACTCATTTTGCCAAAATTGTGCTGCTGTACTAGGATTTACCTAAACATTTATCTAAACATTTACCTAAACATTTACCTAACCTATTTTCAAATAAAGAATTCCCAGTGGTTGTACTTTCAAACAAATGACAAAATCACAATCCTAAGCATACTTACAAATGAAACGTCTCGTTATACTTAGGGGACCAATTATTCCCTTTTGACTTGGTGGCATACTTTCTCTTCTTATCGCTGAGATGCGGACCAATCATGTACACTTCCACAAAGGCCTGAACATGCTAGTTGTGAGCCACTTCAGGTCACTACATGCCACAACTAAACACAGGAGAAAAAAAAAAAAATATGATTAGATTTATTTCACAAGAAACTTGTCCGTTACGTGGGTGGCAAGGGTGGGATTATGTCGGTGGGGGAATTCCCCTCTCCTTTTCTAAATTAATATCTTTCGTATGGTGATTATTTGTATCTTACTGTGATTTTGTGGTTCCTTCTCTTTGGGTGGGCAAATCCCACCATGTGCTTGTCCTATTCAAACAAAATATGGATGTGACTAAAACCTTTTTTCAGGCTATCTTATCATATGTCCTACATGTAGATCTTCAATTAATTTTTTACACTGTTTTATTTAGTAAAAAAAATGTGTCTTTCCATAAATTCCTTTCATCAACCAAAATCTTTGCAAAGTTGCACATCTTCGGAAAGTTATGATGGAATTATCTTTTTTTGTGAGGGGGGTATGCATCAACATAGTAGCTCATTTGATTTGCTGGCTGGCTTAGCTTTCAGATTTTATTTTTGTTCAGGAGCTAGATTTATTTTAAAATGTTGATTCAAAATGGACCAAAATGGTAAAAAAACAAAGTATAAAATGCCCAAAATTTCAAATTTGTGGTTTGATCAAAATTACAGTATTTGATATACGTGAATGACTTTGACCAAAAATGAATATAATACAAATTCAAAGTTAAAACTTTTTTTTCAACTTCATTCTGAATATATATCAATTTTTATGAAATTTTAATGTAAAAACATGAAAATTACTCATGTTTGGCTGTAATTACTCTGAAAATCTCAATTATTACCCCCATCAAAAATGGTTGGAATATGAAAAAATCAAAGGAATTCTTTCAAATGATATACAAATTGCCTCTGTATCACTTTGGTATCTTCCTGAAATTATTTTTAGAAAACTGCAGTTCCAGACAGACCAAATCATGTCTATCCGGCCTTCTAAAGGGTTGAAACAAAAACATTTTAAATTCTACATGGTTTGATGGATAGTAAAAATTTGTTGGAAATAAAGAATGAAAGGGTCAGTTTTATAACAGTTACAAAGTTAACATAAAAAGTTTGGAGACAAACATTTTGAAGGAATGCAAAAATTTGTTAAATGTAATTTGTCAGTGGCATTGGTAGACACATGTAGACTTTTTTCCTATAAAGGCCAAACCAAGGCAACAATCAGTCTCACCTTTGACCGTGACCTTGTGTTCCCCAGTACCAGGATGAGTGAAAAGGTCAACCTGAACTGATATCTCACCCACAGAATCAGTAGTACTGGGCACATCTGCAAAGAGAAGGGTTTAAGGTTAGCATGTCTCTGTTAGTTTAACACTAATATGTCTCTGTTAGTTTAACACTGATACCCGAGTTAACTCAATCATTTTCAAAATTTCACTGGTATTCAAGAAATGTATTTCTCTTGATTACAATGGCATTCTCAGGTGGTACATGTAAATTATATCTGGTAATGGTGCATGGAAAAAAAGAAAATTTGTGGTGCATGGAAAAAAGGAAATTTATGGTGCATGGAAAAAAGGAAATTTATGGTGCATGGAAAAAAGGAAATTTATGGTGCATGGAAAAAAGGAAATTTATGGTGCATGGAAAAAAAAAAGAAATTTATAGTGCATGGAAAAAAGGAAATTTATGGTGCATGGGAAAAAGGAAATTTATGGTGCATGGAAAAAAGGAAATTTCCAACTCGGGCATTGAGAAAAAAGTTTTGGCATTAGAGAGATGAATCAAATTTCTTTCTCTATAGCTCTTATAAATACTCATTAAGATGACTCGTTTGAGCAAAATTTGTTACTACTCTCAGCATGCCCTTTGTCATACACCATGGGGTGTATGACCCCCCTCCCCTCCAAAGTAAAATGGTAAAAAGGTCCAAATATTTCCCTCAGTGACACCCCCCCCCCTCCCTGCTATCCCAATCTGAAAGGCCGGCTGCACCCCTGTACACAGTTTGCAACTTTCCAAACTTTTAAAACACTTCAAAGTTAATCTGAACTAAAACTCATTTGTAAAAGTTTATAAGGTAATGTGAAATCTAATTGTTACTTATGAAGCTATGTAAACTTAAAACAAAAAGTTATTTAAGAAAAGGTATGAACATTTCATTGTGCAGCCTTATAGGCCAGGAAGCCTGAAGAGACTAGGTGAGGTGAGGTGATGAACATTCCAAGCAAAATGCAAACTAATAATTCATTTCAAAGTAAATAACATTTCATAATTATTTCAGACCTTTTTGTTGCTTCATCTGAACACAGCAAACATCCAAGCCAGCAAAGGTAATTAGCTTCATTAATGAAAACCATACTAATAATTCACTACAAAATTCAAAACTAAATGATGAAATTGATACAATTATGCATACTGTGACATACCTTGTTGTGTCTGGGTCTGGACAAACGTCTTAATCAGCATGTCAGTTGTCTGGGTGTATAGGGATAGTGCATATCTCAAAGACTGCAATTCAGGACACTTTTCTAAGAAATTTTTCTTAAGTCCTTTCCCAGATGCATGAAAATATTGCTGGGGAGAAGAAAATAAATAGTACTTAAAACTTATGTAGGATACTTTGATTGGAGGAAAGGTTAGGTCATTTGTTTAATGTACAGACGATCAATTCATGTAAGATATAGCTGAGGTAGGAAAGGTCCAATTTTAGCCTCAGTGGGAGACTGAATCATTAACTCGAAAACAAAACTAGAGCAGGTTACATGATGAGCTCAGCATAAGAGATTGCATAAAACATAGGAAGGTGTAGCGGTGGAAGACATAGTTCTTGGATCAATCATTACTTGATGTGTTTGTTTGTTTGGAGAGGCTTAAATAAAAGGACCACGACACCAAAGGTCAAATTGTGCCTGAGAGTTTACGATTATATATCAAAAAAAAAGGTTAGAGGAATCATCTGAGGAAAGGTTGAGAGCCAATGGACATGAAAAAAAGAAAAATAGAACCGAAAGGAAAGCAATCACGCAAAAGGGCCAATTTTAGCCCTAAAATATTGAATATCCCAGGAGCTATTCCTGGACCCCTGGGGCCCTTAAGCGGTCACTAATGTAGCAAACTAGTCCTCCCACAAAAAACATCCCCCCCCCACTTAAAAAAATGGATCTATGCCCTTGGTTAATGGGGGCTACTGGGGGCGTTATGTATGTCAGTATAGAGAGGGGTATAGAGTCTTTACAAATCATTACAAATTGTTTGTTTGTTTGATGAGAGTTTAACGGCACCACAACTGCAAGGGTCAAATTGTGCCTGAAAAGTTAGATCATTCCAATGGTAAGAAGGAGAATAAACAGGGGAAGATTGAGAGAAATACAAGAACTAAAAGACAGAAAGCTGGGATCGAGAGAGGAGGTGTATGGGTGAAAAAATAATGTAGACAGAGAGAGAGGGGGTGGGGAAGGAGGACTATGTATGGTTGTAGAGGGAAGCATGATGAAGGAAGGAGATAACTTTATCCGGAGGTTTTTTTTTGGAAGAACTCGGCTATTGACTTGTGGGCAGCGAGGGAAGCTCTGGGAAGGCTGTACAGGGGGCAAGCAAGGAGAATGTGATGGACTGTGAGGGTGCAATGGCAACTGTTGCAGAGGGGTGGGGAAGGGTGGAGCCAGTAAGGAGGTTGGAGTGAGTGAGTTGAGTGTGACCTATTCTAAGGTGGGTATTAATGTGGACGTTGTCTACACGGGATAGGTTGTGAATGGTGGGTTTGATCGGAATGGTGGGCTGGATGACGTGGAGTTTATCAATTTGGGAGTCCCATGAGGTTTGCCAGCGGCCACGAACAAGGGAAGCAATGAGCAGTTTGATGTCAGAAAGGGTTTTGGGAAAAGAGGTAGGGGGAAAATCCTGATTTTTTCATCCATTGGTCACGTGGAATGCGTTTTCTCAATAATTATAATAGAAAGGACAGAAAAAGAAAGGAATAGATTTGTGTGATTGCTTATCAAACAGAATAAAATATTCACTCGTTAAACACTCGTGCTCTCTTACCTTAATGTTATCAAGGGCTGCTTCCAGAACTAAACATTGCTTTGGGCTTAAATTCTTATTTTCAGCCTGGTGGTGTCCATCCTGTAAAACAAAAAACCATTCAGTAAAATTAGTTACTTAGCACACATGTAAGTTCCATGCTTCAAAATTGTAGGGGCACATTCACCTTTGTGGCGAAACCTTCAGCTACAATCTTGGACAAAAGTTATTGAAAATTGAAACACTTTGTGAAAATATGTGATGCATTTCATGACCTTTCTTTTCCAATGTAAATTATCCCACATTTAGAAATCATAAATGCTGGAATTTTTTGAATTGCCTCTTCAATCCCTATTCTTTTAGTTGTAATAAATATTTTAGAATTTTAAGGACATTGTTAGAATTTCATTGATGCCGCCAGTGTCCTCCTCCCCTACCTTACTATATTAACCTTCCTCCCCATAACCAACCCCCCCTCATTCAATATTCAATGTTGGCCGTTGTTAATGTTTTTTCTGGAAATGACATTAAGACAGAATTAAATCCAACATTGAAAAGGGGGAAAGGGGGTAAAGAGTTACAATTCTCGGAAAAAAAAGAAGAAAAAAACATTAAAGAAACATAACGCTATAACATATGTAGTTCTCATACTGCTGAATTGTTCCAACACTTTTGTCCAAGATTGTACGTTATAAAAAAGGAATGCTTCATTTTAGAGACCACTGCCTGTATATCACACCATTAATGGGACACTGTAACCTTCTTACTACAATAAAGTGCATATTCAAAAAGATAATTATAAAAGAGATCCATATGTAGGATATTTTAATTTGGAGGGGGGCAAAACATGAGTTGGGGGCGGGGCGAAAAATGAACATCCTTTTAATTATAATTCAAGCATGTTTGTATTCCTTTCTAACCAAAACTTTCTACATGTATAAGAACCAGTCCTCTCCTACATTTTATCAAAAGTGATGTTGCTCTTAGTTTTGCCATCTTTCTAAAGCTCTTATTCCTTCCACTGACATTTCAGCTGTCTCTCAGATTAATCAAATTGAGTTTTTGTGAATAAGTTTGTGAATAAATCTTCTTTCATCTTGTTCCTTATATCAAAGTACACGAGATGAGAACAAAACGATCAAACATGCTCAATTTACACACCTTTTATTGCTAAAAAAGATTACATTTCATTAGAACATTCCCTCTTTATACCATAGGTAGATCAAGAAGGGAACTATTATCATCATCTAAAGCATACACTTAAAAGGACCCCTCCTCCCTGTCCCTGAATATACTTACATTATTTGTACATGTTTGTGTACTTTATAATATTTCTCATACACTGCACTTGTGAAATTAACCTAATGTTGGTCTGTTTTGAGTGCCAACACATCACAACTTGCACTACTCACTTCAAGTTCAAATGATGTACTTAAAAACTTCAATAAAACATGGGCTCTCACAAACATGTGCTGTTACTTCATGTTTGTTCTTTGAGGAAGGGATAATCTCAGCATGTTTCAAAAGTGTAAAAGTCAGTAAAAGGTTAGAGCAAGCCACAAATAGCTCTAGCTTTCGGGGCAAGAACCATTCCCCCTCCCCTCCCCCCCCCCTCCAATAACAGGTCTAACAAATATATTTTCCCTTCACATCTTTTCTTCAAGAAATCCTTAATTTCTAGGAAATTCTTCAATTTTCCTTAATTGTTGTAAACATTCCTTCATTTTCAGGAAATTTTCTCAATTTTGGGGAAATTTTTGTTCCAACTTTTCTTCTGTTGTGCATGAGGTTTGGTACTTCTTGTGCAAAACTTGCAAATACATTATTCGCTCTAGATTTATGTATATGTCAACCATACGTTCAATTGGAACGGGAACTAAATTAGGAAAAAGAAACTTAAGTGCAGAGGGTATATGTGGTCTGAGAGCACCCCCCTGGATCTGCGCCTGTCAATAGCATTGCAACAGGAGATCAATGCAAGTGAACTGAATGATCAAAGGTGAGGTTTGGAAGAACCAATTTATATTTCATCATTTTTTTTCTACAGAGAATTGTTGATAGTTCAAATAGTATCTACCATAGTGTCCTGTATTCAGAAGATACAAATACTATATTCATGTGACTATCACACTACCAATTTAAGCATTGCATACAAACACATACAATCTAATACATCGAAACTTAGGTATTAGACGTGCAGACAAAGACATCAATCAAAAGCACATGTACATACAATAAAGTATCTAGGACGGGGAGGGGAAGGGGGCAGGGAGGGGGGGGGGGAAGGAGAATCATTGGGAAGAGGTCCTGCATGGGAATTTCCCCTTAAGTGTCACGGTTTATAAGTTACTTTTTTCTATTTTTCTATTTATCATTATAATATATTCTAATGCTAATTTGAGGTGTTCACCTTCCGATTGCTTGCCTTCTTCCTAGTTGGGAGGAAAAATTGGAGAATTATTAAAATGAAAGTGAACAAAATTAGTCAAATTGAAGGGAAATGTGTAAAATTTCCCAAAAAGGAAGGGATTTTTTTAAATTTCTTGAAATTTCTTGGGAAGTTAAGGAAATTTGATGGAATTCCTCCTCCCCCCACCAAAAAAAAAAAATTCCTCAAAATTCATTTGGATGAAGACATTTATGCTTTTACCAAAAAATTTATTCAGAATCCTTACCTGTTACAAGAGAGGAGAAACACTGTATTTTAAAAACAAAGAATTACATGAGGGTCGTCCTTCAGGAGTAGGTTAACGGTTAAAGAAATACAAGGATAAATATGAGGAATTCTTACAAGGTAATAACAAATTTATGACATATTTTGAAAATAATTCAATTACCAGGGATGATGTTATTACCTTTCTTAGTCAAATCTAATTCTGTCTTTAAGTACTTAACACATCAGTTTGAACAGAGGAAAACATGTTTATTGTTATCAAAAAACAAAGATACATCATTTAAATTTTGATCCAGCAAAAATATCCATGTCTTTAAATACTTAAACACATCAGGGAAGGGAGGGGGGGGGGGGAACATGTTTATTGTTATAAAAGATATATACATCGTTTAAATTTTGATCAGGTAAATAAAACGCTCTAAAAACAAGGTTGGCTTCACTCCACACTATGGCTTTTGAGATTTTGCGCTTAAAAACAACTTTTATTCAGAAACGTATGAATAGATCTATACCAATTATGATTAACCTTTCTGCTGGAACAGAACAAAACTATCAATTAAACACCCAGGAATCCTTAAAGGTTTATATCTATGTAAAAAAACTTTTGCCGTTTTTCTTTTAATCAAGAACGAATTAAAAACATCGCTGTTCTTAACAGACCGTTTGTTTGTTTGGCAGAAATAAAAGGAATCCACACTTAAGTTTATTAATATGCAAGATGAAGCTTTTCAATCTATTAAGGGAAACAATTAACTTTTCATATCCTACCAACAATCCTGATGGATAACTAAATATAGAAGCAGATCATATACCTCACCAGATGTTTCAGTAAAAATACAACTTTGTAATTCTGGTGCCCAAAATTAATTTCATTTTAAAGCTGAAGGAGCAGGCCCTTTATCTTCTACACCAATAATCAGTAGTACTTTAGCAGAGTAGATTGAGGCTTATCAAGCAAATTTGAGGAGAGGGTGAGACAAGGACAGGCAGCTGCAGAGAAGCATTCCATGTGGAGTCGTCGATGAAGAGGAAAGAGAAGTCGTGGAAATGTCTTCTGAGTTGGCAGTATTTGAAGCGAAAGAAGGCTGAGTTGTGGAGAGCTTTCGAGTAGGAGGAAAAACCAAGGAAAACCTTGGGGGATTGATAACCCAGGTGGGCATGGGAGGGATAGTGTGCTTGGCAATCGAGAAAATGTTGATGTTGGCTTTGGTGAAGTGAGAGTTCATCCAAATCCCGAAAGGTTAGGGGATGCGTTTGTTGAAGTTGAAGAGGTTGGTGAAGGAGGGAGAGTGAATGGAATGGAAGCAAGGGTTCTGCAGTGAGAATACGAAGAGCAAAGGAGAGGCTGGTCCTGGTGTACCTGAGGTTAAAGGGGAGTTCATTAGCCTCTACTTGGTGACTGGTGATGGGGGAGGTGCCAAGGCAGAGAGCCTTAGGGCAGTGTTTTCAGCAATCTTGAGGTGTCTCAGGTAAAGTTTGCAGGCGGAGGCATAGATGAAGCTGCCGTAAGTCCAGCTTGGATGTGAGGAGGGAGCGGTATAAGGTGAGCAGAGTGAGATGATTGTCTCCCCAGTCAGTGCTGGAGAGGACACTGAGGATTAAGGATTTTATGACAGTTGGTTTTGCGGGTGTTGGTGTGGGGGAGATAGGAGAGCTTAGAATCGAGAGTGATTCTGAAGCGAGAACTGTCTTTACTGGGGATAATGGAATCTTTGAGACGGAGGCAGGGGCAAAGAAAGCAGAAGTTGCTATTGTTGAAGTGGATGAGAACAGTTCTGTCTTTTGAGAAGTTAAAGCTATTGGAGTCGCTTCAGTAAGCTAAGTTGTCCAGGCAGTGTTGGAGCTTATTTTGGAGAGTTTGGAAGCACGGGCAGGATGAGAAGACAGCAAAATGGTTGACATAGAGGGAGCAATTGATGTTGGGGAGGGGGGGAGGAGGGCCTTGGTGATGCTGTTAATTTTGAGGATGAAGATAGTGGGGGGAGAGGATATTGCCTTGGAGGACACCCAGGTGTTGGGTGTACCTTTAGGAGTAGGTGTTACCGATACGTACCCTGAAATGGAGGGTATGGAGAAAGTTCTGGATAAAGGTGAGGAGGAGAGAAAGGGGGGGAGGCCTCTGAGGCCAGAGTGGAGGTCCTTGAGGATACTGTACCGCCAGGTGGTGTCGAAGGCCTTTTTAAGGTCAAAGAAGATGGAAATGGCATGGCAATTTCTGATGAAAGCTTTACAACATAAGTGTCAAGTTTGAAGACATGGTCCAGGCAATTTCGGTTTCTCCTGAAACCATTTTGAGAGGGGATAGGATTGAGTTCTTCTTAAGATACCAGCAAAGTCTGTAATTGATCATATGTTCCATAATCTTGCAGAGGCAGAAAGTGAGAGGGATGGGCTGGTAGTTGGTGGGAATGGACCTGTCTTTGTTAGGCTTGGCGATGGGAGTGATGATGGCCTCTCTCCAAGTAATGGGGAAAGTTTTGGAGAACAATAGGTGATTATAAATTTTGAGGAGAATGTCAAGGAAAGTCCGAGGAGGTTTTTGTGGAGGTTATAGTGGATGCCGTCCAAGCCTTGGGAGGAGGACTTGGATTTGTTGAGGGCAGAGAAGAGTCTCAAAATAGGTGAATGGAAGGTTGTAGTTTTCCTGATTGTTTGACAGGAAGTTTAGAAGGTTCTTCTCAGCCTCAATTTTCCTGTTACGGAAGGAGAGGGAAACTCTCATTTGAGGAGGTTTTGGCAAAGGTGGATGCTGGGCAGTCGGAGATGTCTTTGATGTCGGTGATTTTGGTGTTGTTATGGTTGAGATGAGGGGTATTGTTGGATGAGCTTTTCCCTTTAAAGTTGTGGATCATGTTCCAGACCTTGGATATCAGTTTGGATATCCAAGGATGAAACATAGGTTTCCCAGGAGATCTTTTTGGCTCTGAGAAGCGAAAGTTATCCAGGTTTTGGGGAGAGGGGTGGGTTTTGAAAAGATGGAGGGCTTTGTTCTTGAGTTAGATTGCTTTTTTGCAGTCAGTGGTGAACCAAGGGTTTGAAGTTCTGTGGGGTGAAGGTGGAAGTGGGGATAGAGAAGTTGGCAACTTCCAGGATCTTGGAAGTGAAGAGAGAGACAGGATTGTTGGAGAGAAGGTTGTCATTGGTGATGGAGATATTACAATGAGTGGAATAGAGACCCTAGTCTGCGTGCTGGAATCTCCAGCTTTTAGGGAAAAAGTGTGTCGAGGGGGGAAGGGTGGAGATGAAGATGGTTGTGGTGGTTGTCTGTGGGTGTTCTGGGGGTTGCCTTTTGACATTTGTTGAGTTGAGGTGAACTGATGGTGGGTGAGATCCTTAGGTGGGGGGTGAGATCCTTAAGGGGATGCTTGTTGGTGATGTGGTATTTCCCGGGGTGAGGGAGGGAAGCAGCATGTTGGTGTGAGGGGCCTGAGGTTTTGGTGGAGGAAGTGGTGGGTAGAGGGGGCGAGAAAGTAAGGGGGGTAGTGAGAGCGGCCCCTCCTCGGATGGAAAGCTAATCGATCCAGACTACGTCAGTCTGGACGCACCTGAAGATGGTATGGGTGCGGGGGAGGTGGGGAAGGGAGGGGGTGGTGTTTGTGGTGGTTGGGTTGGAGTGGGTGATGACTTGGGAAAATGTGCAGGTGTTGGGGTTGAGCTGGTTTGGGTACTTAGACTCTAGGATTTTTTTGGCTTCAGGGTATGAGATGTTTTAAAGGGTTTTAATCTTGGAGACCTTCCTCTCCTGAGCCACTTGGGGCAGGAGTTGGAGGAGGCAGGGTGATTTCTGGATTGTTTATGCAGTTGCGTTCATTTTTGCATCTTGTGTGATCGTGGGAGGGGAGCCACAAGCGGCACAGCGGGTCTGGAAGCGACAAATGTTTTTGATGTGGCCAAACCTTTGGCAGTTGTGTCATCTGAGGGGGGGTTGGTACGTAGGGGGAGACAGGGATGTGGAAGTACCCAATGTGGATGGAGGTGGGAGGGGGGTGGGGGAGTTGAATATGAGGAAGTAGGTGCTGGTCTGGATGGTCGTGTTGTTGCGGGAGAGAGAAAGTTGGTGGATGGCAGTGACATCCTGTGACTTAAGTTCAGTCTTGATTTCCTCGAGGGGGGTTCCTTGGAGATCGGGGCACTTGATGATCCCCCTGGAGAAGTTAAGGTAGCGATGTGGGTAATGTTGATTCTGGTGTTTGCAAGGGTGGTGGAGGGAAGGAGGAGTTTAGATATAGTATTTGCTATTTACAATGTGTCTGATAGATCTTGATTCAACAATTTAAATGCTGTTCAACCAGTTTATATATCTTCATCATGAACAAATAAATAAATAAATAAACTGTCCTTTAGCCAATTCAGCTTTTTACTTTTTATCACGCCCTGACCTGATGAACATGGTATTTTTCTGTTTGCATCTCCTGCAATTAGGCTGCACAATACCTCCACTGTTCACTCACTTGAGTAGCACTTTACTACTATCTGCGGTTGCGGGCATTCACGCAAAACCAAAATTTTATTTGCCATGGAGCCTGACTTGATAAATGAGTAGGATTGGAAGTAAGGCTTTCCATTTTAGCTTTCCACGTTAAAAGGCCACTTTAGTGGAAATCGGGTACCCTTTTCCCAACGGTTTCACTTTCATGATGTTTAAAAACTGCTATCACTTATATGTGATCTCTCTCATACAGCTGATCATGTGCCTATATACTGAAATGCTCACTCAAGCATGATTTGTAACATTATCCATGTCAACCTAAGTATGTGATTAAACAAGGATTTCGGAATGACTTTTAAAAAAGAAGATATATTAAACATTTTGGTTCATTTTTCATTTTGATTTAACCTGAATCTCATTTGAATGACATGTTTCTATGCAAATGACAAACATAATGAATTGAATGACATACATCCTATGTCAAGGGTCACTTGACATACATCACATGTCAAGGGTCACTTGAAGAAATCATGCAAAAACAATACTACTATCCACAACACAACACAACACAACACAAGGTTACTCTGACAACTACAGGTTTAGTCAATTCTGAGATCAAGAAGTATGGACACATAACAAATTTGCTCAACTGCCAAAGACTTTTCCATTCTAAGATAAAACAGTTTTTCAATTTTGCGAACAAGAGTTTGACATTTCCAAATAAAGCTGCAAAAAGTTTTTGTCAAACATTCAGTCAAGCCAAATTCTTTAAAACATAATTTGTAATACCGTATTCGACGTAGTAAACGCCCGGGGCGCTTACGCAAAAAAAATTGCACCATCTTTTAGGCCCAAAGTTTCTTCCGAATAAGTGCCCATGCTCTGGTCCGCATAGAGTGTTCTATTTGACTGCCCTGTACATATATGTGAACTGGTTAAATACTAGCTCCACAATAACCAACACAAAAACATTGTGAGCGTCACACGCAAAATTCACATCAATCAAATGAATTATGTTATCAGTCAAAAATGTTGGGTGACGCTTATTAGAGCAGGGGCGCATAATACGTCGAATATGATGTTTATTTAAAATGCAGCATTTTTTCATTTTTACCTCTACATTAAATGATATGTGAGATATGGTCAGGAAGTTGCAGAAATTTCAATCTGAATTTGCTAATTATCTATTCAAATATCAACATGCAATGTAATCATAATAGCCATTACAAATGGAAGATGTGCAATTTTGACCATCAAAATTTGATGTTTCTTTGAATAATCTATAATAAAGTTTTAAGTGATGCAACATAATTTTTGATGAATCTGATAACATTTTGGGATATGTTGGCAAAATTGAAGGCAATTAAGCAAAGATTTTGCTCATTATCCATAAACTTTATAATAACCACGTGACACAAAGTGGATTACACTAAGGGATACGTAGGTTACACTAAAGGGATACACAGGTCACACCAGACACAAATGTCTCACTTTATTATCCCCATGTCCTTGTAGCTTTGCTAGTGCAGGATTAAGTGTGGCTAAAATGGAATTCATCTTCAAGAAAGAGGAAGAAGAGGACAAATGCAAGCTGAATTTTGAAGAAAGAAAGCTCATGAATATGCAAATTTCTTTTCAAAATGCTCTAAGATATCTTTGATGCAATAAAGTATTTAGTTCTTACTCACACGATGCTTTTCAAGGAGACATAAAACATATTTATTTTGAAAATGTGATACAGAAATCGAATCAAGCAATCTTATATGAAAGATGACTTCAAAAGAAAAAATGGTGAAGAAAGCATTCAAAAATCTTATTCCATTCAAAAGATATTTAAGTTTAAAGGTTGGTATCATTTGTGTAAAATGACTGAAATCAGACTACTTGTGATGTCACTGCCTCAGATTCATGAAAGTCCTTCTATCATATTTTTTGTCCTGATAATTTGTGGCTTAAAACCATTGCACATGTCAGGGAAGGAGTAAAACAGAATCTAATCAGAATAATTATAATTTGACCTGAAGAAAGTTTGATGGAAAATAATTCAAATAATAAAAAAGTTAAATAAATTTTCTTTAAAATACATTAACAATTGTTAAGAATGTGAGGATGGGGGTGACAACCTTCCATAGTAGACTTAACACACCAGTCATTTCTACACAAATGAGCTTTAAACTTGGAAAGCTTAACAGAATAAGATTTTTCAATGCTTTCTTCACCATTTTGTTCCTTTTAAAGTCCTCTTTTATGTAAGATAAACTTGCTTGACCACTGAACTAATCCTTTAAAATGGCATTTTCCTCATGGTAGTGTTCAGTTTTCAACAGAAAGAAGCCATTTTGGAGTTTCAAATTATAGCATTCTTACACATTGATTCATACAATGTATTAGCTTTGTTCAGTTTTTTTTTTTTTTTTTTGCAAAAATACTTCAGCTTGAAATTATTGTCCTATATTCCAATAATATCATTTGTAACTTACACAGCTTGAAAAATGATAAGAAGGGTTAAGGTTTAAAGAATTAGTTCAGTGGTCAAGCAAGTTCATCTTATATGAAAGAGGACTTCAAAAAAAACAAAATGGTGAAGAAAGCAATCAAAAATCTTATTCCGTTAAGGAGATATTTAAGTTTAAAGTTTGGTATCATTTGTGTAGAAACGACTGAAATCAGACTAGTTGTGATGTCATAGCCTCAGATTCCTCAAAGTCTGTATGTATTCTATCATATTTTGTTCTGCTATTTTGTTGCTTGAAAACCATGGGATGTGTCAAAAAAATTAGTAAAACTGAATCTGGGAAAGGTATTTATAATATACCACCTAAAGAAAGTTTGAGGAAAAATTATTTAAATATTGTAAAAATTAAACAAACTTCCTTTAAAATACATAAAGACTTTGAGGAATCTGAGGCTCTGACATCACAACTAGTCTGATTTCAGCCGTTTCTACAGAAATGATACCAAACTTTAAACTGAAATGTCTCCATAACGGAATAAGATTTTTCAACACTCTCTTCACCATTTTGTTTCTTTTGAAGTCCTCTTTCATATAAAACAAACATGCTTGACCACTGAACTAATCCTTTAAGTCTCAGGTTTTTGGTCTCCTTTGTATTACAAAACAAATGCATACATTCTTTACAATGAAAACATAAAGGGTGCTGTTTTAATGCTGAACAGGAGAGTGATATAATCCTTATCAAGAATTTTGAGAGAGAGAGAGAAAATGAACATAGATTTAAATATCAAGCAACACAAATGTAGAAAGAAAGGAACAATTAACCAAATTACATTATAGGCAAATTTACTGAATAAATTCCTTAAATGAATTGCCGCGATCTGATTTGAAGAACCAGCTTTACTGACATATGACCTTTTAATGTTGGATGTGCCAGGTAAGCCCTCCACATGAAGGACCCACATCCCAACGGAAATGATATAAAATCCAACAAAAATCCCAGAGTGGACAACCGCTTTCCAAATTCCAGCTTAAAGCCATGACTTCACGAATGGAAAGTACTTTCAATAACACATGCTCTGATTTCCATGTGCTCTGCCTTCCATGTGCTCTGATTTCAACACTTCATGATTGAACCCAAGTAAGACTGCAGGAGGCATACAACCTTCAATATCCAATTCACAGAATATAGAAGAGATTACATTGGCTGATTTCTAAGGATAAGTTTTGACTGTTTCCTAGACTATAATCTTTTTCTTTCAAATAATTCCAACCATTTTTTAACACCCAGCTCACCACAGGAGAAATAACCTCAAAATTTCCATCAGAATTTTAAAAAGTTTTTCATTGCTGTACGTAAATCAAGTCACGCCAATCATATTCAATTTTTTATAAGTAAAAGGTGGTATGTTTTCCATTCATTAACGAACCACAACATTGTATACCATAATCATGCTAATCTTTCCAAACCCACTTATGGCAATTATGCCGCCCCCCCTCCCCACCTCCTGAAGGTAAAACCAAAAATCATCATCAAGATTTACTGATATCTCTCCGAACCTGACACAATAATGCTTCAGGCAAGTTGAGAGCAAAATACCATGACCTTTTATAAAGTTCATCTGGTTAATAAATTTATTTGTATAGTAGCCGGGCAGAAGAAATAAGCTATTATTCCATTTTTAGCATGAATAATTAGAAATTAATCTATTTTTGTCTTCTTAATCTAAATTCAACACATTGGTTTACTTAATTGCTATAAATAGAAAATAAAAAACGGAAAAAGAATTTGTGCTTGGCAAACTTATGACTACATTTATAAATATTTCAATAGAAGTTCCTTATAAAACTTCCAAAGGATATGATAAGAAATGAAATTCTAATAATAAATTTAAATAAAATGTCATTGATAGAAGCCAAATGCAAAAGATCAAATAATTACCTTTTAATACTTAGATAAATTTAAACTTTTAAGAATAAAAAATGGCTGTTTCTAAGGCTTCATGCTTTCATTGAAATTATCTAAAGGTTTTTTCTCTTTTGTTGTTGTAATCTTATCAGCAACACAACAACAACTAAAATGCTTCCGGCATACACAGAAGTTTTTCAAGTATCAACTTACCGAAACATCACTCATAGGGGGCAGCACTACAATTTTCTCAATTTTGCTGATTGTTATTTTCCATTTCTCTTTTAGTAACCTCTTCAGAACTGTCTTCTCACAGTTTTGGGCTAGTACTGTTAGGCTGCACAAAAAATAAGGTTATGAAAGACACTTTAGATAAATGGACACTTTTTAACTTGGTTCAGTTCACAGAAGCTCCACACTTTGCTAAAAATATTTTCAAGCTATTACAATAACAATGTTTCAAGTTGTCAAAGGCGGACACTCAGTACACCATTCTTTGAATATAACTAAATCTACTTCTCTTTTCTTACAAATTAGTGATTTCACTTCACTTTTTGATTAATTTGATGTCACAATTCTAATATCAGCTATGTAGTAAGTATACTTTTATATGTAATAAAAATAAGCTCCTATTAATAATTATCGCAAACAATTTCTTTAATTGAAAATAATCAAAAATTAATTATAAAAATAATCAAAAATTATTCAATTCATCCATAATTATTCAATTCATCCAAAATAATTATTCATCTAAAATAATTATTTATCCAAAATAATTATTCCAAAATAATTATTCATCCAAAATAATTATTCATCCAAAATAATTATTCATCCAAAATATTTATTCATTTAAAAGAATTATTCATCCAAAATAATTATTCATCCAAAAATTATTCATAATTATTCATCCAAATATTTATTCATCCAAAATAATCATTTATCCACAATAATTATTCATCCAAAATAATTTATTCATCAAAATAATAATTTTTACAATTTTGTGTACAATTCCATGACAAATGACATGTTTAGAGTTTAAAACATGACAAAAAAAGACTTGAATTCATGATGTACTAACTTTCCATCTAGGACGTCCATAAGAGGTCTGAGCATCATGTCTGCTTCCATCTGGGCATTGTTTCGCTGACTTGGCTGATTCATGGCAGAATTACCAGTCCCTTTAACATCAGCAAGGAGAAGACTCAGTTGTTCTATACTCTCAACCAGATTTTTCTCAAAACTGTTGACAAAATTTTAAAAGAGAAAAATTAAAGAAAATATGTCGGAAGAAATAACTGTAGCAGAAGAAAAGAAAACCAGCCCCTTATAGGCAGATTGAGTGTTTAACCCAAATTGTTTATGCACTGAAAATAATATCAATAACAAAATGACAGGCAAAATTTGAAAAAAATTAAAATGCCGACAGCTTTAATAATGACCTGATCTTTGATCTCCGTAAGTGCTTCATTAATCTAATGAGAAAAATGATGTTCATCCAGATTAAGGCAGTGACAAGAGGATCTGTAAATTTTAAATTTTAGAACCATTGGTTTTCAGATTCTTTTATGCGAGGTAAAGTTTTATAGGCTGTTTTATTCGTAATGAATATATTCTGTTTTGCTAAGTCAGGTCATTTTTTCTCAAAAATTACAGATCCTCTTGTCAAGTGCACCCAGTTCCCCCTCCTTCCTTCCAAATCCTGCCTATGGCCAGGAGTGTAGAAACATTTCCCCTTTCTCTTGTACTTCATCCTTCTTCACTGACCATTCAAGAGATACCTCTCCACAAAACTTCCTATGATTTTGAAGGATTTCCTCAACATTCATTCCATAAGAACAAAATATGCTATAATTAAATACTAATGGTTCAAATAAAGTTGTCAAAACATTAAATACTTGAATGAACAAAATGCTTGAATGAACGAAATACTTGAATGAACGAAATACTTGAACGAATGAAATACTTGAATGAACGAAATACTTGAATGAACAAAATACTAGAATGAACAAAATACTTGAATGAATAAAATACTTGAATGAACAAAATACTTGAATGAACAAAATACTTGAATAAACAAAACACTTGAATGAACGAAATACTTGAATGAACGAAATACTTGAATGAACGAAATACTTGAATGAACGAAAAACTTAAAAGATCTCAAACTCAAAATGACTACAAAAACAACTAGTATAAAGAAAAGTCATGTCCAATTCTTTTGAATGCTGTGACATTACACATGTAATAATAGTTCTTGCATGTAAACAAATATTAAATCTTTTTATGAATCACAGCCAACAAACCTTTTTGCGAATACTTTGCTCAATTGATCCAGAACCTCATTAAGACTTCCCTGAAGTTTTTTAAGAATATCAGCTGCTTCATGGTCTAAACTTTCCCCGCCCATGGCTTCAAAACCTTCTCCAATTGCACTCTGAGTTGCTGGATGTTGTTCATCAAGATGCATGCCTGCAGGCTCTGAAAATGTCAAAAAATGAAAATACAACTATTCCTGTTTTTTGCAACCTTTGTTTTTTCTTAAAGTTTTTAATCAAGTTTTTTTTTGGGGGGAGGGAAGGTGAGGGGTGTTTTGATTAATTCAAAAGAGGTTAAAAGTAAGGAAGGATCCATACAATAATTTGTAAAAGATACAAATTAAATCAGTACAAACAGTAATGATAACCTCAATGGTGGTTTCAGCAAGCTAACAAAGCAAAACCATTAGGCTCATAGGGCCAGTGCTTATCCCCGGTTTCCATGGCGCAAGCAGATGAGAGTACAATTCCCCTGACGGGACCCCAGTCCATTGCAGATTAACTCCCAGCAGTGCTGGTAATCATTTCACAGCTGAATGGACTGAAGCAAGTAGAGTAAAGTGTCTTGCTCAAGGACACAATGCAGCACTCACGATGGAAATCAAACCCAGTACCGTTTGAATGTGAGCATGACTACTGAGCCACTGCACTGATTTCAGCAAGAGAGGGACATATTTCCAATCATTCCCCCCCCTCCCCGCACCCCATCAGGTAATTTGTTTTTGACTTTCTCCAGGAATAATAAGGGAAGTGTTGAATATAACTGACATACATTTCAAATTTTAGCTCCAACTCAGGGGGGCTCAACCTCACATACAACTCTTAAGCTCATAATACAGTTTGCAAACCCCTGATTTAGCTCCCACACCCCTGATTTAGCTCCCACACCCCTGATTTGATTCCCAAACCCCTGATTTAGCTCCCAAACCCCTGATTTAGCTTTCAAACCCCTGATTTAGCTTCCAAACCCCTGATTTAGCTCCAAACCCCTAATTTAGCTCCCAAACCCCTGATTTAGCTCCCAACCCCAGATTTAGCTCCCAAACCCCTGATATAGCTCCCAAACCCTGATTTAGCCCTGCTCCCACACCCCTGATTTAGCTCCCACATCCCTGATTTAGCTCATAAACCACTGATTTAGCTCCCACACCCCTGATTTAGCTCCCAAACCCTGATTTAGTTCCCACATCCCTGAAACCCCACTGATGATTTAGCTCCCAAACCCTGATTTAGCTCGGATTTAGTTCCCAAAAGCCCGGATTTAGCTCCCAAACCCCTGATTTAGCTCCCACACCTCTGATTTAGCTCCCAAACCCCTGATATAGCTCCCAAACCCCTGATTTAGTTCCCACATCCCTGATTTAGCTCACACCCTGATTTAGCTCCCACACCCCTGATTTAGCTCCCACACCCCTGATTTAGCTCCCAGACCCCTGATATAGCTCCCAAACCCCTGACTTAGTTCCCACACCCCTGATTTAGCTCCCACATATTTTACTCATAACACAACTCTTCTACTTGCTAAAAAGATTTCATACTTACTATTTGCTTTTCATTTGTATATCTTGCAAATTTTTCAGAAACTGTATCAGCGTAGGCAAGAAGAACTCTGTTAACAGTCTGAAAAGATAGAACAATTGAAATAACACTTATACTTCATAGATGAAAATGCTTTTGGAAAATAATACACTTTTGATGCTGGATAGATTAAAGGTATTTTCTCATGTTTTTGTAATATTCTCATTTTTTTGTGTAATATTCCCATTTTTTTGTAATACTCCCATGGTTTTAAATATTCCATCATTTTTTTGTAATATTGTTTTTTTGTAATATTCTCATGGTTTTGTAATATTCTCATGTTTTTTGTAATATTCTCATGGTTTTTTGTAATATTTCTATGGTTTTTTGTAATATTTCTATGGTTTTTTAATATTCCATGGTTTTTGTAATATTCCCATGGTTTTTTGTAATATTCCATGGTTTTTTGTAATATTCCCATGGTTTTTGTAATATTCTCATGTTTTTTGTAATATTCTCATGTTTTTGTAATTTTTTTTTTGTAATATTCCCATGGTTTTTGTAATATTCCCATGGTTTTTGTAATATTCCCATGGTTTTTGTAATATTTCTATGGTTTTTTGTAATATTCCATGGTTTTTTGTAATATTTCCATGGTTTTTTTTGTAATATTCCCATGGTTTTTTGTAATATTCCCATGGTTTTTGTAATATTCTTATGTTTTTTGTAATATTCTAATTTTTTTGAATATCCCCATGGTTTTATGTAATATTCCCATGTTTTTGTAATATTTCATGTTTTTGTAATATTCCCATGATTTTTGTAATATTCCCATTTTTTTGTTTTTCTATGGTTTTTTGTAATATTCCATGGTTTTTTGTACTATTCCCATGGTTTCTTTGTAATATTCCCATGGTTTTTGTAATATTCTTATGTTTTTTGTAATATTCCCATTTTTTTTTATGTAATATTCCATGGTTTTATTTATTCCCATGTTTTTTTTTTAATATTCCCAAGGTTTTTTGTAATATTCCGTAATATTCCCATGATTTTTGTAATATTCCCATAGTTTTAAAATTTTATTTAAAAGAGCATACTTTTAAAGCAAATTTGGTACAAAAATCAGGTTGATATCATATTCCGTTCAGGAGATATAGATTTTTCAAAGATATCCCAATTGCATTTTAATGTTTTTGCACAGTACGATGAACTCGTGTTTGATGATGTCATAGAGGCAATTCCACTGCAAATGTTTATGTATTTATTTGAACATTAATTGGTTGTTTCTGTATGATTAGAAACAAAGTTATTAAAGTAGGGTATATTTGGCAATGTATATAAATACCTAACTTTCATAAATTTATTTTTCTAGCATGTTTTACTAATAAACTAGAACGGTAAATACCATCATGGTTCGCATGCCCATGCAAATTGAACACCCATATGATATGACCCTGTCAATTATAAAAATGAAACCTTACACTAAGTCCCACATGGCATCCCATGACCCACATGGCATCCCACCCTATGTCCCACATGGCATCCCACCTTGTCCCACATCAGTAGATTCTCACCTGATGTCCCACATTGGATCCCACCATATGTTCCACATGGTATCCCTCCCAATGACAACCTACTTCATGTCCCACATGGCATCACATCACTTCCCCATGGCCTCCTACCCAATGTCACAAATGGCATCCTAACCTATGTCACACTGTGTTCCACATGGCATCCCATCCCATGTCCCACATGGCATCCCATCCCATGTCCCACATGGCATCCCACCCAATGTCCCACATGACATCCCATAGGCTCCACAAGAAGTCTCATCCTAGCTATCACAGTCCCTGATTGAACATACTATGTATGAAAGTGTCAGTTCATATAATAACTTATATGCAAATGATTTGTTGAATAAAAAAATAGGTCGGGAGTCAAATAATTATGCCTGATATAGGCCTTGGTGTATACCACACGGTATATATTATATTATATGTCCCGCATGGCCCCCATCCATGTCCCATATGGCATCCCTCCCTATGTCCAAATGCAGTCACATCCTGTCACACTCCCTGACTGAGCATACTAAATAAAAGTCTGGTCAGTTCTTATATTGTAGCAACTTTATGCTGATGATCACAATAATAAAGGCAGAGTTTAATAATCGTGTCTGATACAACTGTTGGTGCCCAAATATTTTGAAGACTTTATAAAGATTTGGAATCTCCAGCGCTACAAAAAAGAGAGATGCTTGAGGATCTCTGAAGAATATTGGAAAATTATATTATTTTACACTTATTATCTTCTAAGGAAATATCAAATGTTTTGTAGACTTTTTATGGAAACTAGTCTTCAATCTGTCTTAAGTGTCTCTGAAAAACTTTAACATTTTGTAAGGAAATTTAACCTTCCATAAGGATATCTGAAGAAACTTTACCTTTTTCTGAGTACCTCTGAAGAAACTAACATTTTCTGAGGAATTCTCAAAAAACTTTAACATTTCTGAGGAAATATCAGGAAAACTGTGGACGGACGAAATCGCCATTACATAGGTTCGCATTATTCTTCGCATGCTCACCAAAAAGGATGATAGATTTTAATGAAATACATAAAACTTTGTGGGAGAATGTCATACTGAGCCTTTTCCTATTCGTTTATTTGTGAACCTCAAAATTTGAATATCTCTTGGTAGGAATAACATATCAACATGATTTTTTTACTAAATTGTTTCTAAAACTTTTCTCTTTTTTACGAAAGGTTACGGGAAAAACATGGGAATATTCCTTTAATGGATAAATATGTAGTTGTACTGGGCCATCGATGTCTGACATGGTTGAGCCTCTGCTCCCCTCATGAGTAATTTTAATAGACTGAAAACACCATTGCACATGGTATAACTCACCTAAAAAACACCACTGCACAGTGACATAGCCAAAGGGTGGGTGGGCAGAGGAGGCCCCACCTTTATTCCTCAATATTCCATTTTTAACGGTTCAAAATTAGTACCGTTCATCAGCATGGGTCATAGTTTGTATCCTGTCGGTTTATTTCAGTTACTTGCCCCAAAAATATGGAAATCCTGGCTATGCCACTGCACATGGCATAACTCCCTTTAAAAACACCTCGGCACATGGTATATTTTCACTCTAAAAATGTCTTCTCACCATTAGAAACCCATTTAAAAGGATCAGGTGTGCACGTTTGATTTGTCCTATATTACTTATATCAGATTTCAAGTGATATCATACATTACTCAAAAGTCTTCATATATTTCTTTGAAATATTTGTTTGATATTTCCTGACTTTTCATTAAAAAAAAGTGTAATTTTTCTTCAGTTTTGCCCGAGCCATTTCTTTTCAACTTCATTCCAGCCATTTCATCATAAGACACGCATTGAATACATGTGGAAAATGAGTAGGATCTGACATTACCATTGCAAAACGTCAACAAGCGTTGAATACATGTGGAAAATGAGTAAGATCTGACCTTACCATTGCAAAACGTCAACACGCGTTAAATTCATGTGGAAAATGAGTTAGATCTGACATTACCATTGCAAAACGTCAACACGCATTGAATACATGTGGAAAATGAGTAAGAGCTGACCTTACCATTGCAAAATGTCAACACGCATTGAATACATGTGGAAATTGAGTAAGATCTGACATTACCATTGCAAAACGTCAACACGCGTTGATTACATGTGGAAAATGAGTAAGATCTGACATTACCATTGCAAAACGTCAACACGCATTGAATACATGTGGAAAATGAGCAAGATCTGACATTACCATTGCAAAACGTCAACACGCATTGAATACATGTGGAAAATGAGTAAGATCTGACATTACCATTGCAAAACGTCTCATATATCTGTTGAGGATCTCCTCAATGGGGCACTCCAGCTTCCTGACGATATCAAAACTCTGATTCAGCTGAGTAAAAACATCTACAACAGAACAGGAAAAACGTGCATGCTCTGAGCTCTTCTGGAAACTATCTTGGGCATCACGCTCGAGGGCGCCATGTAAGAACTCCATGGATAGTTCCTCATTTTCTTTGAGCCACTGCATGACAAAAGGCTCGAACCAACTGCATGGAATATGAAAGATTATATTGCTGAATTTAGAAACATCAATAAAACAACATCATTCACACAATACCAGTATTTACAATTCGGTGAACAAGAGCAAGACATGATTCAGTTGCTGAATTGCTAAATGAATTTATTTCCAAGCTATACATAGCAGGATTATAAATAAACCACCTCATCCTTTATGTTCCAAAAAGTAAACTTACATACGGCGATCGCTCTCTGCAAATATTTGGCCCAAAACTTTGGAATGACTTACCTCTTTCAATCAAATCTGCTCAATCCCTTAAACAATTCCACACCTTGCTTAAGACTCACTTATTTAATTGTGCTTTCAAGTCCTATGATTTTTTTGTTCTTTGTTTTCTTTATATTTCATGCTTATCTTATTTACACATTTGTATTTATTTTCTTTATATTTTGTAAGGCGCATTAGAATAAGTTATTTAGATAATGCGCCATATAAGTGTAATAGACTTAAACTTTATCTGGTTTGTAGGCAATATAAATCTCTATCTGGCCATATTATACCCATGCAGGCACCAACAATAATTTACTATCTCAGAGTTTCAGATCTTCAAAAAAAATACTCCAGTTGAAGTGGATTGGTGACAAATAGGGGCCAAAGAATTATTGATGTCTTCTTTCATGTTATATAAGGGTACCAATCACATATGCATAGTACCTATTACATATGAGTGGTACCAATAACATAAGCATGGTACCAATTTCATATGCATGGTACCAAATGTATATGCATGTACCAACTGCATATGCATGGTACCAATTACATATGCATGGACTGATTACATATGTATCATACCGAAAACGAATGCATGGTACCAATTACATATGAATGGTACCGATTACTTGTGTATGGACCAATTATACATATACATGTACCGATTACATATGTATGGTACCAATTACATATGCATGGTACCATTATATATGCATGGTAACAATTACATATGCACGATACCAATTACATATGCATGGTAGCTAAGCATTATTGGTAGCTAAGCATTATATCCTCTCCATTGACCTTGGGGGCTACTGACATCATATGATGGGTACTCACATGGCATACTCCGGTGACTCTTGGTTAAATGGTATTATCTCCACCATGTATTTATTGTACATCCATTTAACTTTGAAGTGAAGGTTCATGTATTCGGCACTTGTGCACACTCTTTGCTGATCGTGTTCTGTGTAAAAAAAATGGGGAAAAATGAGAAAAATCTGTTCTATTCTTTCCCCATGATGAAATTCATCATAGTCCATGTATGGTAAATCTGTATTACTTGTGAAAGTGATATTGATCCAAAACCGACTGTAGGTCATTTAGGGGAAAATACTTTAACATTACTTTTTTATCCAGTTTTGCCTTATTTACCACAAATTATTTTCTCGCAGGTAATTCAAAACCGCATCACATGCAAAATGAGAACTCGTACCACCCTGTTGACATATGCCACTGCCGTGGTGTTGTCTGTGCGGACTAGGACTGTCTTGTCCCTGACCTTTGGCAGGAAGTGAAGTAGGGCCCGGTGAACCAGTTCCAGCAGGTTTATGTGCTGGTGGCACCAGCGTCCAGAACAGACCTCGGTGGCTGGGGAGAGGTCTAAATATGCTCCCCAGCCCGAGAGTGAGGCGTCAGTGACAATTGTCACTGATGGCTTGGAGGTAGGGAAACTTACTCCTTGCATAACTTGGCGTTGGTCGCACCACCACCGCAGGTGTGGGACCACGTCCAGAGGAACTGGCGAAAGCAAGTCCCTCTCTTATGGGATGAAATGTCCCAGGAGGTGAAACTGGAAGTCCCTCATGCGGAACCTGCACCTGGGGACAATATCCACCAGACTGGCTAGGTATCCTAGGAAAACCAGCCATGCCCTCGCCGGTGAGAATGGGCTGGATGGAAGAGGTTCGCCCTGCCTGCACAGTGGCGGCCTTTGTCGGTGGGGTTGGAGTAATCAGGCCCTTGGAGAAATTCAGGGTTGCCCCTAAGTAAGCCAGGGTCCGAGAGGTGACTAGGTCTGACTTCTCATGGTTGATCAACCAACCCAGTCTCTGGGCTACAGAGATCATGGTGTCCGTGTGTCTGGCCACTAGCAGTGGGTCATCTGCGATGATGAACCAGTTGTCCAGATAGGTAAAGATTGTAATCCCCTGCTTGTGCAGGTAGAGTGCTAGGACCCTTGTCACCCAGGTAAACTGATCGTGACACGAAACTCCCTGGGAGGTGTCCCAACGGCACATCAGGGGATAAAAACTGTAATATGGTTGACTCGTAAAGAAACATGCATTATGAAGTACAAAAATGAGTCTGAATCTCCATAGCTTGGCTATGCAGGCTACACACTGATGCTCACCCAACACCACAAAGATGAGCAGCCAGAAAAATATTTTTATTACCTGTAATTCTTTGGAAAAGGGTTCTCAAAACACCTCAAACCTGAGACAGGGAAACAGGTAGAAAACTCCTCAAAGAAAAGATGGAGACTCTTTTGCGGAAGGTACCAGGGTTTTTAACCAGAAAAACCCGGAGACCGAAGCGACCTACAGCTATCCAGTAGGCGCACAAAAAGATAAGTGAATACGCGTCGCATACGTGAGCCACAGAGGGGGACGCTATAGCGGTAGCTATTTGTTTTGGTTGTATAGTGCGGTGAATCATGTCTCTGAGACCAGATTGCATATATTTATAGCGTAGAAGGTAAGGTATAATTTAAAGTAAATAAGTTTTCTAGAAGTCTGATATCTCAGACCTTTGTTCTTCATCTTTCCTTCACAGCAGGACTGTAGATAACAAATAATGATTCTTGAATATTAATCATTTGCAGATTTCTAAGAGATGTAATAATTTTTCCAGATACTGATACACTATGAGCACTTTCATAACAACCTTGCTTCAAACTGTTTTTTGGAAATGATTCTCTAAAATGCACATGCAACATTTTTACAAAAAACTTTAAGAGAGTAGTTTTGTTATACTGCTTCAGGCTGCTAATTTTTTACTGCTCTTTCAAAGGCTAATTTGCAGTATTACAATTACTGATTAAACCAGTTTTGTCCTAAAAAAACAACAACAAAAAACAGATGGAGATGAAAAAACTATCACAGCACTGCACCTCAAAAAGATATTGTCAACAATAAATGAAATTCTCTCCTGTTTTCAAAATTTCTACAGAAGGGGGATAAACAGCAATCTAATGGATTAAGTCATCTTTTGCTAAACAAAATTGAACAACAATCATATTTCTGCCTGAAATGAAGGAGACTAAGAAAGATCGAATTGAAAGAGTGGTGATATGCAAGCGAGGGACATACTTCCTCTAAAATGATTTTGATGAATGTTGCCTTTAGGCAGGATGGAGGAATCCCTTTTACCTAAATAGACGTTCAATTTATGAAAGATGAAGGACAGTGGCGAGGTTTTGAGGAAAGAGAAAGGGAGAGGGGGAAGGGGGTGGGTGGGGGAGGAGTGGGGAGGGAGGGGGATATAACTCCTTCTCTTTCCACAAATACAATATGATGCATCTTAGTTTGGCACATATGATACATGCACAAGGGTACTCATAGGTAACAACAGCTGTATGGTTCATCCTCTTTTTGTTTTATTCTTTTCTAGTCAATGTTCCTCAATTTACGTGCCATACGTCATGCAAACTTTTCCATGTGCGACCAGTGAGGGGGTTGTTTTACAAACAAATCATTCACATATTACAGTGCTGTAAAGCTTCCTAGAATCATTGTGGCCAATGAAGCATTGGCTGTGATTGATTCCAACCAAGCTGGATGTCACTTCAATGGTGTTGGACTGGCCATTGTGCCAATGGCCTATTGCTCTAAGCTTCTGAGGGCCCCTCCCCTCCCTCTACTTATAACACCCTCCCTCCGCCGTCTCCAGTTATTTAATGGCACCAAAGATCACGGCCCCCTAAATCATCCCTGTCCGACTCCCTGGTTTGTAACCATGTTTAACTAGATTCAGTGAAGTTAGGCACAGGGATGTGGCATGGATTCCTATTTAGGGTATGGGGAGGGAGTGTTGTGCAGTTTCACCGCTGTTTCTACATTTCTAACCACCTTCTCTCCTACAATGAAATTTATTAACCAGCTTTTAAAGTATCAACCATGATTCCTGTTAGATATTCCTACAAACATTCACAAAGTTGAATGTGTTTTATTCCCTGTGACTCCTCTCCATCCAAATAGGTCCTATAAATTGTATAAATGCAAACAAATTCACTTCAATCTGAGCTAATGCATGTCACACCACACCAAACAAGCATCCAGTGAGACCAACCTTTGATGAGACCTGCTGAGAGGGTCTTTGCAGCTCGATGCGGTCCTTAAAGTTAGGCAATGATAATAACAGTACTAAGAACAGTTTCTTTTGAAAATTAATTACAATTATGATGATAATACTGGTGATGACATTGACAATAACACTCATGTTATAACAGTCAATAACAAAATCAATAACAACAGCCAATGGGGGTCTTGATTAACTCATAAAATTGTTATTATTATTTTTTTGCGCTTGGTGGCATTTTTCTTCAAACGAATTTTTAATTAAAATGCTGGTTGAATGCATGCACGTGCATTTCTCTTGCATGGATCTTTTGAGATGAAAATAACTGTCAGTACCTGGGAACTTTAAAATAATTTCTAGGTGAAAAAGATTTAAGGAATCTCAAAATCTAAGGTCTGTGGCAATCATGAAAGTGATGATAAAATATACAATAATATGAATTCTAATTAAAAGTACATTGGGAACTTTGTGAGCATATTGGCACACAAAATGGTTTATTCAAATCCACTGCAGCACTTACTATGTATGTCAATGGAAATTTAGTTCTAGTTGGCATTTTTTTACTTACTTTCAGCCCTAGTTTTGTGATCCAGAGGCATCTGAAGGTTATTTTTATCCAGGGTCATCCTTGGGATTTGTTAAGTCCTTTCAATATATATTGTTACATTTTGGCTAGTTACTTGTAGTTTGTAGCTTAACTATCACTTTTGCATTATTATCTTTAACAACAAGTTTTTAGTATCTTTTTCTTCAGATATGGTGTGGATTGTCGGCGATAGTTTATTTCGTTGGGCGACCTTTTTACCTGCTACAAACGGAGCCCAACCTAGATCTAGGTCTCCTACGCATCATTTGGCAAGGATTCTCAGGGATGAGCCTGGCACACTTCCTGGAGGCAATGGACCGGTTTGCAAGGAGTATGCCAAAGAACAGGCAGCTGGATTATTTGGTCATTCATTTGGGTACCAATGACCTAGTGTACTAAGTCCACTGCATGTAATCAAAAGCTTGATTAGGAAGGTTATCTACACTGCTTGCCAGCATTATCCAGATGTTGTATTGATATGGTCTGAAGTTTTGCCAAGAGTTTTTTTATTCGGGTGCTACTAATTAAGGGAGGGTGGAGAATTCACGGAAAGTAATTAATAGAAGGGCAAGGGCGTTCATGTGGCGGTAGGGAGTGGGGGGCACGTTATCCGGCACCCAGGTATTACGTGGGACAATTCAGTTTTATTTAGGCATGATGAAGTACATCTTTTCGATTCCGGTCAGAGCTGTTTGTTACGGACCTCCCAGAGGGTTTGTCATATTTACACCTTTACCCTCACTTATTTTCATACTCTCCATTTCCAGCTCTCGGATGTTAATTTCCATCTTCATCAACTTTGATTTGAGTTTCTTTTATATATATAATATAATATCATTATATAATATATATAAATATAATATAATATAATATAATATAATATAATATATATATATATATATATATATATATATATATATATATATATATATATATATATATATATATATATATATATATATATATATATATATATATATATCTATATATATATGTATATGTATATATATATATATATATATATATATATATATATATATACATATATACATATATATATATATATATATATATATATATATACATATATATATATATATATATATATATTTGATATTTATTTATATATATATTATACATATATATATATATATATATCTATATATATATATATATATATATATATATATATATATATATATATATATATATATATATATATTCCATTTGCTAAGTGGCTGTTAATTAAGAATAGTTTGTTCATCTTCTAATCCATTGTGTTTCAGTAACTCCTTTCCCTTGTTTGTGGCCTGCCTCACTGCGCGAGTCAGGTTTGGCAGACTGTTGCTTGGCTCGGTAAGTCAGTGGTATTAGATGTAATTTTCATAAGCAATTTTTGTCATGTTTTTACATTTTTGGTTTCCCCATTTACCTACACAGGGGACCTGTTGATTTGACCTACATATTTAAGCTTTGTTTCCCAGGGATTTGTGTTGTGATAAATCCTTGGTGGTCCCAGGATTTACCTAGTGGTAAAAACTTTGGTGGACCCAGGAATTTACCTGGTGGTTTTTACTTTATGGTAGTTAAAACTTTTCGTGGTCCCAGGAATTTACCTGGTGGTTTTTACTTTCCCAGGGATTTGTTAATTGTCATATCCTTGGTGGCCCCAGGGAATTCCCTGGTGGCTTGTTGGTTTGCCCTGTTGAATACACAGGGAGGTCTGATTTTTGCCTAATTTTTTTAGGCTGTATTTTTGTTGCTAATGTTAACTTTCAATGAAGGTTGCAACAAATGTCAAAATAAATCTGTGTCTTCTCATGTTGTTCTGTGTTTGAGTAATGTGTTTTTATGTTGGAATTCTTCATATCGTCAGCTGTAATTTCTGATGATTGTTCAGAACTACAAAATAACATTGGCAATGATATTTTCCCAGAATTTATGGGTTTCATCAGGAAAACATCCAAGCAAATTAAACATATCATACAATAATAACTATTTTAAGATGTTTACAAAATCTGCGGAGAAAAAAGGGTCTAATAAGAGTTCAGGCAAGGTAAAGTATTGTACAAGTCTCACAAGCAGAGCTGCTGAGAAGATAGCGGGACCCGGAGGGCAGACTGAAAATCTGGGTCACATATCGGAGGTCATCACCTATTTCTCTTCCAATTTTACACCACTGTCAAACGTGTTTTCACCAATGCGCACATTCCTTTTCTTAGATTTTACGGGCCCTTATGACCCCCTAGGACCAATGCCCCCCTCTTTCTCTGCGGTACTGTTCACAAGTGTCTCCTGTAACACATACCAAGTGTGATTGTATATTTGAGTAATTTTGGATGGCTACTCAAACAATTTTGATATGAAGTAAGGAAACTTTAATGGTGATGATCTTGTTCACTTTTTAGTTTACACATTGTGTAATAATAATAATAATAATAATAATAATAATAATAATAATAATAATACATAAATTTATATAGCGCTAATTTTGTAAAAACATTCAAAAGCACTTTACATACAAGGAAATTAGATACGAAAACAAAAATAAGAATACAGAAATGACAACATAAATAGAAGTACAATGGATCAAGCTGCACATTAGACTAATGTCTTTTAAACAAAAAGTTTTAAGCAGTTTAGAAGGAGGTCAGGGATACATTATCAATACATTTTGAGTTCAGTTGGGAGTGAATTCAAATATAAGCAAAGGCCCTTAAGAGTTTTATGTTAATAATGGGAACAAATAGGGACTTGAAATGAAAGTCATACGGGATGGTTTTTCAACTACCATTTCACATAAATATTTTGAAGCAAGGCCTTTAATGCACTTGAAAACTTGTAAAATAACAAGTATAAATAATTATGTGTACCTACATAATTACCCCTTATCAAACAGTAGGCCTTCATGGAAATATTTATTACCCATCATTTATCATTTGTTTGATATCTATTCATTACCTCTGCCAACAAAGGTAGAGAATACATTTTTTCTCCGTTTTTTGTTTGTTTTTGTCTGTTTATCAATATAACAAAAATTAATGAACGTAATTAAAATTAAATTTTGAGTGTTATTTTGTTTATTGTTTTAAGAAGTGGTTAAAATTTGGGTACAATTGGAACACTGTGGGAAGGACAGAAATGGAATGGGTGGGATGCTTTAGAAGATATTTGTTGGGACTTACTTGTTTAATTCCAATGGGATGAATTCAACTATGAATTCATGCCTTGAAAGGAAATCTAAACAATCAATCTTAAATCAAATTAATTGGTTTCTGACAATAATATCAAAGAATATCCAAACAATTTGTTTCTGGTATGAAAGAAAATGAGCTAAAAACAATACAAGCTTTGGTTAAATATTGAGTGAAAACACAGATATAACCTCCAAAGTCATCATTCATTCAGAAGGAAAATCCCAATGTGTTTAGACTGCAAGACAGACCAAAAGTTTGAAAAGATTTATGGGGTAAGATTTGATTAATTTGCAGGTAAATTTGGGCAATTTCAGCAATATTTCGATCAATTTGGACTAAAAAATACCTCTAAAAGGTAATGTTTCTTTTTTCATCAATATTTGATTGTTTTAAATGAACAGTAAGCCTATCCATGCATTACTATATAATCCTGACATGTTGTTTGCAAGAAATTGTTCCCACACCCCCACTATACAAGCTAACAGGTTGTATGTATGCCTTGAGTCTGTCTTACCTTCCAAATCATATTTGATGTCCTGAGAAAAGTTGGTCCACATTGTGAATGCGCTAAGTTCACCTACATTCAGCTCGTTTGGGAACCTGTGGGTTAAAATGAAGCAATTTCAAATCATGAAATAATGAAATGTTCCACTCTGAAGCAAGCATAGTAAGAATTACCTCTTCTTATTTGCATACAAAAAAACACTTAAAAACAAAATAGAAATTTAACGAAATGATTCATTTCAAACACTGAGGGCGCATATACCTCTTTATGTGTTTGAGGACATTTTGCACTCACATTTTTAAATTCTTAAATTTGAAGTACTTGTACATCTAATGACAATCTGAATGTGATGTGACAACAGGGGCGGTAGAGCATTAAACACAATGGGGAAGGGGGAAAATGCTGGGTAATTAGCATGTCTCTACTTGAATGAATTTATGTATAAATTTTCAACCTGGGCCGTAGCTAGCAGCAGAGACAAGTGGGGAGGCGGGAGGGCAGGGGGTCAGGTGGGGGTCAGGGGAATATTTTCTCCCGCAGATTTTTTGCCGATTGTGAATTTCTACACATAAGGTATAAGCATAACATGGGAACAGAAGGCATTTTGCCACCCCTCGCCCAGATCCAACATGCCCATGTTTCTAATATTTTTTCCCATTAAAATTTTGTGCTAGCTACAGCACACTTTTACTTGAATGGATATATTTTTAAACTTTCAACACAGTCTCATGGACAATGAAGAGAAACTCACTGATTCAGTACTGAAGTATAAGTAGTTTTGTCCTCCTCAATGACAGACACAATAAGTGAGATGAGCTTGGTCCAGAAGTCCAGGCTCTTGGGACCATCGCCCTCTTCATGCTGTGGCGGGTGCTGTTCTGGCTGTTCCGTCGTTTCAGGCTGGAACTCTCGTTGGTACAGCTCAAAGCAATTCTCATAGATGTAGTCATAGGTGGATTTAAGGCATGCTTTGACACAATCCTTTACAACTGTAGCTGCTCTGGGTGGGCTAGCCAGCTCTTGCACCTTGAAGCAAAGAGATAATCAAGAGTGTGAATTTATGGGCCTTAAATATAAGTGGACACTTACACCCATAAACTGCAGCAACTGTATGAAGATCCTCCAAACTGATCCCTTAAATCACTGAAAGGTTTAAGCAAACAAATTAGGGTCAACATAAATATCACATTGACCGAAAATATTTGTCCCTTTTAAAATCCCAAGGGTCCAAATCCTACAGTATTGTGCCTTAATGTACTACTAACTAGAACTAGCCATTGCCACTGAATCCTTACAACTATTGAACCATTTTTTGATTAGAAGCTATCTTAAATTGAATGATGACTGATTGAACCACCTTTTGACTGGAAGCTATTTTAAATTGAATGATGATTGATTAAACCACCTTTTGACTGGAAAGCTATTTTAAATTGAATGATGAATGATTGAACCACCTTTTGACTGGAAGCTATTTTAAATTGAATGATGACTGATTGAACCACCTTTTGATTGGAAGCTATTTTAAACTGAATGACTGATTGAACCACCTTTTGACTGGAAGCTATTTTAAATTGAATGACTGATTGAACCACCTTTTGATTGGAAGCTATTTTAAACTGAATGACTGATTGAACCACCTTTTGACTGGAAGCTATTTAAAACTGAATGACTGATTGAACCACCTATTGACTGGAAGCTATTTTAAACTGAATGACTGATTGAACCACTTTTTGACTGGAAGCTATTTTAAACTGAATGATGACTGATTTACTCTTATTTGCATAACATCTTTATCTTCTTGTATGTGTAGCAGCAGTTAACTTCCCCAAGCTGGTGGGGGCAGCACAGCATGCAGTGGCAATGGAGTTCTTATCTTTTTCTGTTGAATGTGCTTGATTAGGCCTCTTGTCCAGGCATTTGCATAATGACAGAATAGTAGGTCGATATAATTTAAGTAAATACACCTGTTAATTGAACATTTAAAAAAAAAAACTATACTTACTCAAGATATCCCATACTATCATATCTTAATATCAAAAGCAACTTTTATACCACAAAACTTTTCCTTTTCACTTGTATGGTTTGAGACACAAATAAGCCAATGTCATGACAAGAATCACACTTGAGAGCTTGTAACAAATGCAGCAGTACAGCAATGTCAACAAGGCTGTTCCGAGAAAGAAGAGAGACTCCCAACCCCAGTAATTTAAAATAAAACTGGTCAAACAGGAAACGTTGATAACAATTTTTGGTACTATTCAGTCAGTTGATTAAATGCTGCTTAGGACTAGTTAGCACAATTTGATGACACTGTTGATTTTCTTTCAGAACTCTCTTGCACCATGAGCAGGCGCGTTACTAGACCATTTTGACTGCAGGGAGGGGGGTGTCAAATATCAGATTTACGGACTGCCTCAAATTAGCATCCCATTTGGAAAAAAAACTGCTTCCCTGAAAAAAAAGGGTTAATAACAAAATCGGTATTTTTACCAACAAATACCAGAATTTCCGACTAATCTGACACCCCCTGGTATTTATGCCTCTGACCATGAGAAAAGGACAAGAGGAACTTTTTCTTTATGTGGTAACTTTTTTAAATATTTCATCATTGAGTAACTCTTACAAGATACATCTACATAGACACCTACATTGTTCCTATCTCCAATATTCACCATTAGTAGTGGGGTGTCACTAGTGAGATAAACACCTCACTCAGTAGGGCACTACTTGCAAGGCAATACTTGCATACTGAGTGAGACAACTCATAATACACTCGTAACGTTGAAAACCACTCAGACAACAATAAGATAATCATGAAATAAAACCCTTCTCAAAAGTGACACAGGCACCAACGAGCTACGATTCTGATTTCATTAGCATCTTGAAACTTTAAAGTATTTTCAAACTAAATTACAAATAAAATGATGAAAATTTTGTACTTAAAAAACGTCTAAATTATGGAAGAAATGATATCCAATTATTTCGCACATCCCTCACTTTAGGAAATGCGTACACTATAAGCGCAAATCACCCAAGAGTGCTGGCACTGCTATTTTGAAAATGTTCTTCAGTAAATGCGCGCAGTGTTGGATTAAATGCTATATGCACATTGACTTCACTGTCGCTTATTGTTCAACAACTTTTAACTAATTAGATACATCCATTCCAAGGCATTGTTTGAAACTAAGATAGTAGCGAAGGCTCTTACACAAAATGCAACTTTTCAGTTTTCTTTATCAAAATTACGCACAAAACGTTAGTGAACGTCTCAATATAGTATCATTGCATTTATCTATTTATTTTGTATTACGTAAAGTGATCCATGACGATAAAAGGCATTGTCAAAAGTTGACTTGCGATGGTCGTGGAAAGGCCTAGTTTTTATAGCGCGTAGTCTAAATTCATATACGCTTCTATGATAAGTCAATGCAGCAGTTTCAACATTATAAGGTATATATAGCATTTTCTGACTGTGTATAGCAGCCATGTAGTGGCTATAGCATATACTAGTCAGATCTTATCTGACTATGGTATCACAGAAATTGATCCTTAATTATTTTCATTAGTAATATTTTCCCCCTAGTCAACCAGAACCAAAAGGTTTTGTGGTTCCGATGCTTTTTCACAAGCTGATTTGCAAAATTTGGTTTAACTGTCATGTTATTGTATATCATGAAATATTTGTTCTATGATATTTATTCATAAGCCACACCCACCATACAAATCAATAAACATGTTGACAACATTATCATTTGCACAATAATTAACAACATTATCATAGCCAGTATGATGCAAAAATAGTTGCTCATTTATTCTATTTCAATAATTTCAGTAAGCCCCGCCCAACAGACCTCCGTGGTGTAGTGGTTAGTGCTTTGTCCTTTTACCTGCATGTCCCGGGTTCGTATCCTGGTGGGTCTGCAGCCAGTGAGTTAACAACTGGTTTTTAAAGGCCGTGGCTGTCTTGATATAATGTCCAGCACTGGATGCTTTCGGGACATTAAACCTTGCTATACTATGCTATGTTACTCATTAATATTCATGATATCACTACCACAACATTGGAACATATGTACAGACGATTACCCATTTGCGTACCTGATATAGCATTAATCTGATATATTGTTCATGAGATAAGTACAGTATGGTATTTCAATCATTTAGAACTATCACATTAAGCCACGCCCACTATGCATATTAATGACATCTGCTGATAACATAAGCATGTACGCATCATGCCCAACATGACACAAAATGGACATACAGTTGCTCATTTATCATTTTTATTAGTATGCAAAACCACCAAAAATAATTTTATGACATATGAATCAAGATTTAAATACTGTGTTTATAAAATCTTTTCACAAAATCCCACTTATTAATGAAATAACGTTAAAACATCATGAACATGTATATAAAGATCCCAAATATGAAACAAAACAGACATGCGGTTGTTAAAATATGAACAATAAGATGTACATCTGTATACTATTGGGCTATCTACAGACCATGGGCTATCTATGCAAATATGAACTGAATCTCATATACAGTTCTTTAGATACTGTGTTTTACAAGCTCTTTTCAACAAAATAATGTGAGGTCTTGCCCATTATGCACATTATGAAATTCAATGTTTTTACATGTACACACCAGCTAACATCATATTTATCCTGAATATGAAACAAAACAGACATGCGGTTATTAAAAAAAGAAGATTTCAAGATTTGTACATTAAGCCCGCCTACTAATTAATATGCATGACATCACCATCAAAAACAATAGGGCACATCTACGGACCATGATCTATCTGTGTATAGAATATGACATGAATCCAGTTTACCATATTCTTGAGTGCAGTGTTTACATGCTTTTTTCAGCAAAATCATATTAAGCCCGCCCACTATGCATATTAATTTAATTTTAATGTTTTTACATCATGAATATGTACACACCAGCTAACATCATAATTACACCAAATATGAAACAAAACAGACATGCGGTTGTTAAAAAGCAACTATTTAAGATTTTTACATTAAGCCCGCCTACTCATTAATATGCATGACATCACCATTGAAAAACAATAGGGCACATCTACAGACCATGGGCTATCTGTGTATTAAATATAACATGAATTCAGTTTACTGTTCTTGAAATATCACGCTTACAAGCTGGCTGTCAAACACAGACATACACCCACACCCATACATACACACACATGCCATCATGACCGCATCATAGGTTCCGCATCAGAACCAATAATGTATGTATTCACTCCCTTCCCCTAACTCTACTCCATGCAATATTTCTAAACAATTAAAATGCATTTGTTAATTGCTATTCAAATTTGTTTTCCACATTTCTCACTTAAAAGGCTTGATATTTTCAAGCAAAAACAGAAGGTAAAAAATGGGCAATCTTGTTTTTAATTTCGATATTTTCTTGCACCAGATTGACAATTTTTTACCATGAACCCCTCCCTTGGTCTGCCACTGCTAAATTTGTTTTGCCCCTCCAAACAACTTTCTCACACCTGCCACCATAGGTGTGATGTCATCTAGAAGAATCAATGGATTAATTGCACCTTTATAACATGTGACAACTTGTTCTTCATACATACAAATACTTAACATATTACCATAGCTACATGCAAACAAGAATCGTTCCGTGAAAATTAGAATTGAAGCTTGGCACTTAAAATATGAACAGGAGAAATTGATTTAACCAAAGAAAATGTAAAAAATACGATTAAAAACATTGAACTTTAAAGAAGAAGAAGAAGAATAAGAAGAGCTTCCATTTTATAGACATTCTTCTATTTTAACGTCTCATGCTTAAAGGAGCACTAGACCAAAAAGTAAAGGTGCTTGTTTTTTTGAATTTCACAGATATACTATCCACAACAGATCGATTAAACTTCATTCCACCATAGCCCACAGACGACATTAAGGCAAAGAACACTTGAATATTCATATTAACCTGAAAATTGCTTACACTGTTGCATGCTAGATAAGCATTTGATTTTTGGGGACCACTAAAAATACATCATCACCTTTTGGTCTAGTGTCCCTTTAAAACTCAAATCCATAGAGAATTAACAAACAGAACAGAGACATAGCTGAAACACGTGGTCTATCCGATGGGAGCTTTGTTACTTTTCACAGATTTCTCGTATCGTTCTCTTTTGGTTGAACAGTACAGTGTGTTTACCAATGCATGCACGATGCACTTCATAATGAGAAGAAATCAATTCACTAAAAATATTTGACAAGGGTTACAACATGACAGTAATTTGGCAATTGCATTCGGCATGAAACTGGCATGGAGCAAAAGTGTTTAGATTATTTACAATTTTGTCCCCAAATCTTCATCAAGCATTTTTTTGAACTGTAAATCCTAATGTCCTTGGACATCTTAATTTGAACATTCTCAAGGTCGGACATCCGGGAATGTTGTGGTGTACGGCGACGTAACAATGCTTTTTTGACGATCTCAAACTTCAGTCAAAGGGGAAAACAACCAGTTAGTTATCATTGCAGTCAATGGGAGAAAAACATATTGTTTGTCATTTTTCAACAAATATTGGACAGAATTTATTTTCCGTCAAATATGATGTGTATTAGATAATAATTTCCAACATATATGAGTACCATCAATTTTCGCTGACTGGCTGAGGCGACACAAATATTCATAAAAGATATTTCTCATTGACTGTAATGATAAAGTTTCCCCTCCAACTTGGCCAAACCGTACTGAGCTCGTACACGGTTACGTCGACTCCGACCACGAGAATGAACACAAACACAATATCAAGTCTATGTAAAGAATTAGGAGAAAACCGAAGCAATAATATATTTCAGATTTTACAATGGTGATATCCAAGGTTTTAAGTATTAGCAGAGAAGAATAAAACAAGATATAATTAATTCCTCAATTGCCCCCTCATTTTGATTTAATAAAAGCTTTGTACAAACAAAATCCAAAAAAAGTTCTCTGCTTTCTTGATTAAATTTGAAGACAAATTTAAAATATTATGTATTACTGTAGTACCACCAACAAAAACATTTAAACCAATCAAACCCTCTGTACAAAAGGGAACAACATTTTGAAAATACTTTATTAGATATTTTTTTTTTTTTTTCATGGGCTTAAAATGGAAAAGAAGTTCTTTCTATAAGAAGTATGAAGACAAGTTATTCATATCCAATCATCATTTGCTTGTAATTATGCCAGTTTCATCACAGGTTTGTGCTGATAGGGGGACACAACTAAAATTTGAACTGGGATGAACAGAGGACTGATATTAAGTACCAAAACTCCCAGTCCATTTTGTAAGGTTCTCGATAGCAGTGTCTGCAAGACAAAGATGGGAAAGTACTGCAACATTAACGATCAAACAAATGTTGGCTTCAAAGACGTACAGCATGTTAGTGAACGATAAAAAAAAGGAATGACATTGATATTTACAGTAACAATGATTTGGAGTTTCATTGACAAAACAAGCAGACGTAAGATATCAAACATTTTACACATCATAATCCCATACATGCAGAAAATATTTTTATTCAGAAAATATGATCAAGTAAGAAATTCTTTTTATAAAGAAAAAAACACAAAAAAAGATCTATATCTTGATGCTAAACAATTGTACCTAAAAATCTAATTTGACTCAGGTGACATTGAATATTAAGGTTTTAACTCATGTTAGTCACAAACGAAAACAGTTGTAGGAGGCAGGTAGATTGGTATTTACATCCCATTCTCAACAGTTAAGGTTATATAGAGATGCCCACAGCAGTTTTATAAACCAGTTGTTAAGCACTGGTGAATGAAGAACCACTGGGACATCTAGCATGCAAGTTGATGCTATAACCACTAGACCATGGAGGTCTCTATATAACTGTAGGAAGCTAATATTTCCTACTTGCCAAAGAGTTTTCCTTATGAGCTCCAACAATTTGCTGCCCTTTCCCCTCTCCCACCACAATTGATATCCACCAATTCTCCTCCAAAAATAATTTTAGAAGTATGGCCCACTTGTCTGAATTTTGGTCATTTCAGCCCTATGAACAATTTTTTTGTACTTCAATATATCAAGAAATACTGCCACAACAATAAAGACTTATCCTGGTCACAAATTGCTTTCCTCAATAACAGTATAATTATACAGATTCCGTGTCTTGTGATTGGCCCAAATTAAAGGGAAGGTATTTTCCAATAAATATATTCAGAAGTGAACGCTGCTGTGCTGGTAACGCCACTACCGGTTTCCAATTCTCCTTACGGATTGCAAGAAATCTGTGATGTTATTGATTACACAAATACGCCACTATGTTCTGTCTGGCGGATGTGTGATTGATAACATGACAGATTTCTCACTATCAATAGGGAAAATTGGAAACTGGATGTCATTACCAGCACGGCGGTGTTCACTTCTTAATTTATTTATGGGCGATATCTTTCCTTAAAGAAGTATGGTATCCTTATGTACAAGTGCTTGATGAGCAGACGTACTGTTTACATTGTTTACAATGTTAAGGCAACTTGGATAAATGCAAGGAAGGATTTGGCAGCCATTGTTTTTAACTAAAGTTCGACAAACATAGTTTTAACTTAACTTCATATAGGCCTACACTGCACACATCTATTTATCTGTATCTTGCATGCATGCAGTCCTATTAAATCTTGGGTTGGGATGTGAAGAAGAAGCTATAGCTTGGAGTGATATGTGATGCCACTACACTAAAACAAACCAATCAAATAGTTACAGTATGAATGAACTATAACTCAACTGTGCTCATAAAATAAATTCCTGCATTCAGCATGTAAGCAAGTATCGAGTATGACTTCACTTGGCAGAACTTATGTGAAGTTTATTTTATAGCAATGTTATAAGAATTGTACAGTGACATTATCCATTTCATTTTGTTAATGCCACCTTCTTTTAGTTCATCTTCAAGGGTGTATGCCTGTCTTGCAAGTTTTTTAAATGGGGAAGGTCAGTTTACAGCAAGGAACAGGGCAAGTGGAAACCAAGATTGTTTTGTGGAAATGCAGAACCCTTTGTCTTGTAAAAGGAAAATAACTTTTCATACAATAAACAAGTATCTAATCTGACAGAAAAATTATCCCATTTTCTCAGTAAGTTTTGTTATTAATCTTGTTGCAATAAATCATCACATTACTAAAATCTAGTTTTTTGTTTTTCTCTCGATAAAAATAAATAAAATATGACCAAAGTATCTAGACTTTGATACTCATCTGTAAGTCTTGAATGTTAACTTTCGGATGGTGGAAAAAATCAGATTATTATAAGATTTAATTTATGAAGAAAGAGTGTGATGTGAATTTCATTCTGGATATCAAAAAAGTTTAATTCATCAAAGATGTTAAGTTTAAAAAATTGAATATTTCCTTTATGGAATAAGATTTTACTTTCCTTGCTAATCTTTTTCTTGTGTTCCTCTCTATTAAATATGAATATGAATGAATGAATGAAATGCATTTATTACCAATAACACAGCAGTCTTTTAAGTGGAAGGAAATGCAGTAAAACAAGGCGAAAAAAAATTCTAAAAAAAGGGTAAAAAGTAAATTTTCTTACCTTTTCCCCTAAATCTAAATTGCTTCATATCACTAGACAAGATTAAGTGTCAAAATGAAGCCCGTGACTTGATAAAGATGCTTTCACTTGTCAACAAAGTACACAAAACACAGCAAACAAAAAGATTAAGTAAAGTTTTGTTCCACGCTAATTGCTGAGCTTCGCAGATATGACTTAGTAAAGTGCTTTGCCACAATTCATGAGCCACTGCATGATGAGGTAGGATAGCCAGTTC